>JAWDGP010003892.1:85000-172500 GCA_033675545.1 Elysia crispata | reverse complement strand
GATAACTTGTACGGAAAAAAGAGAGCGAGGAGATAGAGTTTGAGAGGGAAAGATGAGTGAGAAGGAAAGATAGAGAGGGAGACAGAGACAGAGAGGGACAGAAAAAAGAGAGATTTAGAGAAAGAGAAAGATTGAGAGAGAAGGGGAGTTGGAATTAAACCTCATATTGTAGAGATAATTAAGAAGCACGCCCATACCTGTTTTTTCATTTCCGAGAGAGTCACTGTTTGTGGTCTTGAAAGATCAATACACGAACACTTCAAAGGTATGTGGAAACTCTGTGTCAACCAGAAAAGAATTCATGATATCCAGGTTTTATGGTTGAAGAACTGAACACTTTTTGGCCTTAGAAGACATCAATTCTACGGTAAAAGAAAAATCAGCGTTCACATCATTTAAGAAAGATGAATGAACAGCAAAATGGAGCAGCCCAAAGTTTATTCGATTATTGCGTCTTCCTTGCTTGGACCTGGAAAACAGGGACTAACTTGGTCAAACAATACAAAAACCGGCAAGAAAGATCATAAAAAAATACCAAAAAAAACCCATAATGGTTTGGTGTTGATTGCTTTACTGTGCAGGTAAGAGAGAAAATGTAGTGCTAGTGAGAACTTCATAATGACAATCTCATAATAACGTAATTCTTCAGGCGGTAATTACATATGAGTTCATTATTCATCTGTTACTATTCATTTTGCTGTCATCATCAAGAAATGGGATTTCAAAACAATCAAAAGCTAGAAATAGAGGAGATGATTGATGAAGCTTTATGCAATTGCAATCTAGCTTGTATTTAGCTTGCCGCTAGCTCTTTTATGTCGCAGAGTTGCCAATACTGGAGTTGCTAATATATGACGTCAATTACGTTTTATTCATCTTTGAAACTTACTTCAACGCAACACGTATTAGCAAGGAGGCCAAATGTATACACGTTACCGCATTTTCTAGTAGGGTCTAATGAAAAAGTTGTCCAAGCACATTATCCTATCTGTTTCTGTCTTGGTTTTCAGGTCTGGAGTCATGTTATGGAACTAGAGCAGCGAAAAATACCTCTTACGGTTCATACGATGGTCATTTAAATGAAAAAAGAAAAATGACGCAAGGGAAGACAGAGAATGATAGAAAGAGACGCATGACATTGTGTTCTTTGTGACTAGAGTGTGTACGTGTGCAGTCTACAGTGGAGGAGCTTTGAGTGATAACATTTTAGCTGACATATTTAGAAATCGAGATTTCGGTATGTCAAAAGCTTGAACCTTACAACGCAACTTTCGGGTTAAATTTTTTGTGGACACTTAAAACTAAACGGAGATCCAGCATTTTGCACTGAGTGACTTTTTTTTTTCTTCTCATCGTTCGACCGATCAATAAATAAAGCATGAACACCTTATTTTATACAAAGCTTTTGTGTGTGTGTGTGTGTGTGTGTGTGTGTGCAAGGCCAGTTATACGTGGTGTTTGTATCCTTATTAGAGTTTTTACAGCCAAACCAAAACAAAAAAAAAATTATAGAAAGAAAAACATAAAAGAAAAAAATGGAAGAAGAGGAAATATTCCCTCATTTCCTGTGTAGAGTCCAGCCGAGTGCTCTCTTTGTCGTATAGAGAGGAAGGCCTGCCTGGATTGAACACTTAATGAGCGCAGGGAAAACTACATTTTTTACTTTTTATTTTTGACTCATGACACGTTTTCTTTACTTCTTAAAACGCATTTTAAGTTGTTTTTATTTTTTTTTTTTAACTAGCTAAGCCAGAGCAAAGAATACATGGTCTAGTTCTATACATACAGACAACTTTCTAGGATTATGTAGTATAAACGCTTTTGGTCTAGATGTGGTCTGCAAGTTAAAAAAAAGAAAAGAAAATAAAGTATTTTGGCTTTTTTAAAAATCTGTCACTACCACGCCCTGTCGGTAAGAGAGTCTTTAGCTCCTCTTTATATCCTAATTTTCTACACATAATTGTTCTGTCTCTGCAGTGTCGTCTATTTACGCAATGTATCTTTATTATCCTACCATGCTCTTATTATTATTATTATTATTATTATTATTATTATTATTATTATTATTATTATTATTATTATTATTATTATTATTATTATTATTGTTATTATTATTATTATCATTATTATTATTATTATTATTATTATCATTATTATTATTATTATTATTATTATTATTATTATTATTATTATTATTATTATTATTATTATTATTATTATTATTATTATTATTATTATTATTATTATTATTATTATTATTAACATTCTATACCTCTCTGTTCTGTTTCTCTCCTCCTCTTAAAGACTCCCTGTTGCTGTATGTCTATGACTCTACTTAACAAAATTTTGTTATTGTTTTTTCAATGTCTCAATGTTCTTTATTTGATTTCTCTTCATTTCGAGTCTACTCCAGCTTATTTTCCATCTATTTATCTTTTTAAAGTCTTTCTATCCAACACTTTACATTGACTTAAGAAACTTTTTAAAAGCTTTCCATACTATTCCCTTCTCTTTGACTCTGTTTGTCTGTCTGTCTTATCTTCTATCTCTGTCTTTCTCTCTCTCTCTCTATCTCTCTCTCTCTCTCTCTCTCTCTCTCTCTCTCTCTCTCTCTCTCTCTCTCTCTCTCTCTCTCTCTTTGTTTTGGTGCCACCTGCTGATTTCAATATTATTTTAATTTTATGATTGAGTCAGCCCAGATTCTGAATAGTTACAATAACTTACAAGAAAACCTCAAACCACACTCTTACACCTATCAAAATATTTGGGTACAAACGCATAAAAATATCTGGATGTACAAATATCTAGCTTCAATCAACTTGAATTGTTTTATATAGGAAGAAATAACCACACAAATTCATAGTACCTTAGAGATTTTACTGAACGGTTGAAAATTTTAGAGAGCTGGGCTTTTAGAAAATTTTTACCAATTAATTGCTACTGTAAGCCTTTCCCCACTTTTTTCATTAATTCAGCTGTAAGCTATAATTAACAGGTACCTCTCCTTCTCCTCCCTTTCCCCTTTTGCGTATGAGTTCAACTGCGAGCTCTAATTAACGAGTACCATTTTTCTCTCTCCCTCCCCTACAAGAATTCATCGACTAATATTCCCACTAGTTCACGGATTTAATTCCAATGATCCAGGGTTATGAGATCAAGATGCACCTCTTCAGATGTGAATAATGTGCTTCAAGCTCGTACCACCAGCTATGTCTTAATTCTTTTCTTTTACTAATTAATTATGCTTTTTTCCCCCCACGTTCTTTTGTTTGCCTTTGAATTTTAGTTTTTTTAATATTTTTTTTTTGGTTCCTTTTTTGGGTCAAAATGATTCTTGCTTGGTGCAGGTTAAAATAAAAGAGCGAGAAAGAAAGAGAGAGAGAGAGAGAGAGAGAGAGAGAGAGAGAGAGAGAGAGAGAGAGAGAGAGAGAGAGAGACAGAGACAGAGAGAGAGACAGAGACAGAGAGAGAGACAGAAAGACAGACAGACAGACAGACAGACAGAAAGAGAGAGAAGCTCATGGGTTTGAAATACATGGATGGGTATAAAAGTAAATCTTATTACATTAATTTTTTTTTGGTTCCTTTTTTGGGTCAAAATGATTCTTGCTTGGTGCAGGTTAAAATAAAAGAGCGAGAAAGAAAGAGAGAGAGAGAGAGAGAGAGAGAGAGAGAGAGAGAGAGAGAGAGAGAGAGAGAGAGAGAGACAGACAGAGAGAGAGACAGAGACAGAGAGAGAGACAGAGAGACAGACAGACAGACAGACAGACAGAAAGAGAGAGAAGCTCATGGGTTTGAAATACATGGATGGGTATAAAAGTAAATCTTATTACATTCCATACTGCAGTTTAAAGACAAAATCTAACACCGGACTATTATAACAATGGATTGTTATACATACCACCAATCCCCTTGTAAAACTATGTTATACTTAAGAGAGTTTGAATAACATAGAATATAAAACTGCCACGCAATAACAAAATAAATAGGCAAGGTATTATAATTTCTGGGTAATATGTAAGCAAACATGATTTTATCAAGAATTTTATTGATTAAAAAATGGGTGGGGGTGCAAGCAAGATAATTATCTTCTCGATAAGTAGGGCGTAAGATAATTATTAAACACGACAAGCAATTTTCAATGCTGGTATTAGTTTTTAAGAACGCAAGTAATGGAAAGGGAAAGCTCATGGTTTTATTAATATTATTTTATACTCCAGATTTTTTGTTATAAAGCGAATCGTAACCTATTCGCTGTGGAATTTATGAAATGAAGATTAAAATAAACGCATTTTTTTTAAACACGCGATTCTATTGTTAACCAAAGTAATAATTAATGTCAACTTGCCCTTACAAGGTTTAAATTTTTAGAATAATTATGTCATATAAATAACTTGCTTTTACATTATCAATAACTGTGATTGTTCTAACCTAGTCTTTGCGTCAGAGTTTATTGACTTCGAAAAATGATTAAACAACAGATATTTTAAAATGACGTGTTCGGTGGTAAAAATTGACAGAACTGGTGTGAATGTCAAGGACAATTCTAATTTGCCTGACATGACTTGGAAATACGTGTGAGTTTCGGAAACTTGTTCCCAACTCATGAGTGTCGTTGTGGAACTACGTGTATGGTTTATCTCAGGTGTTAAAACGATTTAGAATACCCAACACAAAGATGTACTTAGAAGGACTATGGACATCATGAGTATCTGATAATAAACTTTATTTGAGAAAGTTGGTTCCAAAAACCTTCAGTGCGCAAGGTGAGTCAGCCTTGTCAGCTTCGTGATTATCGCGTTATAAAAAGCAGAAAGTAAAGTCGTGTCACTTTTAAAATATTAAAGAAAAAAAATTAATACCTTATAAAGTCTGATTAATTTTTTTCCTGCATTGGATCCAACTGAAGGCATTATTATAATTTTTGTGGAACAACCGCTTCCCCCTCCCCCCAACCCCCCTCCCACCTCCCCGCCCGTATTTTAAACGTTTTTTCCTTTCTCTTTCACAATCATTAGCCTGGAAAAAAAAAAACTAGTCTGGAAATAACGATATTGTGTGATTGTTAAAAAAAATCATTTGAGAGAATTAAAGAAAAAATATAACAACGAAAAAAAAAAGAATCGATGATTTCCTAAATAGTGTGAAGATTAAAACAATCATTTAAATTAATTTAGAAAATCCATAATTAATAGAGCAGTTTTTTGTTTGTTTGTTTTTTTCATTTTAAACTATACATTTATAATTATAAATATGAACGCTGTTTGTTAGTAAAAAAGTTGGCGATCGAATCTATCGGTGAACTAGGCCGATAAAATGCGCCAAATATCAAGGCGAGAAATAATTATATATCACATAATGTTCTAAACAGCCAAGAAACTTTCATGCTAACTCATTAGGAGAACAGAAGAGTGAAACGAAAATAGAACCTCTGACTGGTGCCTGGATATTGTTTGAGAGATGAAGAGAGAGATAGGAAGAGAGAGAGGGAGAGGGAGAGAGAGAGAGTGAGAGAGAGAGAGAGAGAGAGAGAGAGAGAGAGAGAGAGAGAGAGAGAGATGTCAGAAAGATGAAAATAGCGACGAATGGAATGAAGAGGTGAACGAGAGTTAGGGCGACAAGTTAGAAAGTGGTAAACTAAGTTTATAAAGAGCCAGAGAGGAAAGAAAAATAAAGAATTAGATGGGTTGATAAGCAGACAGGTTGATAGATAGATAAATGAGTACAGTCAGATAGATGAATAGGTAGATAGGTAGAAAGCTAGGTAGACAGAATGCGAGAGAGAGAGAGAGAGAGGATGGGAAAGAAAGAGATAGAGAAAGAGTGAGTGTGTGTGTGTGAGAGAGAGAGTTAGACATAAAGAGAAAGAGAAGCGCGGTCCATAATCGTAGCTACAAATAAGACGCGAATGACGTTATGAAGACTACCATTACCATGTAGCCTTGCTTAGAGGATGTGCGCCACACCCGTGAATGGAAGGGGGAACCAATGAGTAATGTACAAGTACTTCACTAATGGGCCAGATTTGATCAAGGATGCTCACTAGAGAAAGAGAGAGAGAGAGAGAGAGAGAGAGAGAGAGAGAGAGAGAGAGAGAGAGAGAGAGTTAGACAGATAGACAGACAGGCAGGCAGTCAGGCAGGCAGATAGACAAACAGACAGACAGACAGACAGAGAGAGGGTGAGGAAATCAGAGTGAAGTAAAGATTGAGAACAGGGAGGGAGAGAGAGAGAGAAAGGGGAAGAGAGAGGAAAAGAGGAAGAGAGAGAGAGATAAAGGGGAAGAGAGAGAGAGAGGAAAAGAGGAAGAGAGAGAGGAAAAGTAATGAGAGAGATAAAGATAAAGAGGAAGAGAGAGAGAGGAAAAGAGGAAGAGAGAGAGGAAAAGATAATGAGAGAGAGTGAGGGAGAGAGAGAAAGAGATGTGGGGAGGGGACATTTCAAGATAATGACATCATAGAATCGTTTTTGTCAGCTCACAATCCACAGGAGCATTGTTTGATATATTAAAAAAAAAAGTCTCAGTCGTTATGACACCACATCATGAAGTGAAAATACAATCCTTTGTCATTGTATAGAGAAGAAAAAAAAATAATGATGCTTTTGAATCAATGATGTTAGTTTCATATTTTTTTTTATTTGTTAATTTGGAGATGCGCATCATAATAATATTATGTTCACAGCAATTTTATCAGTTCTCAAGTTTAATAAAGGCCTGGAAATTATCGCTTACCAAGTGATTCATTCCGCACTTCTCGAATAATAAAATAAAAGAAATGGAAAAAAAATATGGTGTGAAAAGTAACAACCTGTTTTATTACAATTAAAACCCCAACAACAACCGATAACTCGTTAATTGCCTATCTATTATTCATATGTAACATAGCTTCTACCGATTCAATAATGTATTAAAAATATATATCTGTTTGTTTTGTGATGGATGTGAACATCTAGTAATAACATTAACAGAAATAAATATGCAGCAGTTTCATAACTTCCCAGTCACCCTTACATCATTTTGTTTTATTTGTTGTTTTTTTTTTTTCATATCATGAAGTGAAAAGTACAATAAAGAACAATAAAAAGTAAAAATTCATCTTTCTTGACATTTAGGTGTTTCCATAATCTATGACGCTCTGGAAGGATATAAAACAGAAATTCTGAAACCATGGTTGAAAATAGGCAAGTCATTGCGTAACTACAGACCTTGGATACATGATCTGCTTCACGTCCTAAAACCCTCCGCTATTGTGAACGGTTTGAATGTCTTCGAAAAGGGACGGAAAAAAAAACAATGGCCTGTTACTATTCTTTCATAACTCATCCTTTTGTAATATTTGTTATATTCCCTGGAGTTTGTGACGCCAAGTTGTAAAACATTCGTCTTAAGGATGATAGTTTGAATAATGGGTGATAATTCGTTATGTCAGCTGTCTGAGACCTTTTTGTCAGATGATAGTTAAGCTATAAGTTTCTTCAAAAAAAATTTTTTTTCTTTGTTTCTTTTGTTCCTCAAGTAGAGAACGGTTAATCAGTTTGTATTTAGTGGGCCACCTGTATAAAAAAAAGTTATATTAGTGGGAGGAGAGGGATTCCTTATTAACAAAGAGTTTATGTGTGTATATATATTTACATATGTATACATATATATATATATATATATATATATATATATATATATATATATATATATATATATACACTGTATATTAATATGCGCGCGCGTGTGTGTGTGTGGTGGTGGATGGCCCATAACAACAGTTTCTATAAACTGAGCGATCTTTGGCCGCATGTTGATGATATTGGTATTTTAATGATTTACATCGAAAGTTTAGAAAAATTGAGTGACCCTCTAAACAGATTGTAGGTATTGACTGTATTATTTCAACAAGGGTGCGCAGTGTGCAGTGTTCATCAACATACCGTGTGAAACTGTGCGCCATTCACAGCAAGTTTTATGATCTGAACAGATCGAATTTACAAACAAGTGTAATGTATTTAACGCTGTATAGAAACAAATTGACCAAGAGTGCAGCTTTGATCGACAAGCTGTTTACTTTTACCGGGAGGTTTTATATATCGAAGTGGTTATATAGACATTAAAAAAAATTCTTTATCAAAGCACTGTACTGCACAAACGTAATGTAGGAGGATTGTTACATCAGAATTATCAGTACAACCTGTGCGCTGAAATAATCAATATTGTGTTGCAGAAATACTATATCAACAAAATTTACTGAAAACACCATATCACAATTTGTAGTAAACCTACTTTGTAAGTGCCATCAAAATGTTGAAGAGCCAAATCACCGAAAAATACATAATAAGATTCCAAAATGTTTTCCTAGACGTACTTTATCAACATTGTGTGGTAGAAGTCATATAAGTATCTATCTTCGGACAGCCTTTATCAACAATATGTATACCCGCAATATATAGCCATTATTAACCAGTGATATTACCTAGCTTGACGGCGGCCTTGTGTTTAGCAACGGTTCATAAATTCCAAAGAGCTAATATTTCTGCCGGTAGAAACCCGACTGCCATTTCTGCCGACTTTATGTTCTCATTGCTCAGTTCTGATCAGAGTGACGGGGGCCAAACTTTGGACATTTCATTGGAACAGAATGCAGTCTTCGACGCGGTGCAAAAACAAAACAAAAACCTTTGTATAAACTTATTTTTCCACCGCCTTAGCTTGTGAGCCCACCGTGGATGATATTACTCACGCTAGAGAAATTACATTAGTCGAGTTGAGTGGTTCTAGAGAGAGAGAGACTGGGAAGTATAGAGACCTTTTAAGAAGTGCCAAGGTGAATGAAATTGCGGAGTTCATGCATCAGGACAGGAAGTGCGGGTAGGCTGTAGTTTCCAGAAGGGTACGTGGTTGATAAAATGCAGTTTAGTAAAGGAAAATAGTCGGGGGGGGGGGGGGGGAGGGGTAGGATTTGGCTTTGTCGTGTAGCTAGAGCTTAAATAGTTGCAGTAAAGTGTATTCTTGACACGAGGTTGAGGTTCGAAAGGCATGAAGATATAAGGTTAGCGTGACATAATCCTAAATGATGAAGAAGAAAAAGTCAGAAAGCACTGAATAGAGAGAATGGAGGAAAGAGACTGAAGAAAGAGAGAGAAAAAGGTGGGGTAGCCAGAAAAATGGGGGGAGAGAAGCTGATTAATTGCCCAATCCACCCAAAACTACGATTTTACTGTTTGAAGGTAGGAATGGAGAGAGACGAGGATAAAAGAAAAAAAATTCATTGGGTTTAAGGATGCTAAATGAAATTATAGGTAGAATTTACTTTATTTTATATCCTCAATGACAACCGTTTTACTGAGCAAAACGAGATTTTTCCCCCTAATTTACTTGTACATCGTTCATTATTTTATTTAAAAAACCATCATCGTCGAAAAAAATGTTAAGCTGTACAATACAAGGGAGAAAAAGCCACAGTTTTACTTCCTGTTTACCAGACTCTATTATTGGTTCTAAACAATTTATCGTTCTTGGTCACTCATCAACGAAACTGTACCAAGCGCATTAAAAAAAAAAATTACGACTAGGTTCAATCTTTCTCTCTCATTAAACGTGATGAGCTGTGATTTAAAACTCTGCTCTTGATGTAACAGCTGTAGCGACTCAGGTCTGATAAAATCCGCTCTTATTGGGATAGTTAGAGACTCTTGTAAAATCCACTTATGTACACAGGGGTCCTTTTAAACGTTTATTATTATCATGTAGGTTTAAAATTTATAAATTAAATACGCAGATATAAATTCCAGCAAGGCGGTGCACACTGGCGCAAATTTTGCAGGAATTCGTAGCGTTTTGGTTTGAGATTATCATAAAATGGATTTGGAAAATACAGAATTGGACGATCCCCCATATTGTTCTCTAATTCTGTATAGCCATGAGTGACATTCCACTGTTTCCTCCTTTTGAAGGGAAATACCGTTTTCAATAATTGTACTTGACTTTTATTTTTTAAGTTGGATGTAGATGGGGCTGGATGGCTGGTAGTGAGAGAGAGAGAGAGAGAGAGAGAGAGAGGGAGAGAGAGGGATAGAGAGAGAGAGAGATAAGAAAGAGTGACGAGGGAGAAAAAAGCGACTGGAATTGAGCAAGACAAGACAGTCAGAAAATATACGAGTGAGAGATTAAGAAGCAAGAAATGTTGAAGGGAAAAAATTTTTTTGCTCCAAAAAGGGGAGGAATTTTGATTTAACGGGGACAAATAAATGTAACATCTTAAAAAATTAATGTGGAGTCAGTTATGGGAAAAACAAGCAAACTTTTTATTTTGTAAAGATTCTATTTAAACATCCTTCCAACTCTACTCTGCTAAGTATTTAAGTATGGACATAATGTGCCTACACGAGCACTACCTTGTGGGAATTCATAGCTGCGCACTTACTCCTACCTTCCTTCACGATAAAGAGCAATTACGAGGGTTTCTAGATAAATCGTGATTTTACTAAATTCATCAAGTATTCCTTTTGTCTAGTACGACCGTAGAACAAGGAACAACCCAGTACAAAACAGGAAAGGATTGTATCAAGCAATTTTCTGCGGCAGACTTAGTCTGAACAATGATTGACAAGACAAATCTCTCCCTGGTCTCTACCGGAAGAAACAAAGTTAGTACCGTGACTTGTGACTAGAGTGTAGTCAGTGATTGAAGAAAGAGGCACTTAGCCGGCTAGCCTCTCCTGGTGGAGCACCATCGGTTTCTGCGGAGGAAGATGCTCATATTGTCCTCGATTAACAATTATATCTTCACCCAGCTGAGAAAAGCTTTTAGCATGCTGTGGTCAGTGTGGCAGGGAGAGGAAAAGGGAGGCAGGGAGGGGGGGGAGGGGGGCGGGGGGAGGGAGACCAGAGATTGAGAAATGTCCGAAATGTCCAAGCAGTCAGGTTTTTGTCCACGGTGGGCATCGATTGAGCAGATGAGGCGGATAAAGAACGTGACGTTTTATTCGAAGCCCCGGGTTCTCCTTTGGTCCAGCCCAATACCTCCACAGACCTTTATTGTTTATACCTCTGTTATTATTTTCGTTGATTTTTTTTTCATCGAGATTTTAATGATGTTATGGGCCTAGTGTTCTGCTCGAAATGCATGATCGTGGACGGTTTGAATTGATAAATTGCCGGAAGTTAAAAAAAAAATGAATTTTTTTTCTCTGTACAAAAGGAAGCACGAAACGAGGTATAAAATAGGGTTTCAAGTTGAAGAATGTCAATCTAGAAAGTGTGGAACTTCTATCGGTGAACCTGGAAATGCATGGATTCTGAATCGCGAAGGAAAATTGTTCTAGAGGGTTATTTATTTCATAACGCAAGGAAAACTCGCGTCACTGTTCATAATAATATGAAAACATGTTTACTATAATATTTCATGTATTACAAAACTAAAAAAAAGTATGATATTAAATAAATTGCGGTGGTAGTGCTATCGGAATTTGCATGGAACAAAATTAATGATGATAATGTAAAAATGTGGAATAGTATAGAATTAATAATTCTATTATGTCTTAGAGTGAAAATTTTGCACTTCTTCGTTCTAAGTTAGGAAAACTTATTAGGAAAAATTATTGTTATCTCTCACGTTTGGAGCTTTCTCCCACAGAGAGTTCATTGCCTGAATAAAAGAATCATTTATAAATTAATGATCAAGAAATATAATAGAGAGAAGGAGGGAGGGAGAGGAGAGAGAGAGAGAAACAGATAAAGAAATAAATAGGAAGAGAGGAGAATGAGAATGAGAGAGAGATAGAGAGAGAGATAGAAAGACTGAGAGAAAAAACAGGGACAGAAAAAAAAATAGAGAAAGAGAGAGGAAGTGGACCAAAGATGGAGACATAAAATAAGGAAGGAATACGAACATTAGCATTCACTCCAGTTAAGAATATGAATAACGGTTTTAATTGATATTGCAAAAATTGTCGTTCAATTACAAAAAAAACCCACTGAAAACCCAATCAAAAATTGTTTCAACCAATTATTGACTTTTTTTTTTAAACAAAATTTCGATATTTTAATTCAATGTCTTTTGATAGGTATAAAGAAAACCGTATTTTCTACAACATTGATTCGATACTCAACAACAATCCCCCCTCGATCCTACTAAAAATCCTTCCACAACCCGTTTCGCCAATCGCAACAAAAATGGGATTACGTTCCAGATATGCGTGTATTCTGGTCTCAGGTGTACCGTAAACATCATATCTTTATGTTTCTGCAGCGTCCTCTCTCCTCCCTACCCCCCCCCACACACACACACACTTTTTTTTTCTCATCGCTTTACCTTTATCTTTCTCTTCCCCCCAACTTTTTTTTTTTTATACCTTTCGGTTTGGCAATGAAGGCCTCTGCCCTCTGGGAAGCCCATTGCTTTGTTGCCAGAGAAATGCGCAATATTTTGGACTCGTTTTACATTTGTTCGCGGCCCAGGTAGAAACCAACCAATCACTGACTGAAACCTGGCACCTTTGTGATTGTTGTCCTTGAAAACAGAGGGAAAAAAGCCTATAGGTATTGATGTCGTCTGTTAATAATTGTTTATATATGCATAAAACATAATTCTGTGTGTGTGTGTGTATTATATATATCTCATATTCCATTTAATGATGAGATAGCCAGTAGCAGGGGCGGCGCTAAAGAAAGTTTGACGTTAGAATTTCTGGTCATGCTGCCCTTATCGAGAGAAAACAAACACACACACTTTTAAGATAAAAAGGTAGATCAATAGATGAGGAAATAGTAGTAAACAATCTTACCTGAAATGGCTTGGCATGCTTCACTTGCGTTTCGAACAAAGGGCAATGCTGTTGTTTATAAAAAGACAGACGTCATAAACAGAAATACGTGCATAAATACACCCATACATATATAAACACATACATAAATAGGGTCTACATAGATAAATACATAACGAGAGAAACTGTAGATGGTTGGTTAGAGAGAGAGAGACAGAGAGACAGAGAGAGAGACAGAGACAGACAGAGAGATATAAGAAGAGAAATGAAGAAAACAAGGCAGACATACAGACAGAATAAATAAATAAAGATACGGACAATGGCAATAAAGAAAGCATTTCGATAAAAAATTGTAAACACAAGTAGTGGAACAAGAAAACGTTTAAAAAAAGCGTTACGTCTGTTCTGAACATCAATAATGTAACTTAGCGTTACGTCTGTTCTGAACGTCAATAATGTAACTTAGCGTTACGTCTGTTCTGAACGTCAATAATGTAACTTAGCGTTACGTCTGTTCTGAACGTCAATAATGTAACTTAGCGTTACGTCTGTTCTGAACGTCAATAATCTAACTTAGCGTTACGTCTGTTCTGAACGTCAATAATGTAACTTAGCGATACGGAGGAAATATTCATAAACACAGATGTAAAACATACGCCGATTTTACGAACACAGAAAACATTACAAAGAGATGAAATCAGAAAGAAAACAAAAAAACCCCCGATAAAACGGATGGCAGGAATGCAAGATGACCCTTATACTGTGATAGTCAAGGATTCACACTGGGATTGAGAACAACTTACGGTAAAAAAATATCCGAGATTGACCTAGAATTTGAATTGGTGAAATTAGATGTATATATACATTCTGAGTAAAAACTAATATTAAAAGACCCAGAAAATTCGAAAAAAAAAATTTATTTGGATGAAGTAATATAAAAAAGGATTTTTTTTTTGTATGATTATAGATGGGATTAACTAAAGACTGTAGCATTTAGATTGGATAAGGAGGTGTCAAGGGGAAAGGGAGGGATAAGTGGATGTGGAAGAAAGTTTACTAGAAAAACATTTAAAGGTTGAATGCTGGTAATTTGGGTAGAAAATGTGGGTTTTTAATGTTATTGTAATTAAAAAAAACAAAAAAACAATCAAGATAAACAGATACAGATAAGATACATGTTTGGTTAAGAAAAAAGGACGGTTGGGAGAAGGGTAAACGAGGGGAGAGAGAAAGAGAGAGAGACAGAGAGAGAGAGAGAGAGAGAGAGAGAGAGAGAGAGAGAGAGAGAGAGAGAGAGAGAGAGAGAGAGGCAGAGAAAAATGGAACATTTTCTATGTGTAGGTATTATCGCAATTGTGTTTATCTTTTTTTAATTAAAGATAATTTTAGAAATCGCTCTGACACTTGTTTTACTTGTGAAAGAACGAGGCTGAGACTTTGGATGGCTATAGAACAATGTTTTGTCAGGGTAGTTTAAGAGAAGGAGACAACAGACAAAATTTGTTTAAAAATGGATCGTATGCATAAATTAGAACAACAGGTAATGAAAACGTGAGTGCGATTGAGATGGTGAGATGGTGTTGAGAGCAGGCATGGAGGAAAAAAAAAAGAAAAAAAGAGTAGAGAGAGAGAGAGAGAAGAGAGGAGAAAGAGAGAGAGAGAGAGAGAGAGAGAGAGAGAGAGAGAGAGAGCATATGTGATAGGGATGAAAGAAGGAAGGGTGACAGAGCGAGAGATAAGAAAAGTAGAGTGAGAGTGAGAGAGAGAGCATGGGAGGAAAAAAGAGAGAGAGAGTAAAAGAGAAAACAAAATAAGATAGCATAAAAGAGAGAAAGAAAGAGAGAGAGAGAGAGAGAGAGAGAGAGAGAGAGAGAGAGAGAGAGAGAGAGAGAGAGAGAGGGAGAAAGAGAGTAAAAGAGAAAAAAATAAGAAAGGATAAAAAAAGAGAGAGTTTGAACTACGCGAAGAAATACCTGGAATACGACACCACTCTAGGTTTTAAATGTTTCATGGCAACATGATGCCAAGAAATTGTTGTTTTATCGAGACAGAATTCCAGTGAGAATTCAGGAAAACATATAGCAGGTATCTGATACGTACATAAATATAGATAGATAGATAAAAGGCAGAAAAAAATTATAGACACACACATATATATATATATATATATATATATATATATATATATATATATGTTTATATATATATGTATATATATATGTGTGTGTGTGTGTGTAAATTAATGGATTATGGATGAAATGAAGGGGCAGGCGCATAGCATGATAGATAGAGATAGCCTCGTGCAAATATTGATAAGATCATAGAAGTGAGGACAATGTTATAACCAAAGAGAAGAAAAAAGTAGAAAAATAACAAGAAAGACAGAAAATAGACTTACAGAGAGAGAGAGAGAGAGAGGGAGAGGGAGAGAGAGAGAGAGAGAGAGAGAGAGAGAGAGAGAGAGAGAGAGAGAGAGAGAGAGAGAGAGAGAGAGAGAGAGGGGAGAGAGAGAGAGAGAGAGAGAGAGAGAGAGAGAGAGAGAGAGAGAGAGAGAGAGAGAGAGAGAGAGAGAGAGAGAACAGGTGCAAAATCAAAATATCTTTTAACCGTTATTATTGTCAATCAAAGGCATGATTCCATTCATCAAATGCAAATAATGAAAAAAAATGTAAAAAAAAAAAAAAAAAAAATAAAAAAAAAAAAATAAAACAATACAAAAAAACCTATCTAACTGGGTTGCGAAAAGAAAACAAAAAACAAAAAAAAAACAGGACGAAATAGAGTAAAAACAGCCAGGTTAAGAGCGACAAGCCATCTTTTTTTTTTTTTTACTCCATTTTAAGTGCTAATAGTTCCATTGGCAATTCTCTGAATTGGGTTTATTATCTTGGCTATTTGAAAGCATTTTGAATCTGATGGTTTTTTTTTTTAACAGAGTATACAATATAACATTCTAGAGTAAGATTTACGCATCGTGTGAGGTTTATTTCGATTATAAAAAACTGATGAATAGAATTTATCCTTAGAGAAATGAATGTATAGAGATGATAAAATTGATGCTCACACTCAGCAGTGGCAACAGGGTGTCTTTGCATGGACAGGGAAATAAACATGAATGAGATGGAAGAGAGGATGGGGCTGAGAGACTGAGGTAAACAGAAAGAATTTAGAAGAACGTAAAGGAGGATAGTACAAACTTTTAATTATAGAGATTAATGTAAATATATTGTTATAAAAGGGGGTAAGGAAACGAATTTGATAAGAGAGATTTATGAATAAAATGAGATAGAGAAAGCAAGAGGGAGAGATTGAGAGAAAAAAAGGGTGGAAGAGAGAGAGAGAGAGAGAGAGAGAGAGAGAGACAGACAGACAGACAGACAGACAGACAGACAGACAGACAGACAGACAGACACAGGCAGACAGAAAGGTAGAGATAAAAACAGGAAGGAAAAGAGGAATAATCAGCAAAGTAATAGGGGTGCATGCACGGAAAATGGAGAAATTGACAACGATTTCTTTCCTGCAAATAAAAGAATAAAGAAAGCCGATAACGTACAGGTCGCAACACAAGCCCAGAATAAAAGACCCGTGGGCAAGAATTCAGCAAGCGAGGGAACCAAAATATTTACATCCATAATGATAACATCACCACAAGCGTATGAAAGATCGGACGAAAACCTGCTTTTATCCACGATAACAGTCTTTGTCTGACTTGATTATTTCTCTACCTTAATACCAGCTGACCATAATTATTATTTAAACAAGCGTCATTTTTTTCCGTATGTTAATTCCCGCGCTGCTATTCAAATCATCGGTTTCTGTTATGGGACTATTTTCATTACTTGTTTATATTTGTCGAGATTTCAAAAGAATCTCATTTCGTTGCCTAGCTTGTCAAACTTTGCTTGAACTTAATTGAATTCATGTTCGTATGTGTGTATGTGTATGTGTGATAGAGAGAGAGAGAGAGAGTAAGGGAGAAACATTGGGAATGGTGAAGTATAAGAGACACAAAGTGGGTAAGAAGATTATAGAAAAAGCGAATGTATAGAGCTAGAGAGACAGAGAAAGAAAGGAGAGAGAGATAGATGCAATAAGAGAGAGAGAGAGAGAGAGAGAGAGAGAGAGAGAGAGAGAGAGACAGACAGACAGAGAGACAGAGAGACAGAGAGAGAGAGTAAGGGAGAGAGAAAGAGAGAGAGTAAGGGAGATAGAAAGAGAGAGAGAGAGAGAGAGAGAGAGAGAGAGAGAGAGAGAGAGAGACAGAGACAGAGAGAGAGAGAGAGAGAGAGAGAGAGAGAGAGAGAGAGAGAGAGAGAGAGAGAGAGAGAGAGAGACAGAGAGACAGAGAGACAGAGAGAGAGAAAGGGAGAGAGAAAGAGAGAGAGAGAAAGTAATCGACGTATTCAGAATTGTTTACACAATGTTAACTAGGTTTACAAAGATAGAACTTTTACATCATACAGTTTATCTCTCTCAGCTTTTTATAGAGTAACATGGAAAAATAATCATAACAGCAGTGCCAAATCTGGAGTCAAGATTTTATGTTCATCTTTCCTTGATTCGAAATTAGACTAAGCGAAATTTATGAATTTTTTTTTATATCCTTTCTTTAGTAACTTTGTATTTTGATAAATTTCAAAAAATTGATCAAAGCTATGCAAACACAATGTATGCTTATGCGTTTTTTTTTTTTAATACACCGAGGAATCCTCTGTATCTGTTTCCATAAAACGTTTCCCTAGACGCTAATCAGAAATCTGCATAAACCTTTCACCAGCTGCAGCTGTCCTTTCGGGGGATTTCGGATTTCTTGCCCCGAGATAAACTATGCAAATCCTGCAGGGTTTTTGTTTTTTGTTGTTACTGTTGTTCCTATTTTTAATGTTGTTTCGTTTTAGAGTGTCTCGGGATACAACATGCGAATAAAAGTCCGTTCGTAAATATGAGAGATGCACGAAGCGAAAAGATGGGAGCAATTGCTTTATTTGGAATGTTGTTCTCTCTCTTTTTTTTCTTCTTTTTTTAAAGGAGAAAAAACAAGTTCAGAATGAGGGATCGTGCATGCGTTGAAAGACAAATTGGCTGAGATATAATTAAGACAAAATAGCGAGATTGACAGGTATAGGCAAGGCCGAAAAAAACCAACAAAACAAACAAAACAAAATAAGACACCAAGGTTGAAGAAAGACAGAGAGAAGGAGAGAGAGAGAGAGATGAGAGATAGAGAGAGGGATAGAGAGAGATAGAGAGAGAGAGGCAGACAGACAGGAAAAGAGAAAGAGAAAGAATGAAGATTTGACTGAATGACAAGAATAAAGAGTCAGAATATAAAGATACATACAGAAAAGAAAGGCAGAAATAAGAAATACAGTTTGAAGGACACAGGGTTAAGAATAATATTAAGAAAAAGAAAATGACACATGATTTGGAAGGCAGGTATGGAAGATTAAGTTTCCATATAAGCTGTCGAAAGTGAACCGAATAATGTTAGGATGAATAATAAAAAAAAATATAGAATCAAACCTCTGCGTTATTAAGACACACATTTTTTTTTTTTTGGTACATTGTCATATTTGTTGACAAATATGTTAAAAATTGTTAAGATCACTGAGAAAAAGAGGAGAGAAAGGGAGAGAGAAAGAGAGAGAGAGAGAGAGAGAGAGAGAGAGAGAGAGAGAGAGACAGACAGACAGACAGACAGACAGACAGACAGACAGACAGACAGACAGACAGACAGACAGACAGACAGACAGACAGACAGACAGACAGGCAGACAGAAAAGACAGAGAGAAAGAAAAAGCGGTTGAAAGATATCGAGTGAGAGATAGATAGATAGATAGAGATAGAGAGAGGAATATAGATATCTAAGAAATAGAAACAATGAGGTAGGTAAATTGGCTTACGAGAAGGGAGACACACAAACCTACAGAGTGTCTCAAACCGAAAAAAAAAGGATAAAATTCCGAAGGCTACACCGGACTATTCTACTGCCCGAAACATGAGACCCTAAAAGTCCAACTTATTACACCATGATACAGAAATCCTGTCTGGACTAACAGCAATTAGAGAGAATAAACCTGACAAAATATGACGCGAAATTTCTAATTTTTTTTTCTTTTTTGAACGAGTACCAACAAACAAGATCTTAATAATGGCTCGACTAGTTTTTCGACTTTTTTAAATAACATATATTTTTTTTTTATTGCACTAATACTCGTTCCCACAATTATCGATTTTTAGTCTCTAAGGCAAACAGAAAGTCCTGCCAGCGAGGCTAATCTCTCATTTCCTTTTTTTGTTTTTGTTTCGAATATTATAACGTCGAGTCTCCAGTGTGTTTTGAAACATGACGTGTCTGTCAGGCTTTGCTCCCACGTATCTTTTATCTCGTGCCACCAACAAACAATAGTGTTTGACCTGTCTTTGAATTCGGGCGAAGAGATTTATCTGTCGTGAGATCATCCTTTCATAGGTTTTGTCTTTGATTCTTTCTCTGACGGACTGTCTGTCTGTTTGTTTGTCTATGAGCCTGAGTGTGTCTGATTCCCTAAATGTCTGTTTCGGTCTGCCTCTGTTTTTAATAACCTTTTTCTGCCTCTCTTGTTTTATTCCATTTCTCTGTTGGTCAATCTCTGTTTTGGCCTCTGCCTCTGCCCCTGTCTCTCACTCTATCTCTGTCTTTGTCGCCTCTTTTTCTCTCTTGAACGCCGGTGTCTATGGAGTAATGACGTACAAACGGTTAAAAAATCATAATTTATTCTAATTCTCTCTCCCTCTCATTCTCTCATTACTGTATTTTCTGTTCACTGACGTGCTAAGCACATATTTCATCTTAAATCTCAAAAGGTATAATTAACTATTTTGAATTGTAATTAAGTTATATAATCATGATGAATAATAAAATTATTTATCTCAATTTAATGCGGGTATTGTATCGATAAAATATAAAGTTCACAATTCTCCAAGGCTTCTACAAGCAGGTAAGAAATGCAGTGACAAAATGGGGAAAAATAATAATAATAATAAAAATATTTATTCCGTCTATAAATCTCTCTATCAAACAGTTTCTGTCTGTCTCTGTTTATCACTCACCCTCCCCATTCATAACGTGACATTTTTCTCTTTCTGTCTGTCTGTATGTCTGTTTGTCTGTCTCTCTGTTTGTCTGTCTTTCTGCCTCTCTCTTTCTCTCTCTCTTTCTCTCTCTCTCTCTCTCTCTCTCTCTCTCTCTCTCTCTCTCTCTCTCTCTTCACTCTCTCTCTCTCTCTCTGACTCCACGACTAGATCTACGTCGCTTTCTCTATATTTTTACATTTTCTGTCTAGGGCGATTCTTTTTTCTTCCATTAAATTACCCCAATATAAACGGCTGTACCTCATTTTCCCCCCAAAACCCTACTAATTTGACCATACACCCTTCCATCTCTGCGTCTTTATTCATAACGTAACAGTTACCGTTATTTCTGAGCCGAATGTTTATTCATAATGAGTGTCATAAAAACAGATCCTCCTTTCTCCGAACCTTTCCCTGAAAAGCCACGGCGTATAGAGCCACCTGTCTACCGTAGAATTTCGTAAGACTGGAAGTAACATTGCGCATTATTATTTCCCTACCGTAAGGGAAGAAGTTCGAATTTACCTATGCATAGCTATCTGCTATTAGTTTTCGCTTCAGATTAAGGGCTCATTCCAGGCTGGGTAAACATCGTAATTATGCTAGATTCTAGATAACCCACTTTTACAGTTTTCTGGAGAGAGACGGAACATTTTAACTCCGGTTCACGCTTTATTCTCTAGTTGTTCCTAAGTCTTTGCAAGGTAAATTTCCCTATCAGGTTTGAATATTTCCAGGAATTAATGATTGTGTTATTTTGCTCTACCGCGTTATTGGCTATAGCCCTGATATGTAAACAATCTAGAGGAAGGAAAAGATGCCTAGATTCATAGAAGATTATCGCCAAACACTCGTTTTCGTGTGGATGTAAAAAAAAAAAGATACAAATTGCAACGCACACTTTTATGTTTTGTATTTTTTTTATTGATTGCCTGATACTCTGACATGATCTTTTCATAGGTTATTTCGTGTATATTTATGAAATGTGTTATTATCAAACTCATAAAAATCCCGATTGAGAGTATCGCATGAGAATTTTCACAAGTTCACTAAAAGCAATGATGATACCTGAAAAAAATAAATTGCAATAATAATTCCAGCATAGATAAGAACATAAAGTTTAAATTTTACCAAAATCAAATTACCGATTAGCTTTGATGAAATTCTAGAATGATATTAATAGCGATGGTTCTGGTAGGGATACGCTAAAATAGAACTTTTCATTATCAGTCGGGTAATTTGATATTTCTCATCTGTTCTAAATAATAAGGATGGCAATAGAAATCTGCCTTCTTTATCTTTTCATCAGGTCATCGAATACCACGCTCCAGTGCTAGATATGAAAGAGTGGACTCAACTAAAAGAGTAACTGACTTTCCTCAATTAACATATCTTTTGTAATTATTTTTTTTAATTCAAATAAAGCCTGCATGCGAAAAACAGTATAATCATGGATGTGCTAAAATGTCCAAAGAGGCTGATAGTTATGACAAATACGTTTTAAATCATTTTAGGATGTCATCATTGACCCATTATTTTGAGAGTACAAACGAAAGCAAAATAGAATTTAAAAAAAAAATAGAATTATTCAGATTTTTATGACATTTTCATATCGGAAAGTGTGTTGATTATTTTCGGTGTATAGGGGTTTTAAAATAAAAAAAAAAATCAATAAAAATACTCAGAGCATCATTTCATCAAACAGAGCTATATTGTAGTTGTGTCGCGTTTTATTTTGAAACTGCCTTGTTTGAGATCAGGGAACCATTCGCAAAGCGTTGTTTTTATCTGGTGATATTTCCCTGTGATTATTGAAGAAACGGGATGAAACTTTTAATTCTTGTAATTGTTATTCAAATATTTTTTCCTTTGGGTTTTTTTTTCTTTTATTTCAATCTCTGTCATTTCTTAGTATAGAAAAATCAACCACAAACTTAGATCTAGCTCGAGACCGACAATTAAAACTGTGTCCTAAATTAGCATGTGCCCTCGGAGGGTAAGGCAGAAAAGAACCACATACCTTCAAATTTCAATGTCTTATGTGTACAAAATACTCAGACCAAACATAATTATGTCGTTTCTTAGTGTCACTGGTAAAAAAACATTGATACTAAATACATGAGCTTCACATAAGTCGGTGTTATTTCAAGCGATATGGCATGGTGAGTTACTGCAAGTTTCCTCAGCCTTCGAGTGTTTACTGAACCTTCCGCTCCGCAGGAGCACACTTTTTATACACCGTGGTGAGTGGAAAAATAAAAAAAAAACCCTCGCAAAGTAAGATAAGAAAACTGGATCGCCTAGTCCAAAAATTTCGTGGCTTGTGTCTTAGTTAATAGATCAAAATAAGTATAACATAGTACATCTACACGTACGGTTCAGTATTTGTTAGATTTTTTTATGTGTATACCGTAATGGATATAAAACTAGAAATTTAAGTAGCTTGGCGCCAGTTCAAATAATTTGTTAAATGATCCACTGTAACAGCACATGGGGTATTCCAAATTATGGCCTATTCGTTTATACTTTTTTTTATTTAAAAATAAAAAAGAAGATGACAAAAATATTGCCATGTGATAGCATGTTCAGTCTCAATATTTTGTACACGAAAGACGTTGAAATGTGAGGGCATGTTAGTGGTTCTTTTCCACCCCACCCTCTGAGGGCACATATAACTTTGAGGTTCGTGTGTTAATCTACCACCTCAGGCGTTAAATCTAGGCTTATGTTTTAAAAACTAATTGTTGTCACAGTTTGAACATTGCGCCACTTTAGCACGTAAACAACGACACAATTAGACTAAAAAAAAAGTATTATGTGTTAAACACTCTTGTCTCCTGATGTTGATAAGCTGGTCCATACACATTCATCTTAAGTTTAAGCACAACGTACCTTTTACCCACTTCTACTTTCTTGGGATTAATTGTCTCAACGTTTTAAGTAGCATTGTGATCATTCTTAAGTAGACTTTCGTTCAGACTTGATGCAGTCTTTAATTACATGAATGAAGACTGAAAAGCCGAGGCAATTAAGACCACGGGAATCTTCTCAAAGACAGTTAAACAATGGCTGGAAGCATTCCATGTCTTAGGGATTTCTGAATGAAGCTACGACTTCCAGTGAAGTTTAAAAGTTACATCACTGGGGATTCCCAAAAGGCTGTAGTCCTACTAATGCTTGTTCAAGAACGGCACAACACTGTTATAAAAAAAAAAAAAAAACCAACCCCCCCCCCCCCAAAAAAAAAAAACGGTAAAACAAGTTTGTACCAAAAGCATTTGAAACTGGAAAAGATCTCATTGCTAGACAAAAATAACTTTTTGTTGCGAAGTTTTCTTATGAATAAAGTTCGTTGCGACTGATCTGCTTTTCGTTCGAAATCAAAACTCGAAAATTTTAAGATTACAAACATAATACCAAACCATCATGTATTTTATGTTTGTGTGTTTGTGTTTCTGAATGGGTTTACTGGTTTTTTTTTTTTATTATTTTATAGTTTTTTGCACATGTCTCTATTGCTGCTTTATTATTTTTTTCCTGCTCCAAAGGCTGTGATGGCTATAGGAGAAAAAAATTCAAACTACCAGGTTAACTAAGGAACCTATCTCTTCAGAACTGGTTTAGAAATGGAAGCGAAAAAGTAAAAAAAAAGTAGAAGATACGGAAAACCCTCATATTATTTCTTAATATTTTTTTTCTTGTTTTTAATGACATTAATATCTTTACTTATACCTAAATACCACAAAACTTAAAGTTAAAATTAATCATATCGTACGTACTCAGGCGTACTCTTAGAGGATTCATTCTAGAACCATCTACAACCAACAAACACAAGCGCGGTACGTTACTCAGCTTACATCAGACAAAAGTCTGCATTGACTGAGAAATCACTGGCATCCCAACGAACAATAATAATAATTCTACTAAGAATCATCACCACTCGAAAATCATAAAATAATTGCTTTCGACGGGTCCCGTTTTGGCAAGGCCTAGGGCGCTACAAAATTACGCGACGTAAGAATGGAAGGCCCGAGTTCCGTTTGAGCAGGAAAACCAAAATGATCTCAGTATTTGACTTAAGCACAGGGAGGAAATTGAAGAACGGGTATTTCGTGAGTAAAATCAATTTCCATGCAAAATTCTAACGCGGCATCCAGGAAAGCTGCCATTCACACTATCACAGAAACACGTACACATACACACACGCTGCATCATAAACATTCACAGTGTTTTCTGTATTTAAAGCTTTTCATCTTTCTTTAATTTCTTTTCTTTATCCCTCAACACTTCTTTTTATGTCTCGTTTTGCCATCTGTTGTTCCGATTTTCATTTTCCAACACTGAATTTAATGAAAGATGTCTTTGATTTCTCTTTTATTGGTCAGACAAGAAAACTGGATCGGCCAGTTCAAATATCTCGTGGGGTGTGTCTTAGTTAATAGATCAAATATAAGTAGAACAAAGTACAAGAACGGTTCAGTATTTGTAAGATTTTCTTTATGTGTAAACCGTAATGGATATAACAAGAAATTAAAGTAGATTGGCGGTAGTTCAAATAATTTGTATAATGATCTAAAGCTCTTGGTATATTCCAAATTGCCGTTCATCTAATACTATGTTTTGTTTTAGTTTAACTTTTTACTTTCTGAAAAATATTTAGGACATTCCATTTTTTTATGTTGCGTTATTTCCTCCATCTATTTCTCTCTTTTTCTCTTTTTTTTTCACTCTCTACTGCTGTGGCTATTTTTTTTACTAGGTTTCGAGATCTGTTTAGTTATTCATAACTCTATACATCTAACTGCCTTTTAACATCTATCCATTAACATCTCTCTCCTTCTGTCTATCTCTCTCTCTGTATCTCCCTCTCTCTCTCTCTCTCTCTCTCCCTCTCTCTCTCTCTCTCTCTCTCTCTCTCTCTCTAATTATCCTTTTTGACCTTATTCCTACTCCCACCCTCTCTTATCCTCTCAATTTCTTTCATTACCTCCTACCATTAATCGATATCCTTCAATATAGTTTCCCTACTACCTCACCTCAATTTCAACATTTTTTTCAATCAACCATTCTTCGCCCACCCCCTTTCCCCCCTCCCCCCTCTTTCGTTCCCTGCTTCTCTATTCCCGGCAGGTTCGTCAGATCCTCTTACAAATCAGAACCAACCACTCTTTCAAACATTTTCTATCTCATTAAAGGCTTTACAGACTTGTTTCAGATACAACAAATTTCTACTCCCAAGAGGCTAGAACGAACCAAACCCAGCCTCTAAAAAAACCTGTCCTAAGCTACATCAATCTGAATCTGCCGTGTCAACACATCCGTCCTGTATCAATCGGACAGATGAGGAGATGAGGGTGTGGGAGTTTGGGGTGGGAGAAGAGGGGGGGGGGGAGGGGGAACTTGGTTCGCGGGGTGCGGTAGATTCCGTTACGGACAATCCAACCCCACAACCGGACATTTTAACTCAATCCTCAGTTTATTGCCCGGACAATCCGCCCCCACAGCCGGACGGTTTAACTGAATCCTCAGTTTATTGCCCAGGTCTAACTCTAACGAGTCTCTAAGAGTTTTATTTTATGAGAGTGAGGTCAACGGACTACTTCAGACACAGCTAAATAGATAGGACCCGAAGGACAGACCTTTTTTCTTTGGGGTCCTTTAAAATTGTTAGAAGTCCAGAAAGGATGACTGTTAAAAACAAAACGAAAAAGCGGGCTTTTAAAGAAACTGAACTTATGTCCTTGACTTTCCAAAAAAAAAAATATTATTAAAAAAGCTTTCAAAGATTGAGACTTGAAAAGTAGCGCATAATAAAATCTTTCTTCTGAGGTCAAACATCAATGGTTTTAAAAAAAAATTCTTGGCATGATTTCTAGACTAATCCCAATAGGGCATCTTTAATAGTATACTTTTTTCTTGATCACTTAACACAGATGTTACAGTCGTGCCACGAAAAGTTGAGAAAACAAGTTAAGAAGTGTTCATATTTATATACAGTGGAATCTGGATGGAGTCAACACCACAGGACCAAAAAAAAAAAAAGACTTTAAGAGAGAGAGAGAGAGAGAGAGAGAGAGAGAGAGAGAGAGAGAGAGAGAGAGAGAGAGAGAGACACTTACAGAGTATAAGACATATACAGATATATAAAGAGAGAGATCGAGAGTTAAAAATTAAAGAGATAGATAGATAGAGAGAGTTAAAAGTAAAAAAAGATAGATAGATAGAGATAGAGAGTTGGTAAGAGAGAAATAGATAGAGAGAGAGAAAGAGAGATAGACAGACAGACAGGCAAACAGATAGAGAGACAGACAGACAGACAGAGATAGAGAGGGAGAGATTAAAGAAAGAGAGACCTGATCATGGTTTTGTTCATCCAATATCTTTCATGATTCTAGTTTATAAGCATATAGTGTAACATAAAAACTTATTTCAAGATGCCGATGGCAATTCTTCTTAAAGTAACATTAACAGCGCTTTCACTGTCGGAGAGGATTAGAGGAAGAAAAAAGAAGAGAATTAAAAGAAAAAAAAAGATGAAAGTGATCAAGAAAGTAAAAGAATATGCTGGAAATATTTTAAAAATTCGTAGAAAAACTTTCTGAAAAGCCTTAAAAACTATCAGCCTGAAAGATATTGAACTTGAGATGTCATATGGTCAATCTAAGTAGGTTTTTTTTTAAACTATTTTTGATAGGTTTTATTACACATTGACAAGAAATTAACAAAAAATTGAAGACGTGGGCATTTCCAGGTCTTAACCTAGAAATAATGAAGCAGAGGTAAGACTTGAAAAAATGCGAAGGAAAGACGTGACAAATGAAAAAGCAAAAGTATGGAATATTTTTTATGGAAAATGGGAAATTAAGATCTGACAATTCTGGCTTCGTTTGATGCGACCAAATAAACGATTTCTACTCTAATTTGAATGTATCCAAACTCATCTAGTGCATACTTTGATATATCACCTTTCTAATTGTCAAATATAAATGTGAAAACCACTTTACTCACATCGTTTTAAGATTCTCTGGGATTCTCATTGATGCATTATGTAAGAGGATGTATTCTGCTGTAAAGCCAGAGATTGACTGGTTTGATGACAAACTATCCTTCCAATAGATAGTCATTGTGAGCAATCTTTCGAAGAATCTTTCTACTGCAAATTCAATGGTTTGCATATTGCCCTTTCTGGTGCCCTGCCTTTAAAACAGTGGAAGAATTCTCAAATCGTGGCTTACCTGTCCGCCTTGGAAGTTTTCTCAGATGGGTTAGAACGTTCGACTATCATCTGAAAGGGGCTCTCTTAACTGGTTTACATCATTTGGCCATCCTCTGTAGTTTTCTCAACTGGTTCGCACCTTTTAAACATCAGTGCGGAAGGTTTTTTTTTACATATTTTTGGCTAGATCACGTAGCCTTAGCATCCTCTGTTGAAGATTTCTTAGCTTGGTCACATGACTTGACCTGAATCTCTCTGGAGGCTTTCTTTACTTGATATCAGGATAAGACCATCTTCTGTGGGGTCTTTAGAGCGAGATTACGTCGTTTTGATTAGTCTTTGAGGAATCTATCATAGTTGGATCTCATCAACTTACAACCTGTTTGGAATCTTCATATCTATGAATCACATTGCTTGGCCATCTTGTACGAATATTTCTTGCTGCTTCAAACTGTTTTCTGAGGTGGGTTACATTGTGATAACAATATGCGGAAACCTGTCTTAACTAGAATAAATCGTGCAAAAGTAAACGAAAAGTAAACGTTGTTTTCCCATTATCTTCTAACTGCGAAGATATCAGACGCCGATTATCTTAATTGGAACTTCCTGTAGTAAAATGCGTGACTTAGAACTTGCTTAATTATATTGCCATGCGCGTATAATTATGCGATGAAAACAAAAGCCTCTAAAAGTATTCCTCGTGTTATAATGCATGCTAGTAATAAATGACTGCTCCGAACCTGCTCCTTAAAACGCTAACACCTAAGCAAGCAACTCAAAAACCACGAGTAGGCCTCGTTAAAAACTACGCCTAAAAAATGCATATTTTCCGTGAAAATAATGATTATTGAAAACGAAACGTACTTTAGACATGTTATTCTTTTGCACGTGTATTATCCTCCTGTTCCTTAGAGAAAGCCTGACATCGGTATGTAGGCTAGATCCAGGGCGCTTGACATATTGGGATATCGACTCTATCTTCGGGAGGAGAAATTGCTCGCTTAATCGTCAGACAACTGCTCCAGCCGCTAGATGGTAAGGCGCCGCTGTGCAGCTCATTAGTCAACACACTGAAAATGTCACTGGCAATTATCTAAAGTTTTCCGCTACTTTTGAGCCCGGCAGGTAATTCATTATATCAACAGGTTCTTTTACCGGTTCCTAATTCCTTTAATATCGAACATACGTTTTGAATCTGGTTTTTTTTTCATACTAGGTTTAATTTGATAGAAGCAAATGATTTTCTATGTGTTATGTTTCAAGAAAGCCCAGGCTTGTTTTGCCTACTATAATTATAATTTCCCCTAATTGTAAAGGATCTAAACAAGAAGATGCTAGTTGTTTTGCTAGCATTAACATGTGCACTTATTGTGTTTTATTTTTCATTTTTAAGTGGATTACTCTGTGAGTTTAAAATAAAATAATTTCAAGCTATGCTTTTTGCCATAATTTTTGCCCTAGCCATAGTTTTTTTCCTTTGTCGAACACTATGGATCTTGCCGGAAATAGAACCATTCGTTTTGAAAGAAAAGAGAGCGTAGTGGTTATCGAGATGAACAAATCTTGTTGACTTTATTTATTAAATATTTTTTTTTCTCAAAATTTTAGAAAAATGCGTTGAGACAATGCGTGACTTTGTGAGTAGATTAATACAAGATTATTTAAGGATTTTGTGATATGTCAATCTCGGATGGGATTGGCTCTATGGTCTGCTATTGTATCAGCAAAGCGCTAGGTTCGATCCTCGTCTACATTATTTCTCCTTCCTTAAGTTTTTACGTCTTTCGCCCTCTTTATCGGTTTCGAGTTGGATCCAGAATTGTGATTGCTTCTGTTTTTCTATTTATCTATTTTATAATCAATCACTTCTGTCTTTAGATTCTTAAGTCTAGCTTCGCCTGTCCCAACCACTATCGTTGCTTGACTGCCTTCTCTGCCACTCTAAGAAAACTATGGGAATTGGTAGTTTTACCGGGTCAAAATGAAATTATCTCAAAATAATGGGCTATGCAAAAACAAAGGAAAGCCTTTGTGTGAGAAGTATACTATCTTGAAAACGAACCCAATAGAGACTGTAGAGAGAGAGAAAGATACAAAGAGAGAGACAGAGAGAAATAGAGAGAGAGAGAGAGGGGGGGGAACGGAGAGACAGAGAAAGAGGGAGGAAGGAAGGGAGAGAAACAGAGCAAAAGAAAGAGAGAGTGGAGAGAGAGAGAGAGAGAGAGAGAGAGAGAGAGAGAGAGAGAGAGAGAGAGAGAGAGAGAGAGAGAGAGAGAGAGAGAGAGAGAGAGAGAGAGAGAGAGAGAGAAAGTGAGTGCGTGGTTTATATAAAAATTAATCTCCTCTATGCGTCAAAAATGAAGAAAGTCACACAGAAGATATTCTAACCCTATCTGAGGGATGTATTACCTTGAATGGGAAGAAGCGAATCATTCAGTACTCACCTCTCACCATTACTTGTCGATAGATGGGCAAAATAAACGGCTTATTCATAAAATAACAAATAATACGTCGCCTAATGCTTGTTAGCTCCTGATCTTTAATAGAAATGTTGAAAAAAGCAGATCATACTTCGTATTTATTGTCGAACCCTGCATAATAATTATTGTTAAAGGAACCATTCCCCATCACCTCTGATCAAATCTAACTTTGAAACCAAGCAGTTACTTATAAATACAGTATATGGGATTCTTTAAAAATAATTGTCGTGAATCATTCTAAGATTTCCATTGCATTAGCACATAATTACTTTGAGACGTTATAATCTCTAGATCGTTTAGAACTAATATTTCACCGTTTTTTTTTTTTTTTTAGCGCGGATGATACCACGAGTATTATCTGTTCTGTATTACTAGGTTGAACAAATTGTAGATACGATAATTATACTAGGTTGAACAAATTGTAGATACGATAATTATACTAGGTTGAACAAATTGTAGATACGATAATTATACTAGGTTGAACAAATTGTAGATACGATAATTATACTAGGTTGAACAAATTGTAGATACGATAATTATACTAGGTTGAACAAATTGTAGATACGATAATTATACTAGGTTGAACAAATTGTAGATACGATAATTATACTAGGTTGAACAAATTGTAGATACGATAATTATACTAGGTTGAACAAATTGTAGATACGATAATTATACTAGGTTGAACAAATTGTAGATACGATAATTATACTAGGTTGAACAAATTGTAGATACGATAATTATACTAGGTTGAACAAATTGTAGATACGATAATTATACTAGGTTGAACAAATTGTAGATACGATAATTATACTAGGTTGAACAAATTGTAGATACGATAATTATACTAGGTTGAACAAATTGTAGATACGATAATTATACTAGGTTGAACAAATTGTAGATACGATAATTATACACCGCAAAGAACCCGGCTCTTTTGAAGCAACACCTGGCTCAGTTGGTGCAGTGCTAGACCAACAAGATGAGATCTGGAGTTCGATCTCTAACTGGACCATTTGATTGTGTATGGAGTCTGATGTCATCTAAATTGCTCTGTCTTTGACATGACAGAAAACCATTGTTTCCGTAGAAGATTCTTTGTGAGGCAAAATTGAGCAAAAAACAATTTTTCAACTTGAAATTTAAATTTCGTTGAATACTAATCTTATGATTTCTTTTGCCTTTACTTCTAAAAACAATCTTGAAAAAAGTTTATGGAGCCTGTAACGGCTTATGCATACCTTGGAAGTTTTTTCACCATAAGCTGTGTTAGACTGACTTCCGAAAGGATTTGACACTTTTTATGACATACTAATATCTCCTCCGAATATGCTAATAAAAGTCAGCTTAGCTACGGATGTATTAATTTTTTTTCTGCACCTATGAATCGATGATACAACCTTAACCAACCTCTGCGTGCTGCTGGAAATGGAGGAAGGTGAGGGTTTTCTGCCAGAGTGAAAAGAAAAAATATTAAGGCTAGCAGATTTATCATCGCCTAAGAGATGGGTGTCTAATTGCCACGGACCTATTTACAGACTGTGTGAAGTAAGATGATTTTTACCAGGTTTTACGCGATCATGAGGGATCAAAGGTACTAGATCTAGTCTAAAATTGGTAAAGAGACATATAGCCGGTGTGTTCAGTTCAAAGATATGTCTATATCATTAGGCAAAATTTTTTTTCATACTTTTCACCTTTTTTGCAAATAACCCACCTGCTCTCTGTTTTTCCACCGACAAAAACGTAGTGTATTTGCTTTGTCACCTACATTTCCAACCATCATGTTAATTATTGTACCAGCGACCTACCTGTGATCTTTGTCTCTCACCATTGTTTTATTTTTCCTATCTAGCCACACAACTGGCGTCTCCCCTTGCAATCCACTCATAAATGAAGGGTCATTTCATTCACTAAGTCACACGTTTCCAGTTTCCCTACCGCGTCTCTCAATCATATCTGGTTCCCCAATGTCCACCCACAATAACACTTCATAGTCTTCCCTGCCTTTCTTTACGTCTTGATCCAAATCTTACTTATTCTCCATCATTAGCACTCACACTTGTCAACCCTCCCTACTTCTTCACCTACATTCCTTCAATGCTCGACTTAAGCCTTGCTATTCCTCACCTACCAACTTTCCCTACTTCTTTACCTACAATTCTTCTCTTCTTGACCTACGCTTCATTCTCCTTTCACTCTTACACTTGCCAAATCTCCCTACTTTTCCCCTACATTCATTCCCTCTTAGACTCTAGCTTTGTTCTCACGAACACTCATGCGCAAACAAATCATTTCATCTCCTTTCTCACCTACAAACGTAACACGTTTTAACCAAGGTGACATGTTACCCCAACTCGGAGTGTATGGATAGAACTACATGAAAAATTAACTGACAACTTGAAACATGAACTAGAATTTCGCACAAAATAACACTTCGCGTATTTATACGCCTACTCAAAATGGTTTGATGATCACAATAAGCTGACTCTCTTTTACATGTTAAATTCTAGTTTGCGTTTTTATTCACATTTCTTCCCTTCTCACGTGGACTTTTTCTTTGTCTAACTGCTTTATCGCATCATTATCGGCATATTCGCGTCTCTCGAATCTTTGAATTGTCCACCATTAAGAATTTCGCGTAGTCTGAATCATCGCGTTTATTTTAGAAAGTTATGTTTTTTCGGATGCCAGTGCTTGGAATGAAAAAAAAAAAAAAAAAAACAAGAAAAAAAACCAGGCATATTTTTGGTGTTGATAATTTTTTTAAAATCATGATTGTAGCTTGTTTCATCCTTCTTTCAGTTCACCTTTAATTTTCATGAGAATTTGTTTTTATTTGTTGGTACTCGTCAAGGCTCGTCGAATCACAGCGATCAATACCCAGCTAATGAACTTTGACTACAAGTGGGAGCTTTGTTCTCTCTCTTTAAGCATAGTTGAACATGTCACGGTCTAAAGATACGAAAATAATTAGAACTCCCATAGTTGCTATAAGGTAAAACTCGGCCGATTTTTAATTAGAAAGAGCATTTTCGAGCACAAAACATTATCGAATCGCAACAGTCACGCTTAAGTTAGAATTTAAAAAAATGAGTGAATCGATTCATGAAATAGCACAGAATACAGACATGTGGAATAGCACAGACTGCAGACATGTAGAAGCAAATGTTTACGGAGCGTAAGTACTCTGTGTATAATGAAAATACAGCGCACGACTACACAACTTGTTATCATATATTTTTATGTTTTTGTATTCCCAGGTAGGAAAAAAAAGTATTGATGTCAGTTCAACTTGTGCTAGCTGTTTTTGACATCGCACGAATGTTTTATTAATTACGGCCCATGTCATGTACGAAGAATCAATGTATAACTGCTCTAGTTGCGTTCTGTCTTTGAAAGTAATATTTATTCTCGAGCACAACTCTGATATTTTCATGTCTTTTATTTTTTTTTTCAGAGGAACGGCCCGACCTATGCCTGTGGGATGAAGCAGTGAGCGACTTGTCCAGCCCTCGCCAAGGGGTTGATAACCCCGCCTTGACACTTGTCATTCCTCCGAGGAGGGGGAGGAGTCGGAACACTGGATCGCCTTCTCCAAACACTAACATCAGCTGTAACAATAACCAAAAGCTCACAACGGCAGTCGCGTCACATTCGTTCGAGGCAAACTGCAGTCCACTTGTCTTGGAGGAGAATTTATCAAACGCTCGGTCTCCCTCATCATATCTTCCGTCAGAACGCTCTGGATCCTTCCACACACAGCAGTTGATGTTGAGCCGCCCAAAAGATGCCTGTAACAAGAATGTGATCCCTCCCGCGAAACTCTCCCTCCCGCTCCATGACAGGCTTGCTGGCATTGACACTCCGCCTGCAGAAGATCGTGCGCCAACAGCGGAAGGTAACTGGCTAGATAAACATGACGGACATAGAGATACTCATCGCAATACAATGGGAGCTCAGGGTTCTAGCGTGATTCTCAGCGATAGCTCTCAGGAAGGTGACCCAGCAAACGAGCCTTGCAATCTCGTCACAGTCACGAGAGGTCATGTCGGAAGGAAAACTGTCGAGGTTAAGCCCCGCTTCCAAGACTCCCAACTGTCGCCCGGCGAGTCTCCTCGGAGCAGACCAACAACGCCTGGAAGTATGAAAACTTCTCAAACCAAACACTCGGTGAAAGCCATTCTTCTCCAGGACAGATCGACATCCTCCTCCACCACTGTGTACCCTGAAAGTGTAGTTGCCGATGCTAGTGGTGACAGGAGCTGGGTAGAATATCCGTCCGCCGTCGCCGCCGACGCGTCAGAGTGCGGCGATCCTAAATTTAGTCTTTGCCCACTGAATACAGCTGTTAACAACAGCTCAACCACCACAGCCAGGAATAAAAGCTTATTTTGGAACTCTCAAGTTTCTACTAGTTCAATGGAAAGGAGGCGAAGGAATTTTTCTTCCTCTTCTTTGCCGCTCAGTCTGATGACGACTCACACAATAGAGGAAGTGGACGACACCGAGGAAAGCCTCTCCGGGACAAGAAATGAAGAAAATCATGCACAGCGCGGTCTCCCAGGAGATCGGGTGCAACAACAACAAAACCAGCAACAGCAACAGCAGAGATCGAACTCATATGGCGGCAGCATCGCCCCGCGAACACCTCGCATTCCTTTGCGAGTCCTGCGCCGAGAGGCTCGAGTACCGAGTATGGGCTCGCCGCCACGATATCACCTTCCATCGTGCACCTCCGCTTCTTGTCCTGCCTGCTGCGACACTTCTCCTGGCTCTAGAGGCGCGGCGGACAGCAGCAACATCACTGGCATTATAAACACGCCTAACAGCAACAACACATCCCCGTGTGATTCGGGTCCGCCCAGCGAAGCCGACACCACTCTCAGCGATGTGGATATTGTCGGGGAGAGTTTCACCTCCAGGTATCCTTGGCAACGCGATGTCGGTATCCAGTGTTTCATGTCTCAGGATTCCGGCTTGAAGTCCTTCAGTTCATCAGACTACAAACTCCAGTACAGCCACCAGTGTCGACTCCAGCGGGCTACCTCTGGGCCGACCTATTTCCGATCGTTGTCGGCGTCCTCCAGCAACACTTGCTACAGCCCGTGCTCATCTCCCCCAGTCGTCCCAGGCACCCCAGGCCGACCCGCGGCTCTCCAGTCGCGGCCCCATCTTTACACCCAGCGGCATAACGGCAACAATTCCTGCTCACAACCGATTCTAAACGCCGCAAACTTGTCTCCATCAGATCCATCCTGTCCACCCCAAACCTCGCCGGGTAGCACCCACGGCATGCAGCCTCAAGAAATGATCAGCGGACCACTTTCATCAGCTCCGCCGTACAGCTACAAAACCGATAGCAGCAGTGGTTACCACAGCAGCCAGCAGTTTCAGCAATCCATGCAGAGCCCACAACATCCCCAGCCTCGTCATAAACCCCCGCTGTACCGCAGCCAAACAGCCTGTTCTGTCCCTCCAGGTTCTGCTACAGGCGTGCCTCAGGATCTTGTGAACACAGCGGACAGCAGTGGCCCGGGATCTCCATACAGTGGCCCGGGATCTCCATACAGTGGCCCGGGATCTCCATACAGTGGCCCGGGATCTCCATACAGTGTCCGCCGAGCGAACTTCAAGAGGCGGCCCAGGCCCAGCTCCATGGGAGCAGTGGAGAACATCAGGTGAAGCATCTTTATTTATCTTTATAAACTATTCCTCATCCTGATAGATGAAGACAGCGCTGTAAAACAGTATTCCTGGCGAGACAGAGTATTTCCGATATGACCGATAAAGTTAATGTTGAGCCAAAGTTGAAAGAGGCACCTTTTTTTTATTTATTTTTTAACTAGTGTATTTCATTTTCAAAATTAATGTTAAATTATTATAAAAGAGCAATGCAAAAACTCTCACTCAATGTTTAAGAGTGGGGGTTTCATCATAAGAACAGATATTTCTGTGCAAGATGCAAGCTCAAGCATTTGATAAAATCGTATTCTTCATCATTTTTTATAGCCTAGAAAGTGCCGAGAAATGCATGCGGCCGTCAGCACTTTTACGACCGAATCTTGCTGTAGTAGTAAACGCAGTAGGGCCAATGCAACTCCAGATGATCGACATCGAACGAGGAATAGAAAAACCTGTTATGATCTGTTATTGAAATTTCTAGAACATTTTTTTTTGCCCTTCGATTTCTTACTTAAAGATGCTTGAAACGTCTTTACAGTTTTGAAATAAATAACTAAATAGAGGGAACGTTGATGAGTTTCATCAAATGTTGATGCGATTCGATAAAAAATGCTAAACAAAGGGATTACGAACTTCTTTCGAAAAAGAAAAAAAAAAGTAAGAAGAAATTGATATTACTTTAACATGGTAGTAGCCATGGGCATTCTCTGAAAAAAAATGAAAAAAAAAAAAAGTAATATTAAGTGCTTAGTAGCCTGCCCAATAATGAAAAAAAGGACAATTTGGGTTTTGAATAATTCCGTTTACAGAAATTTAGCGTTAAATCTTTTTGTTTTCCTAAAAGTTGGTATTTCTGAGCATTGATTAAGCATACAATCTTTATAAGAATTAAGATTCCTCAGTGTTACTACCTGATATGCTGGCAAAGATAGAGAGGAAAAAAATTGTTTATTCTTAATCCTTTTTTTTTTTTTTTTTTTGGAACAGTGCAAAAAGCACTATGCTTTTTCTATCATGTACAGGGAAAATAAATCAAATACTTTTGAAACTTGAGCTGCAGGTCACTTATACTATACAAGAATGACTTACGAACGAAACGACATTATGTTGCTGCTAGTAGACAGATGATAAGTTTAACCTAGGAATCATTCTTTAGATTAATATGCTATCTCTTTGTTTAGTCCTTCTTCTACTGTTTCTCCATCTACTTCTACTACTACTACTACTACTACTACTACTACTACTACTACTACTACTACTACTACTACTACTACTACTACTACTACTACTACTACTACTACTACTACTACTACTACTACTACTACTACTACTACTACTACTACTACTACTACTACTACTACTACTACTACTACTGCTACTGCTACTGCTACTGCTACTGCTACTGCTACTGCTACTGCTACTGCTACTGCTACTGCTACTGCTACTGCTACTGCTACTGCTACTGCTACTACAACAACTATGATTCTACCCCGATTATAATAATGCTGCTGCCACTGATAATAATAATAATAATTATGATGATGCGACTGATTGAAAATATTAATGATGAAAATTTATACCCACAATAGTGACCCACCAGCTCAAGTTGAACCTACCTTTATTATCCTTTGAAACTTTTAACCTCCACTCACAATCCTGACATCAGTATGTACTTGTCTCCCCTTACGTCCACCCCGATACCTGTGTGCGTCTCCGACGTGGACCTCCCCGGCAGGTACCAGCACGAGCTGACCAAGTTCAGGGAGTTGCATTCTGGGAGACGAGACCGGAAGTCAGACCCGCAGCTGGTTCTCTCCCCTGGCGGTCGTCGCCGGGTGGCGCTGCTCTACCCGGAGGATGGTGGCTCCTGGTCCGACCTGGAGTCCATCCTGGAGAATCCGGGGAGCAGGTGAGGTGTTTAGAGAGGGAGAGAAATGGGGGGGGGAGAGAGAGCAGAGAGAGAGAGGTGGTTTGGGAGAGAGAGAGAGGAAGAGAGAGAGAGAGAGAGGGAGAGTGAGGGAGAGAGAGCAGAGAGAGAGAGGGGGAGAAGGAGAGAGAGAGAGGGGGGAGAGAGCAGAGAGAGGGAGGGGAGAGAGAGCAGAGAGAGAGGGGGGAGAGATAGAAAGGGGGGTGAGAGAGAGAGGGAGAGGGAGGGGGAGAGAGAGCAGAGAGAGAGAGAGGGGGAGAGAGAGCAGACAGAGAGAGAGGGGGGGAGAGAGAGGGAGGGAGCGAGAGAGAGGGAGAGGGAAGGGAGAGGGAGAGGGAGGGGGAGAGAGAGCAGAGAGAGAGAGGGGAGAGAGAGCAGAGAGAGAGGGGGGGAGAGGGAGAGGGAGAGAGGGAGAGGGAGGGGGAGAGAGAGAGGAGAGAAAGAGGGGAGAGAGAGAGCAGAGAGGGAGGGAGAGATAGAGAGAGAGGGGAGAGAGAGAGAGGGAGACAGAGGATAGAGAGAGAGGGAGAGAAGTAAAGAGAGAAGGAAACAGTTGATGAGATAATGCAATTATGTAATATATATATATATATATATATATATATATATAAATGTGTGTGTGTGTATATATATACGAGAGCAATTTAACTGGATGAAAACGAAAAGTGAAGGACGAGTTAACCGTGCTAGTGGCATATTAAAGGTCAGCTCGAGAAATGGCAAAGGTAGGTAAAAGTTTTTAAACAACTTGCACAGCTAAATATATCCTTCTACTTTTAACAAATCTTGTCTCGGAGTTGTGGGAAAATTTAAACGTTTAATATTATTATATGGAGCAAGACAGCGTGAACTTGTAATCTAATTATAACGTACCTGTATTTACTGCTACTTTTTATTCATAGTTATTTTTTTTTCTATTTTTCTCATCGGGTATTTAAATATATATGTATATATATTTATTTTATTTATTGCTTAAAGCCTTGTTGCTGTGAATTGAAGCAGAAACACTTCAAAGAGACGAAGATGCGCCAAACTTGCAGTTTTTAGTCTAAACAAGGTGTAGCCATTGTGGATTTTCTGAAACGAATTTCCGTTTTTTCTCACGCGCGCAAAGTCACAATATCCGTTAAACTCGAGATTAAATTGAGCTTGTTTGGAATCACAAAAAAAAAAAATCCATTTTTCTTTACTTTAAATCTAATTGTGATAAAACCAGGAAATGAGTGTCGTTTTTCTTTCTTTTTTTTTTTTAAACAGAATGTATAATACGCAGCTGCAAAGAACTTCTTGTTTTCAAGGTGTAAATCCACGGATATCCGCATTTCTTGTTTTATCGTTTCATAAAAAACCAGTCTTTCCGAAGAACATTTAAACAATTCATTAATATTCCAGAATCAGCGTTCGAGGAAATGCAGCATCTACGATAATAAAAGAAAAAAGAAAAATATTCATGGCTATTAAAAATACAGAGCTTGTGACAGCTCTCTGAGGTTATGTGGAAATACAGAGCTTGTGACAGCTCTCTGAGGTTATGTGGAAATACAGAGCTTGTGACAGCTCTCTGAGGTTATGTGGACCAAACACTTAGAACTCCTCGCAGCTAGTTCATTATCTCCCTGTCTAAATTAATGATGCTGCCCCGGGTAATGGTGGCAAGAGAAAATATTAATGGAAGCTTTATCATCAGTGATCTGAGCTGACGTTGCATCATTACCGCGGAGAGATAAGGATCGGAGCATATTGATCCTGAGCGCTGATCGAAGTGTTTGTGCTGGCGCCAGTGATGATACTGGTGATGGTGGTGTTAATGGACTCGATGATCGTGGTGGTGGTGGTGGTGATGATGATGATAATGGTGATGATGATGGTTGTGATTATGATGATGGTGATGGGGTGGTTGAATGATGATGATGGTGGTGGTGGTGGTAGTGGTGGTGATGATGATGATTATGATGACGATGGTGATGATGATGGTGGTGGTGATGGTGATGATAATGATGATGATGACGATGGTTGTGATTATGATGATGGTGATTTGGTGGTGATAATGATGATGACGATGATGGTGTGGATGATGATGGTGGTGGTAGTGGTATTGATAAAGATTGCGCTTATGTTGTTAATAATAACGATGATGACGATATTGTTGACTACTATAAAAACTCATGTATACATGATTGTACTATACAATTATTATTTTCATTCTGACAAGTCGATAAGAATAACAATGATTAATCATCAATTTCACATTTTCGTTTTTGCCATCACCATTAGCATAATGACCATCATCAACAGCCGCCTCTCCCTTTAAACCCCTCTCACACCCTGGCCCCGTGAAGCCAACTGAGTAACTCAGCCGTGCACGCGAGTCAAAGCGAGTGCACCTCAATCTTCTCGCCTCACATGCCTGGTCGATCCCTCCACGCCATTCTCATGCTCTAATGATCTCCCCTTGCCACATCCGGCTCTAGCTCAGAGGGGGCATGGACCCTATTTTAACCCTTCTTCTCCCATGAATAGTTTCTCCACATCAGAAGCTCACACCTTTTCCCAATTTGCGGCCAATGCTTTTTCAAAGTCAGTAACACATTTTAATGATTTGGGGTATGGCCTCAGAAAAGTAATTTAAAAAAATATCCGGGTTTTTTTTTTCATGTTTTGTTTTTGTTATTCGATCATTTCTGTTATTTTTTTCGTTTTAAGTAGTTGAAACTGCTTCTCTAGAGATATTTTTTTTTGTTTTCTTCTGTCCACTGTTTTGTATATATATTCTAAAAGCATGTGACACAATAAGACTATAATATTATGAAAAGTTATACAACCGATATGGAAAAGAAATTCTTTATCACTTACTGCAACAACTATCATAATAATACCAATATCACTATCACCACCACCACCATGATAATCATCATCATCATCATCATCATCCCCATCATAAAATTATTATCATAACTATCTTAATTATCACCATCTTTACTTTCACCATCATCCCCATATCTTCATGATTGACGGTGTCACAATCACACCACTACTGTCATAACACGTTTATTTGTATTCATTATCTTCGTCGACACACATCCTTAATTATCATCATAATAGACCACGGGAAGAGAAAGTATGTGTATAACTGAGCAGCAACTTATCATTACCCTCGTCATTGTTAGTAACAACAACTAGAGGTATCTCTCTAGATTTCTCCTTGAACTAAGTCTGATTTTAGTCCTAATTCCAATTATCCTCTCCATAACTTCAGTAGAAACTGTTGTAAGTGGCTCAAGTCATTTTTGCTCCTTTTCTCTACCGTTATAAAAATTGCGTGTAATTTAGTATCGTTTTATCTAATTTTTTAAACAACCTTGCTTGTTTTTTTTTCCTTCTTCTAAGTGGAAGTTCATCAGAGCCAGTTAATTAAACACTCATATGTTTAGATCATTTTGAAGTGTTAAGCAAGAAACGTTAAAATCGACAAAAACAAAAACACAAAAATGTAGTAAAAGTCCTTAAAACTCATAAAATTTCAGAAAAGAAAACTGGTGGTTAAAAAAACAACCGTTAACGTTATAAAGAAAAAAAATTAAAACTTTGACAAGTCGAAACACGATACAAAGTCAATAACTAGTTTCTTTTTAAAATGTTTCCTGTCAGGAAATGTTACACTTAGGTCTATACCACAACACTGGCACTTAAGTGTTTCTTCCGATCAATCTCTGAAGCAGGTGGGTAACCCGAGTACACCGTGGTTTATCTCTCCTCCCAACCAATGGCTTAACTAGAGCTGAAAACTCTTAAATTGTTTGAAGGAGTTGTTGAAAAGGTGAATGGTTAAAGGTTTTGCGGTTACAGATTTGAACTGATATTCCTGCATTTTTGCGATTTCCTGATTTTATTTCACATTTTTCACTTGTGTTGGTCCGGCTGGATTGTCAATAAACGGATTTTATTTCACATTTTTCACTTGTGTTGGTCCGGCTGGATTGTCAATAAACGGATTTTATTTCACATTTTTCACTTGTGTTGGTCCGGCTGGATTGTCAATAAACGGATTTTATTTCACATTTTTCACTTGTGTTGGTCCGGCTGGATTGTCAATAAACGGATTTTATTTCACATTTTTCACTTGTGTTGGTCCGGCTGGATTGTCAATAAACGGATTTTATTTCACATTTTTCACTTGTGTTGGTCCGGCTGGATTGTCAATAAACGGATTTTATTTCACATTTTTCACTTGTGTTGGTCCGGCTGGATTGTCAATAAACGGATTTTATTTCACATTTTTCACTTGTGTTGGTCCGGCTGGATTGTCAATAAACGGATTTTATTTCACATTTTTCACTTGTGTTGGTCCGGCTGGATTGTCAATAAACGGATTTTATTTCACATTTTTCACTTGTGTTGGTCCGGCTGGATTGTCAATAAACGGATTTTATTTCACATTTTTCACTTGTGTTGGTCCGGCTGGATTGTCAATAAACGGATTTTATTTCACATTTTTCACTTGTGTTGGTCCGGCTGGATTGTCAATAAACGGATTTTATTTCACATTTTTCACTTGTGTTGGTCCGGCTGGATTGTCAATAAACGGATTTTATTTCACATTTTTCACTTGTGTTGGTCCGGCTGGATTGTCAATAAACGGATTTTATTTCACATTTTTCACTTGTGTTGGTCCGGCTGGATTGTCAATAAACGGATTTTATTTCACATTTTTCACTTGTGTTGGTCCGGCTGGATTGTCAATAAACGGATTTTATTTCACATTTTTCACTTGTGTTGGTCCGGCTGGATTGTCAATAAACGGATTTTATTTCACATTTTTCACTTGTGTTGGTCCGGCTGGATTGTCAATAAACGGATTTTATTTCACATTTTTCACTTGTGTTGGTCCGGCTGGATTGTCAATAAACGGATTTTCAAGATAAATGAGGCGACAAATGAAAGAGCAAAGGTTTTTGATGATGAAAATAATAATGGTGCTGATGATGATTTGCCCGAGAGATTATTCTAACCGCATCAGTTGCGAAATGGCTAAAATTCCCATTATTTTCAAAGCCACGGTCGTTAACTTCCGTCAGACGTAAAGGTTGCAGTCCAAATACACGATGGATAATGTGTGCCTTACAGAGGATTATCTACATTATGATTAAATTCAAGCTACGTTGTTCTTGTTTTCATTATGAAAAGATTGAATCGAACGCGTAACCTCCCTTCAATACCATTTTGACATAATTCGACCATCTTTCCCCGCTGGACAAAGAATAATCCTTTCAATGTCGAGACTTGAACGAAGTGTAGCCTTAAAGTTTCGCCTTAACCCAGTTTGGTCCCTGTTGTCGGCTTTCCATGGATTATTTCCCATCTCTCGCAACATAAAAATATGGCAAGGAAGGGGATTAAATACCCTTGTTTTGTTTCAGAGCTAAGTTATCATTAGCCGTGGTGGCTTACAACATAGAAATAAGTCGAAGATGAGCTTGAGTCGCTAGCTGCTGATTCAAAATGAAAAGCTCAACAGATAAGTTATTAGTAGATGCATGAATGTGGCGAAGGATTTCTTAGAGGTAAATTAAATTGGTAATAGATAAGTAATAAGACTTTGCAAAGCTTATAATGCTAATATAAATTGATTTATTTACATATATGATGAGCTGGCCGAAAGAAAAGACGGGCTATACCTGTAATAATCAACTCATACAGAAAAGAAACTAAACATAGAACTAACAAAACTATTGCCGACAACCTTATTGTGCTGACAGGGCAAGGAAAGAGAAATAATAATACCTTTAAAGTTGGCTTATTAAATGCAAGATCTGTATGCAACAAAGCAATTCTAATCTGTGATTACATACTAGATCACGACTTTGATATTTTTTGCATTACTGAGTCGTGGCTAACAAGTGAGGAGGACCCGACCCTAGCTCATCTTATTCCAGAAGGGTATGATAATCACTTACACGTACGAGCAAATAGGACTGGAGGGGGTATTATCATTATTTTCAAAGAACAACTAAAGCTTCAGAAGGTCAAAACCATTAAATTCAAGTCTTTTGAACATCTTGAAGTAACTGCCAACTACTCCAATAATTTACTACGATTCATATGTCTCTATCGTCCTCCGCCATCATCTAAGAACAAATTAAACGAAGGAATGTTCATGAAAGAGTTCGCTGAATATATTTTAGAACGATGTCTACTATCAGGCAAAATGATATTGATGGGTGACTTCAACTTTCACATTGATGATGCATCAGATAAAAAAGCGGAAGAATTTTCAAAACTGATAGAGTCAGTAAATCTCACTCAACTTGTGAATAACAGCACGCATATGAACGGACACATACTTGACTTAATCATAACTCATAAAAAAGAACAAATTGTGTCAAGCCTTAAAGTTGACGATTGTGATATTTCTGACCACAGCTGTATTCATTTTGATTTAAACCTTCAGAAACGTAAAGCTGAGAAAAAGAAAGTAACATACAGAAAAACAAGGAAAATCAACAGTGACACGTTAAGAAAATTAATAGTAGACTCTAACGTGACAGAGAAAGTATCATCCAAAGAGACTGTCCATGATAAAGTAGAGATTTTTAACCAAACAGTAGAAGCCGTACTTGATCTCCTGGCTCCTGTTAAAACTAAAAATGTACCGATCCGCCCGAACTCCCATTGGTACACCGATGAACTACGCACCTTAAAACAAGAGCGCCGATGTGCTGAGAGAAAGTGGAGAAAGTCTAGACTTGAGATACACAGACAGATTTATGTCTATGCTAAAAACAAAGTGAACGACATGCTGGTCAAAAGTAAAAAGAAATATTTTAAAGAAAGGATTTTTGAGTGCAAAGGCAATTCTAATGAACTTTATAAACTTGTGAAAAGCCTTTATAAACCAACCTCATCTTACAAACCAGTACTTCCTTCTCACGATGACACTGAACAGCTGTGCAACAATTTTAGCTCATTCTTTGGCGGCAAGATCGATAATATAAGAAATCAACTTGACAGCGAATCAACTTTAACGCCAAATAACGAACCACCATCTAATCCTTCATCGACTCTGCAAGAATTCAGGCCTGCTTTAGTGGAAGAAGTCGATAAACTTATAATCGCTATGCCAAACAAAAGTTGCGTACTGGATAAAATTCCTGCCTGGCTTTTCAAAGAGGCTCATAAGGAACTCGCCCCTTCATTAGCTGACATCATAAACTCAAGTCTAGCAAACCATGACTTTCCATCTTCCTTGAAGCATCCCTGGATAAGGAGGAGATGAAAAATTATAGACCTGTCTCTTACACACCGATAATCTCCAAACTCATCGAAAAAATCGTATCGAGCAGAATCTTACAACACCTCGCGTTTAACAATCTTCATACTAACTTTCAATCTGCTTATAAAAAACATCACAGCACTGAGTCTGCTTTGCTAAGAGTTGCCAACGACATCCTCCGTTACATCGATAATAAAAAGTCTGTTCTGTTGATTCTACTGGACTTAAGCGCTGCTTTCGACACAATCGACCATGATATACTATTGGCTCGCGCGCATTCACGTTTTGGCATCGATGGAAAAGCCCTTTATTGGCTTAATGCTTATCTTAAGAACAGAACGCAGACAGTATCCATCGACAATAACAAAGCAACTCCATCTCCTCTAAAATATGGTGTCCCACAAGGCTCTGTCCTGGGACCTCTACTTTTCACCATGTACACAGCACCTGTAGCTGACATTGCAGAGCGGCATGGAGTAAATTATCATCTCTACGCAGACGACACCCAGCTCTATGTACCACTTGATAATACGCTTGAGACTGCATCTTACCAAAAGGAGTCAATCGAGAAATGTGTGGTTGAAATTGCAGATTGGATGAACTCTAACAAACTTAAGTTAAATAGTGATAAAACAGATGTGATCGTGTTTGGGACGAACAAAGCTCTTATAGATCTTAACTTTAATAGTGTTCAAATAAAAAGTTTCAGCGTTCCTGTTTCAAGTTCAGTAAAGTATCTGGGATGTTATTTAGACGCAAATTTTACTATGATCAATAGCATATGTCAGCAATCGTACTACCATCTTAAGAATATTGGCATGATCAGAAGCTATATTAATAAAGATACTGCTCAACTTCTAGTCAGCTCTTTAGTAATAAGCAGAATAGACTACTGTAATTCGTTGCTTACTGGAGTATCTCTTAATTCAATAATTAAACTTCAGAGAGTACAAAATCAGGCAGCCAGGATTGTATCCTGTGCTAAAAAAGCATCAGCACATTACACCTGTCTTAAAAGATCTTCACTGGCTTCCAGTTAAGCAAAGAATTGATTTTAAAGTACTGACCTTTGTTCATAAATTTTTTCAAAATATATCTCCTTTTTATATTCAAGAAATTTTAGAATGTCATAGGCCTAATAGAGTTTTAAGATCAAGTGGTAATAATAAACTAGCTGTACCACGATCTCATTCAACGCTAGGCGATAGGGCTTTTTCAATTTACTCTTCCATTAAATGGAATGCCCTCCCGGCATATTTAAAACTATCTTTTACACACGACAATTTTAAACGACATTTAAAGACTTTCCTTTTTAAACAAGCCTTTGTGTTACCTCTTTCATGTTTTAGGGTCTTATTGATGTCAAATTATATATCTACTGTTTTTATTGTGAAAAATCTGTACGCGCCTAGAGCATTTTATTTAAGGTGATATACGGCGCTTTATAAATGGTTATTATTATTATTATTATTATTATTATTATTATTATTATTATTATTATTATTATTATTATTATTATTATTATTATTATTATTATTATTATTATATGTATCAATATAATATATTGAAATACAAGCACATATCCTACTACATACATCCACACACATACCTATAATGCATAAAAATTATACAAAGATAGACAGATACATAAGTATGTGGATATATTATACAAACATGAAGAGATAGATAGGAAGATATATACACTACTGATTATGACCAATGTTTACCAAGTATATCTCTCACTTCTATGTGAGACATTTTGAAGTTTGAAAATCTTTAAGATTACATCTATTGATAGGTAACTCTATAGATAAAACAAATAGAGAAAAAAAAAGCTAACAGGTAGATGGGTCAAAGGAAAAAAGATATTACCAAAGTTATATAGAGAACTAAATTATACACAATTATAAAATTGGAGATATATATATGTAGAGAGAGAGACAGAGAGAGACAGACAGAGAGAGAGAGAAAGAGAGAGAGAGAGAGAGAGAGAGAGAGAGAGAGAGAGAGAGAGAGAGAGAGAGAGAGAGAGAGAGAGAGAGATCATATAATAAGATATACATATAGATCTACTAAGAAAGGAAGAGAACGCACACGGGTTTACTGAGTTTGCGCACTGAAAAATTTAGTCTCAAAAGGGAAATAACAGCTGGATTGGCCAGGAACACTTCTTTAGTAACGGTTATGCCCCTTGTTACAACGTTGAAGAAATATCACCTTTTTTTTTTAAAGTAAAGTTTAAATCCATCACGGTAGCAGCTGCTGTCCCGACATTTATCGAACAATCTAAGATTTACATAAATACAGCAGAGCTGATAAAGATCAGTGATATTTCTCAGGCAAGGTTTGAACGAGCAGAATAAAGGTTTAGAGTATTAAGTGTAGCCGGTCAGCGGAAGGGAACGGACCGTATAAACCCAAACCACCCTATAATTACCGCAAGAAAAGAAAAAATAAGATTGATGAAAAGACTTCACTGAATTTTTTTTCTTAAATTAGTAATTAGAAGGCTGAAGTAATTCATGACAATGCTTTCTTCATAAACGGTTCAGGTTTGGTTACTTGTTCGACGGAATTCAATCACAATGCTATTTATCTCCCTTTTCTCCCTGCTTAGTTCTTTCTCTCAATGTTTACCTTCTTTTTCACCCACTTTACTCTCTCTCTCTCTCTCTCTCTCTCTCTCTCTCTCTCATTATCATTTTATAAAACAAGGTCTAACTATAAGGAAATAGGAACACAGCATAGAATTAAGGGACAAACAAGAAATAACAAAACTATGATCAATTCAACATATAAACGTTTCACTTCGGAAGCTTCGCCAGTATTAACCACTCTCATTTTATAATCGTGTATCTAGTTCTCTAGATAAATTTGGAAAAAATCTTTTTTTTTCCTTGTCAATCCATCTATCTACCTATCTATTTATCTATCCGTTTATCTACTATAAAAAAACATAATAAAATAAAATAACATAAAAACTCGGGCCTTGAGAAGTCAACATGTTAACGTCCGACATAATTCTATTAAGAAGAAGAATAAGGAAAAAATATGACGGCATCTATAATTCTAAATAATCTGAGAAAAGTGGAAGCTAAGTGAGGCTTCCTAAACTACAGGCCAAGTCACGGAAGTGAACAAACTTTTGCATATTTGAGTTAAGTGATCTATTTCTTCTAACGTGTGGGTTTAGTTAAGACGGAATTGTACTCAGAACGCATTTATGATTCATCCTACACGCCTGTGCAGCAACAATATCTAAGTGTCCTAAATAGTTAAATGATATAGCTCACTCTTACACTTACTGCAAAAGTCTGGTCACTTCGGTGACTTGGCCTGTATTTTAGGAATCCAAGCATTATCACGTATATCACACAACAAATGTCGTGCATAATGCCGTTATAGAGTACAGGTGTCCTAAGTCACCAGTGTGTTAATATTCCTGGGAACGTTGCTGTTGGGTGATGATTACTATCTCTAGATTGTTTAAAACAAGAAACAAATGGTCCCAATGGCGAAATACATCACGGCTGTTTCTCCCTATTGAGTCAGAATTCTGCCTTAAACTCGGTTCATTGACATCAATCCAGAAAGATCAGAGAATGTTAAAAGAAAGAAAAATAAAAAATAGTCTTTTTCGTAATCTTGGAATCGCTGCTATAAAGAATGCAATCTAGAGAAAAATCGTGACTTAAAAGAAATTAATGTACAGAAAAAAAAATGAAAATCATATTGAAAAACAAAGCATAATTATCATTATTTTCATCTTTAACTTTTTGTTCTGTGTGCGAGCATTTTAATGAGTTTAACCACAAATGACTGGCATTGAAATCTTTTGGAAACAATTGCCAATCCATTGTGACCTTTTAATGTCATTTGATCAACAAAAAGCGTTTATGTTAAAACGACTGAGATAGTTTAAAAATATCAAGGAGAGAGAAATAGAGGGGGGGAGAGAGAGAGAGAGAGAGAGAGAGAGAGAGAGAGAGAGAGAGAGAGAGAGAGAGAGAGAGAGAGAGAGAGAGAGTTTCTAAAACAAATGTTTGAAATCAGTCGTTATAAATGATGTGGTTAATTTTTTTTTTTTAATGTTTTCTTTAAAACTTTCTGTTAAAAATCCATCTCCCTGGCTCTTTGTTCATAACAGCATGGGTTTCTGTCAATTAAAATATTTACTGTCGCCGTCCTCTCTCTCTCTCTCTCTCTCTCTCTCTCTCTCTCTCTCTCTCTCTCTCTCTCTCTCTCTCTCTCTCTCTCTCTCTCTCTCTCTCTCTCTCTCTTTCTCTCCTTTATATATATATATATAATAATGTATTCCTCTCTTTCTGTGCCTCTCTTTTATGTTAATAGAACCAATTCTCTCTATCTATGTAAATCTCTCAGAGCAATTCTTTTTCTATTTTGTTATATTTCGACTATCTATCTATCTATCCATCTATCTACAAACTTATCTGGCTAATTACTTATCTACATTTCTATCAACCTTTCATTAATTAACCTATCAATCTTTTTATTCACCTATCCTCACATCAATCCATCTATTTTCCTATCTACCTATCCATCCTGCTATTTACTTATCTATTTATCAAACATTCTATTAATCTACAAATTTACCTTTCTATCCAGATGTCTATTCAACTCCGTATCTATCTATCTATTTATCTCTCTATCTATCTACCTATCTATCTATCTATATATCTATCTATCTACCTATCTCTCTATCTATCTATCTATCTATCTATCTCTCTATCTATCTATCTATCTATCTATCTCTCTATCTATCTTTCTATCTCTCTATCTCTCTATCTCTCTATCTATCTCTATATCTATCTATCTTTCTATCTATCTATCTCTCTATCTATCTATCTTTCTATCTCTCTATCTCTCTATCTATCTATCTATCTATCTCTCTATCTCTCTATCTATCTATCTATCTATCTATCTATCTATCTATCTATCTATCTATCTATCTATCTATCTATCTATCTATCTCTCTACAGTACCCTATTCTTCTCAACGTCTCTCAAAGCCTCGCATCTGAGGGACATCCGCTTTCCGCCACTGATCAATTAGGCTCTTATTGGGAATACACTTCCGGTATTTCCCTCGCCATGCGCATGTGCCCAAGATCTCCATGGCGACCTGTCCTTGTCATCATGGATTTCCAAGATCTGTAACAAAGTCTGGTAGCAGAAAAGAAGCTTTTATAATTTATGAACTTGCTCGTTTATGAAGTCATTTCACAGCATTCAGACTTTTGTTTTTTTAACTTAATCAGGCCTAATATAAAGAAGAAATAGCTTTTCGAATTAAGGTTTCAATGCAGCGCTTTGTTTTGATGCTGCGGCGAAATTGCTAATGATCTTGATATTGATTAAATGTTGATTATTATCATGGTTGAAATGATGAGAATAGGTCATGGCATTGATGATGCTTGTACTGTTGCTGCTGCTGTTGTATCTGAGATTGCTGTTGTTGATAATGCTGATGGTGAGGATGTTGATTTCTTTTGACTGTCAAGATGATTGATATAACCTATCGATTTAAAATGGTCGGTTCACTTGCTTATGCTAGCGATGGGGATAAAATATTCAAGCTTGATAACTTTTACAAGATTATTTATATGGATCAAAACATTTTTTAGTTGATAACTGTTTCTCGATTATTATGTCGATAGGCGCGGAAAGAGTGAAACTAAGAAAATAATGAAAATGATATTCTTGGAGTTAAATTATAGTTGTTATTTGAAATAAATGAGGAGAAGAAAACTTTTATTTTGATATATAGAACAAAGATAGTGAAAATTATGATGAAAATAATAATGATAGCCGTAAATTTTGCTGTCTATCCACTCTTAGCTTTCTGAATGCATAAATGGACTTTTCTCTGTCTAACCTATGTAGTACAGCTGATTACCTATTAGATCTTTCTATCTATTTATCTATCTATCTATCAATCTATCTATCTATCTACCTATCTATCTATGTATCTATGTATCTATGTATCTATCTATCCATTAATCTCTTTATTTCATTCTGTCTATTTATCTTTCTATCTATCTATCTATCTATCTATCTATCTATCTATCTATCTATCTATCTATCTATCTATCTATCTATCTATCTATCTATCTATCTGAACGTCTTTCTCTCTCTTTATTGATGTTCATCTCTATATATTCAAACAATTTATCTAAGGCTTCATCTTCCTATAGGATCTAATAATGAAGTAGCCCCATCTATCTTGCTATCTATCAATCTAAACAACGTTTCAACTATCCATCTAATTACCAAATACATTTAATTACCAATCTAACTGAAACAAGTCCAAGAACGTTTTTAAATGTGACATCTACATAGCCGAGTTAAAATTTAGTCTTTTTTTCCTCTTCTTTTTTATACACTTTTGCTCCATTTTCTTGTTTGTTGTTCCCATTTCGTGCTATCAGACAAAACTTCAAAGATTTTTCAAGCAAACTATGACGAATTTTTCCCCCATTATGGCTCTGTTTTTTACATTTTCAAATATAATTCACTGTAATTAACGCCCCCGCTCTTTCTTTCTCTCTGTCTGTCTCTCTCTCTCTCTCTCTCTCTCTCTCTCTCTCTCTCTCTCTCTCTCTCTCTCTCTGTGCCTCTCTCTCATTCCATCTCTTCGCTCTGTCGCTCTGTTCGTCGCCAACTGTAATCTTCATCAGTCTTTTTCCCTCCTCCTCCTATTTCTCTCTCTGTCTCTGTCTCTGTCTCTGTCTCTGTCTCTGTCTCTGTCTCTCTCTCTCTCTCTCTCTCTCTCTCTCTCTCTCTCTCTCCTTCTCCTCGACATTTAACATTACTCAGAATCTATCTCTTTCTCTTTATCCAAATTTCTTTCACTGTTTACCTGTCTGTCCGTCTGATCATCTTCCCGCGCCATGCTTCTTCTCTTTTCCCTCCCTCTACCATTTTCTTCTTTCTATCCATCCAACCCTGAACAGGACCAAGTAAATCTCAATCGGGCCAGACCGTCAAATCAGCCGCAGCCCTCCCGGGGGTTTTTTCCCTCCAGGCCGACGTGTCACTGGTTTCCCATACAATTAGACCCTTATTGGCCCCCAACGCCCCGCTACACCCTGGGGGTGGCCCTTGCCCCTACTCGTCCTCCATCGAGCAATGCCCCACAACCGACTCAACAGCCATAATGCAATTCCTGAGCCAACGCGTTCTGTCCTTCCAATTTTCTTCCAGTTTCCTCTACTGACAGTGGTTCAGTGCACAAACGGACAATATCTTAAGGGTTAAGACCTTTGCATTGCCGGTTCGAATCCGATGAAATTAGTCTTAAATACTGTGGCGCTGGGAGGATGAGGAGTTCTTAAAATAGAGATGGAATGGTTCTATGATGCAAAGTTTGCAGAGGGTAGTGTTAAATAAACAAACAGCAAAAAGAAATGAAAAGGGCATCATATTAAAAGCCATGGTTTTCTTTTCCTCTTTTCAAAATGACCTTGATATGTAGTGATATATGACCCCGGACAGTAATACTTATTCATGTTTATTTTTTATATAGATCTAACGCTTACAACACCATTACATCAGTCTATATTGCACACCCAACTTAAGCCCCCGTCGGGCAGTGTAGAACTAAAAAGTTGAGGCTCTAAAATCCGCCGCCGACGGTGTGGAGCGCGAACCAGCTAAGAAGTTTCTTGAGGATGTCGTGGCGAACTCTCTAACGTCACAGCCACCAGCGGCTAAGTTAGACTTACCGAGGGCTCAAAAGAATAAGAGAGTACAAGTTTGAATTATTTTTTTTTTCCATTTGTATGTTGAGACTTTGTATCAGCTTGCAAAACTTGCATTTTTGGATGATTCTTGACAATGTTTTGGATAATAATGGGGAGAAATGTAACGATATGAAGTCATTAAAAACTATGTAGTCCGGGCTGTGTAGCATTAGCTGAGACTGGCGATAACGGAAAAAGAGTATTGCTGTTTTGTCGCTCTATACTCTGGCTGTTTGGTAATAGTGATTTGCACAGCCTGAAAAATATAGAGAAAAACAAGACAAATTAATTTATTCCATCTCAAATAATAATGTCTACCGCCTTTAAAGCAAAGAATAATAAAAAGTGTATGCACTAACGTCTCAGTATTATCAAATACGACGCAAATTTAGGAGCAATGAATATATAAAACAATTATTTTCCATATTTTTATGTGCAACAACTTTGACACTACATAGATACTTAATCAGAGATAGGGAAAAGGCTTAATTAACAATTCTTTGTTTGAAGAAATTGCCCGCGGAAAAATAAAAAGAAGAGAAAGATATGTTTTGTTTTTTATTTCGTCTGTAAAAAAAAAAAAAATATATATATATATATATATATATATATATATGAAAAAATTCATTTATGAAGAAAATGACTTATAACAATTTTTTTTTTGTGAAACAACAAATCTAAACGGCTCAAATTTATAGAGTTTTAAGACAGGTGTCATATATATCAGTTTATCTCTAATAATGTACATAGCAAAATCCGAAATTTAAGAGAAAAAAATATCTCGTTTGTTTATTCTTTGGTCCTTTCTCAAAACGGAAAAAGAAATTAAATGTCACTCGTGGTTCTAAAAGCCCCTAGAGCAATAATTTCGGATCGAGCTTTATCAGTTATATCCGCAATAAATATTTCGTCATTTTAACAAATAAGCGATCCTACTTGGTGCTTTGATGGTCATTACCCATTTAGTCTTGTCAATAGTTTTGTTTGTTTGCTTGATTTTACCTTGTTTTTGTTTGTTTTTTCTTTTTTTTTTTTTTTCTTTTGCTTCCTATTTTCAAAGCTTAAGACTCAGTGACTATTCTTTTTTTGTGTGTGTGTTCTACCATTCTAGACCTTGGGACATATCCCGCCAGACGAGTTTCACTTCACTCGACTTTGAGGATGACGTCATACGATATTTTGGTAGCACGGAGAGTCCCGAGTATATCCCGGAGTTAGCCGAAGACTTCCGACAGCGAGACGACGTGTTGGCCTCGCCGCTGATGTTTCCGAAACAGTGGTCTACCCTGGACGATGATTATGATGTTGCTGACAGCGACGACTCTTACAGTAAGTGAAATTCTTTCCTCTATAGAAAAAAAAATAAATAGCATCGTTATGATAACTAAAGGAAAAGCTTTGATGGGATGATAATATATCAAACAAAATATTAAACCCCTACGGCGTCGATATTCTAACCAACTGGATGATTTAGCTCATATTAAAGAGTAATGATAGTACATTTTGGGCATAATATTTATTTCTTTGGTAATTTTGACCTTTTCAGACGTAGGGTATCCTTTGATGTGAGAAAAAGTTATATATAAGGAATAGAAGAATAAAAAAAGAGAAAAGAGAGAAGCGTGAGAAAATAGAGAATCGGTGATAGAAAGAAAAATGGAGAGAAGAAGAAGGAAAATACGGAGACCGTGGAGGAAAGATGAAGGAAGAACAGGAATAGGAGCGTAAGAACGATTGAGACGGTGAGAGAGAGAGAGAGAGAGAGAGAGAGAGAGAGAGAGAGAGGGTGGGAGAGAGAGAGAGAGAGAGAGAGAGAGAGAGAGAGAGAGAGAGAGAGAGAGAGAGAGAGAGAGAGAGAGAGAGAGAGAGAGAGAGAGAGAGAACACAAGAAAGAACAAACGCACAAAAAAAATTTAAAGGCAAAGACAACAAACGAGAAGACGATACGTGCGGTGATGAATAATGAAAAGAAATATTGAATTTTAGACACGATACCGAACGATCCACCAAGAAGGTAAGAATCAAAGCAGGTCTGGCCGCCAGCTGGATGTCTGTTTCAGCTGCACCGGCTACCTGTGCTCCAGGTGCTAGCAAGACAGACACCGAGACAGAGGATATATAGCCTGCGCTACAGGTGCTAGCAAGACAGACACCGAGACAGAGGATATATAGCCTGCGCTCCAGGTGCTAGCAAGACAGACACCGAGACAGAGGATATATAGCCTGCGCTACAGGTGCTAGCAAGACAGACACCGAGACAGAGGATATATAGCCTGCGCTACAGGTGCTAGCAAGACACACTGAGACAGAGGATATAATTATAGCCTGAGCTACATGTGCTAGCAAGACAGACACTGAGACAGCTCCATGTGGTCATGCTCTGAATGATAAACACCGGCCTGGTACGGCCAGATGAATGTCAGAAAAGATTAGGTTGAACCATGCCCATACAAAAATAGATTCGAAAAATAAAAACTGCGCGCAATAAGTTAATCAGATGGTAGGGAGAGTAAGAAACGGAGGGCAGGGGAAAAAGTGGGGAAGGCGGAAAGGGGAAAAAAGTGGAAGGGGGGGGGGTTCTCCTTGTAAATGCAAAGATGCTTTTGCAGATTTTAAAGCAATAAGGGAATGTGAAGTCTCCAAATCTCTAAATGTGAGATATGGTGTATTTATTATTTCCCTTGACTTGCTCATAAGAGATACAGAGGCAGTTATTGATCAATTTTTCCTGTGAAATATTTTGCCAGATGTGCTGATATTCAGGTCCGATTTTCGATCATTTTATTCCCAACGAAATCTATTTCCCTATCTTATAGAATGTAAAACAGTATTGCATTCACAAGCTTGAGCCGTAAATGTGCTAGGACGAGTTTCAGGTACAAATATCTCAGATTCTCAATCAGATTTTTTCTTTGTTTCTTTTTCACACACATAGACGCTTATCTAAGATTAAGAAATCATTAGCTTCAAGCATGTTTTAAACCGACAGCAAAAATCTTATCTCCCCGTATATGTCCTCCGGCGACATGATCCTCAGTCTAGACAACTTACCCGATAAATCACATCGACACAGAGATGGATTATTGGGGATCAAGTCGACCAAATGTTTGATCTCGCCATATTTCATTTTTGCCGACATGCAGACGTGATGATGTTGCGTGCGCCGCTAGTTGTTTTGTGGAAAGTACGCCAAGAGATTAGCAAAAACTTTTGACTTTGGTTCGAATCATGCTGTCAGTAAGGAAAGCTTGTTTAGGCTTTATTGTTGTTGTTGATACTGTGTCTCGCCTGTTAAAAGCTCGTCGACAGAGTCTCGTACATGTACTGTGTGTTCTACTATGATACTGCAACATTAAAATTCTAATCAAACAAAGGAGGCACATCCGGAAAGCAAAATAATTACAACCACCTTGTACCAGATAAAAGATTAAAATAAAAAAGAAAAAAAAGAAAAAAAAACCCCAGAGCACTTTTATTCCATTGCAAAACAGTTTCTGCATTGACGCTGCAAAAAATATATAAATAAATAAATAAAAATAAATAATAATGATTCAAAATTTCATGCAATTTTTCTTTCATATCCTCCTATGAAAATACAGAACGAAGGCTTGCTGAATATAATTTCACATCGATTAAAAAAACAAAAACGAAGCAACTTTCAACATTCATCTACAGCAATCCAATTGTGTTTTTGTTCCACCCATTTTCACCCAGAACGCGAAAACCATGTAATTTTGTGCCATAATGCTAGTCATAGCCGCATCACCTACACCAGAATAGCTTTCTCGGGCTGTAGCGAACAGCTATAATTACAGCCTAAGCCTTATGGAAACCACGGCGTTGTCTCGTTTAAACTTCTCTGAGTAGAACCTTGACAATATGGCTCGCGGTTTATTCCAGACTTTTAACAGTCGGCTCACTCCCGTCCTGTAAAATGTAAATTAGAAAAGAGGTTTCTTGCTAGAGAAAGAAATGGGAAAAGGGGGGGGGGGGGGGGGGGGGGGAAAAATAAAAAGAAGGAAAAAGAAAAAGAAAGCTTGTGATTGAGAAACAGAGAAAGTATTTTGATTGGTTTTAAGATAAAAATAATAATAATCAAAAAGATACTTTGGTATTGGAACTGCTTGATTTTTATTTTTTAAATTGTTCAATTCTTGGATTTCAAATCAAATTTGAAAATGGAATCGAAGGGTCGATAGGAAAATGGAAAGAGAGATAAGACGGAAAGAATTATACCAATGTGGTTAGATAAATAGATAAATAGATGGATATCAAGATCAATATCGTATAGAGATTTTTTATGCAGTTCAAAACAAAACAAACACATAAAAAAAACGCCTTATTTTTAGCGACACAAAAAAAGAGGAACAAGAGAAGAGAGAAAAAAAGGGGAAAAAAGCGAAAAACATTTAAGTAGAAAAAAGGAGAAAGGGAAAGAGAGAGAGAGAGAAAGACAGAGAGAGAGACAGAGAGAGAGAGAGAGAAAGAGAGAGAGAGAGACAGAGAGAGAGAGACAGACAGACAGACAGAGAGACAGACAGACAGACAGACAGACAGACAGACAGAGAGACGGAGAGACAGAGAGGGGGGATGGAGAGGAAGAGATAGATAGATAGAGAGAGAGAGAAGGGCAAACAGACTAACAGACAGATAGATGGAGACAGAGAGACAGAAGGATAAAAACTAACAATCGGACAGAAAGAAACGGAGAAAGTTTCGGAGAAAGAAGCAGCGAGAGATACCTACAGCTCAGAATGTTGTAAATCCCAAAGCATCACTCAGATTATTGGTTATGGAGGATGAAAGTTAAGGAGGATAATTATAGACTAAGGTTGCCTGCCCTGGTACGGCACAGTAAAATGTCAGTGGTGAAAGGTTAAGATATGATCCAGTGAATTATCTCGAACAAAAAAAATCTATCAAGGTAAGAATCCGAAAGAAAAATTAGCTTGTGGAATGAAAAGTATGTAAACGTAAAGTGGGGCAATTAAGACAAAAATAGAATGTAAGTCATTAAATGTCAAAATAAATGGAGGACCTTACAATAAAGTTGCAGAATAAGGAAAGTATAATTACATTGATATTAAAAGTTAAGTTTCACTGTCTAGGCTAGAAACGACACACACTTTAGCAGAAAAACTCGAAAACAAAACAAAACAAAATAATAAAATTAAAAAGAAAAAACTTATTATAACAAACCCATCAATCCAGCAAAGCCTGAACAGTTGAAATCAGCACTTAGCTATACAGTACGCCTTTCGTGTGTGTAGAATAGCGGGATTTCGTTGAGAGGTAAATTTAGTAGATGTAGAACTAGAAGGCAAAGAAATGGAGGGGATAGGGTGGGGGGGGGGGGGGGGAGAGAGATCGGCCGGAGGTGGGTTGGTTGTTAGGGGAGCGGGGGAAGTGAGTTAAAAGGGGGGGAGAGAGGGGGGGGGGGACGGATTCCGACTATCGTGACAAGTCGAGGAGATCCCAAGGGGTAAGTCGAGAGCTCTGAATCGAGTCATTTTGTGAAAAAAGGCACGGGTTCCATTCAGCAGCGGTCTTCCCTTCCGAAATGGCATCCATTCATCGAGAGTAGATAAGGAGCGCCTGGCGCGCGTGCGCTGAGTATTGGCGGTATTATTGCATTAAGTCAAGGATTCGACTTCTTAGAGTCTTGAGGCCAGGAAGTACAACGGTTGCCCTGCAACGGTTTGTAAACAGAGTGAAAGGTGGGGAGGGGAGGGGGGAAGTAAAGTTGAGATTTTGGGAAGGAGATGGGGAGGGGGATAGTCTGAGATAGTTTAAGATACGCGGATAAAGGTGAGTGAAAGAGAAGTCAATCATGAGAATAGTAAAATGCTGATAGATAAAGGATGGAGAAATAGTTATTACGGGAAAATTGTAGGCCAGTGAGATGTACACAGATACAAATTCTGAAAAGAATAAAATGAAAATGAAAGGAAGAGTGAGAAAGAGAGAGAGGGAAATAAGGATAAGAGGGGGACAGACATATAAATAGATAGACAGATAAATAGATAAATAGATAGATTGATAGGTAGGTAAATAGACAGAATGATAAAAAAGTAGATAGCTGGATTGATAGATGTATGGAGAGAGGGAGAGCGACAGGGTGCCAGTGAGAAAGGGCAAGAAATAGAGATAAAAAGAGCGAGCGAGCGAGCGAGAGAGAGAGAGAGAGGGAGAGAGAGAGAGAGAGAGAGAGAGAGAGAGAGAGAGAGAGAGAGAGAGAGAGAGAGAGAGAGAGAGAGAGAGAGAGAGAAATAAGGTTCATGGAGAAATCCGTTGGAATCAGAAGGAAAAGGAAAACTGCAAAGATGTTTCAAGAGAATTCGTTTCCTCTCTTTCTCTTCTTATCTGTCTGCATTCAAAGATTTGTTTACCACCACTCGTCCTTGTCTTCCATCTTTCTGTTCTCTCCCACGTTCCTTTCAATTCCACTTTATGAAGTTATCTCACGTTTTCCCATCCATTTCTCCTCCTACATTTTCTTTCCATTTTGCTTCCGTTTCCTCTTTACCCAAGATGGGAAATTTAAAAAAAAGAAGTTTTCCGTTTTCGTCTTCCCAATTCTCCATGTAAATTGTGCCGATGAATGCATTTAAATGCGTCCCCTTTTCTAGATTATTCATCGTGTAGAAATCTTTGGCATAAAATTCTGTAGAAAAAAAATGGCACAAAAATAGAACGATTTGAAGAATGAAACTGCTAAACATTTGATGATATTTCGTATATTGAGTTAATAGGTTTACTGGATAGGTTTATCTTGCCGAATAATATGTTGGCATTACCTTTAATTCAATGAAAAATAAGTTCTTGACAATGGGATGAATAGCTCAGGACACAGCGAATTTCTTATGCCGACCACCCTAGGAACTTGCAGATATACTAGAAAACCACTAATTCTACACTTTTTCAATCTATTTTACAGATCTTTTAAATTCATACAGTCGAGCCTTGAAAGGCATTAACAAAAAATGCCAAATGTGCCTCAACTTGAGGGCATTTGCAGCCTTTTCCATATATCCGTACGAACGTTATAATGAGCGTCTTAAAATATCTTAAAATATATAGACAGTTTACTACATTAGCTGCTTCTTCATATGACCTTAAATATGATTGGAAAATCTTTAACTGAGAGGGCGGCTTTTCGTGAAGTCAAGAAAGGGGCGGTTACATATGTCTGAGCCCTCTCTTAAACACGTTGCCAAGACAGGAATCAAAACAAACTCTTTCTGCTGCCAGTCCAACGCGTTGCTAACTGAGCTATTATGCGTCCAAAAAAAAATAGTTCCAGTATGAGAGTGGTAGTGGTGGTGGTAGTAGTAGTAGTAGTAGTAGTAGTAGTAGTAGCAGCAGCAGCAGCAGCAGCAGCAGCAGCAGCAGCAGCAGTAGTAGTAGTAGTAGTAGTAGTAGTAGTAGTAGTAGTAGGAGTAGTAGTAGTAGTAGTAGTAGTAGTAGTAGTAGTAGTAGTAGTAGTAGTAAGAATATTAATAATAATGATGATCATCATAATGATGATGAGGATAACAATAATAATCACAACAACAACAACAACAACAACAACAACAACAACGATAATAATAATAATAATAATAATAATAATAATAATAATAATAATAATAATAATAATAATAATAATAATAATAATAATAATAATAATAATAATAATAATAATAATAATAATAATAATAATAATAATAATAATAATAATAATAATAATCATGATAATTATGACAAAAATTGCAGCATAACAGTACGCAGAAAAGTACAGCGCGATTTTTTGCCATGATATTTATATTCATCACCTCAACCACATTAGGCTATCTCTATTTTACTCATAACTGCAGTAAAAAGTCTGATATAGCCATAAAGAAGGCAGGGATTTCTCATCGGTGAACATAATGCATAAAATCAGGTACAGTAGTACCTGCTTAGCATAACAATGGGTATAAACCATCGCATTTTTAACCCAAAAGTACTAAATCATGTACATGATAACAATGAACAAACTGTTTATCTTTGACCTCTCTCTCTGTCTCTGTCTCTGTCTCTCTGTCTCTGTCTCTCTGTCTCTCTCTTGTATCTCTCTCCTACCCAGCCTCTCTTCATTACTTATTCTGTCTATGTCTTTCAAAATTTCCCTTTTTCTTCTTCTTCTGTTGCTATGTATAATATCTTCTTTTTTTTTCTTTTTTTTTTTTTTTTTGCGCAATATGTCTATGACGCACACATACATCATAAACTTTATAAACTCTTCCTCCCTGATAGAGTGTTCAAAAAATGTTTTTGCTAATAAACAATCAATAAATGAGAACATTAAAAAAACAAAATTATAATTATTTTTTTTTTTTAATTTTGTTTTCATAGTCTTATTGTTGACGTAAAAAATTTAAGAAACGTTAAACCGTTTTATCAAAAACAGCTACAGCTCTGAAATTTCGAATTCCGAAAAATTTTGGATAAAAATATTAATGACATTTCCTGAGAATTATTTCTGTTCTATTCCAGGATAAAACAGTTTTTCACCCTGTTAGTTCCTCATCAGGTCAAGACAGTTCAGTTCCAGAATTTTGCACACACAAAAAAAAAGTAAATAAAAATAATAGATAGATAAAAATTAAAAAAATAAAATATCAGTTAAACAGAACCCTTGCAGATCAGTTTTCACAATGATGCTTGCGTTTTCTAGATTTTTTTGCATATAGTTAATGAATTAAGGAAATAATAATCATAAAATATAAACGAAAATAAGAAATTCACAAAATAAGGGGCTTGGGGTGCTCTGGGGGACATCATTGTTCATGCTTCCTTGCTCTGGCGAAAATAGAATTGCGCAGCTTGCGAGCAAGGCTGATAAAGAGAGAGAGAGAGAGAGAGAGAGAGAGAGAGAGAGAGAGAGAGAGAGAGAGAGAGAGAGAGAGAGAGAGAGAGAGAGAGAGAGAGAGAGAGAGAGAGAGAGAGGGATCGATAGAGATAGATGGGAGAAGGGACAGAGGAGAGAGGCAATGGCAACTGGATAGGAGTGAGAGAGAGGAAGAGAGAGACAGAGAGTGATAGAAAGGGGGAGGAGAAAGGCAGGTAGAGATGAAAGTTGGATAGCACAAGAGACGAGACAGGCACAGATGTAGACAGATTCAAATTTATAGACAGAGAAAAAAAGAAAGAGAGACAGACAGACAGACAGACAGATAGACAGAGACATAGAGAGAGATGAGATAAATAGAGATATGAGATAAATATATCGATTGAGAGAGATAGACAGACAAAAGCAGAGTAGAACATCAAAGGAAATAGCTTAAAGAGACCAAAAAGGACAGAATAACAGAGAGAAGGGGCGAGGTGCAGAGAAGAATATACAGAAAGAAATAGACATGAACAGATAGAATGACACAAGTAATACAAACCAAGCGAGTTGGAGATTTGAAAATGAGCTAAACAAACTGAGATTATCAGATTTAATGTAATTAGTTACAAAAAACTTTTCTGGTTCATCGCTTGGAACTGATATTGGACAATCCATAGAAAGGCGACAGCCATCATCTATTTTTTTTTCGGAATGTCGAAATGAAGGCAATTGTTTTTAAAATCAGAAGCTGTAATTTTTCGCCAAGCATTTTTTATAATTTTGATTTTTTTCTCTCGTTAATTATGTTCTATCTTAAATTTTCCAGTCTCTCTCATTGCTAGGAATTATAAATCAAATAATTGTTGTATGCAGTTTGGTCATGTCAGCTGGAAACTCAGAAAAATTCTGAAATAAATTCGTTGTCGATAAAAACCACATTTAATTTCGTTATTTTTTTTTAAATTTGTATATTCATTTGTTTCGGATTTTCTTTAAACTAAAATTCCAAGTTTTAAAATTATCAGAACAACCGTGCTGTGATAAATTATGCCTCCATTCTCCTTCTAGATGCTTCAATTTTTGAACCAATAAAGTTTTGTTGCTTCATCCTTTTTTAACCTCCACTTGCTAATTGTTAATATTGAGCCATTACCATTTTTCGCTTCATCCTTTTTTTAATCTCTACATGCTAATATTGTGCATTTTGAACCATCACAAATTTTTGCCTCGTTCTATTTTTTTTTCTCAACCCCTCCAGATCGGTTTGACGGACAGCTAGGGGGATTGTGTCGGACGTCGAAACAGAGTCAAAAGGACTCGAAGGTAAGACACAACATTAGAAAATACTGCTGATTCTGTAATTTGCCAATCTATTTTAAGATCTTTCTAAACGTTCGTTATAAGGTAACAATTTCCCGCTGAAAGTTCCAAGAGGTGCTAGCTCTCCCTCCCGACTCTACATTTTGAACTTACAAGGTAATGAGCGTTTGGAAGCATCCAGAAAATTTAATAAATCGGGAAAGGAGAGAAAATAATTGGCTTTTCTTCATATAGTAGCTTTGACTTTAACTATGGCTTTAATTATTGTCCAGTACGGTCATCTATGGCGTTTATATTTGCTTAAAGAAAATTATTTTAACCCAATGGTTATCCATCTCGCCGGCGCCCAGTTATTCGTATTGCTCGTTTTTTCGTGTCGCATATTATGAGCCTGCAAAAATAATGAAAAAAAAAAGATTTATTCCTGCTTTGTTTATAATATTCAAGAAATTAGTAGCTTAGTGAATGCATTTTATTATAACAGCTGATACCACAATCATACCCATTCTATTGACAAACTTATGCTGATCATTGTTGGTGGGTTTTGTTTTTTTTTGGTTGGAGCAAACCTTCGTACACTGGAATAGCTCTGATCTTTCCATTCTTCCATGTTTTTGTACTAGACTATCCTGCTTTTATTTTTCGTGCTGTTTTACCATTGCTTCTTAAATAAAAAAAAAAATCCTTAAACAAAGAAAATAGTACATTGAAATACCAGCCCAGCCATCACCGCTCATCCAACTAAATAATGGATTGAAAAAAGAACCAAAAAAAAAAAAACAACAAAAAACCGGGGGACCAATCTTGTTTGTTCTCTCCTCTCCAAAGGCTTCTCTCCCTCCATTTCCAAGAAAGAGAAATCCCTGAATAGAATGGAATATTTCCTGCTAAAATGAATCAAGAAATCTTATACCTGAGCAGGCACTTTTATAACAAAAAACACACAAACAACTTGGACGATTTTTTATTGCTCACACAAGAGTGTTACTTTGCCGGATTGTAAGCAATCACAGGAAAGTGACTGTTTTTAAGAGATGGAAATAATTAAGAGGGCGTTTTTCCTTTCTTTCAAAGCAGGAAAACAACTTTTCTGTCGTTTTTTTTTTAAATATGTCCGCTCAATCGTGCTTATGTAGTGACGGGTTTATATTTTGTATCAAAATATAAAAAAAATTATTTGTATTCAAATCGTAATAAATTAGAGTTCCCTGTGCGTAGAGTGAGGACTTATATCGAGAAACAAAGCGATATTCACTGCTGGGGAATATTGAACTTGGAAATACTCAGAACTACAGCACACTTTGGTGTAATGTTTTTAGTATCATATATAAAAGTAAAAAAGAGTCTTAAAGAACTTTTAAACACGACAACTAGTTTTCTGTTACTATATTAGTATCGAAAAAAGATTGCAAATTAATAGTCGCGCAATTCCTAAATGGCTTGTTTACGTTTTTGTTACTTAATCCCTTATCTATAGGAAATGCCATTCCATAAAGAGTTATGCCGCCTAGTTCGAGGCCATGAGCTCTACTTTAAGTTGTTAGCTTACACTTGAAGCAATTGCCTCTGTAAGAATGCACATTGGGGTGAAATTTGAAGAAAAATTGAGAAACATAAAAATGTGCGCATGAAAAAAAATTACGGCAAAATCATCTAGTTTTCCTTAGATCTTGGATATACTTCTGACTGTTGAAAGAATTCACGACTTCCAACAGTGGCATAATTCTTTGTGAATTCGCATTCTCAATAAAACATTTGCTTCAGAATCCATCAACCTAATTCAAAATGAGCAAAAAAAATATGCGACACATGAAAATATACAGAAAAGTTTAATTAAACATCACGTGCAACAAAAACAAGATGCATTGGTGCTTCTCTTGGAAGTGGATACCACCAAACCCTAGAAAAAGGTATCCTATTCTGGGTGAAGGTTTCCACTTCGAAGAGGTCAGTTAAGAAATAAGACTTCACATTTTGACAACAGAGATCTAAGGTGTCCTCGGAAACTCCTATCAAATCATAGGCATGGTCGGAACTCCTATCATCAAACCATTACGTTTGAGGAACATTGTCCAAGGAAGTCTATTGAGGTGATAAGGGTTTGAGGAGATGCAATTGTTAAAGAAAAGTTTTAGTAGATAGTAGTAGTAGTAGTAGTAGTAGTAGTAGTAGTAGTAGTAGTAGTAGTAGTAGTAGTAGTAGTAGTAGTAGTAGTAGTGGTAGTAGTAGTGGTAGTGGTAGTGGTAGTGGTAGTGGTAGTGGTAGTGGTAGTGGTAGTGGTAGTGGCAGTGGCAGTGGCAGTGACAGTGCAGTGGCAGTGGCAGTGGCAGTGGCAGTAGCAGTAGCAGTAGCAGTAGCAGTAGCAGTAGCAGTAGCAGTAGCAGTAGCAGTAGTAGTAGGAGCAGTAGTAGTAGTAGCAGTAGTAGTAGGAGCAGTAGTAGTGGGAGCAGCAGTAGTAGCAGTAGTAGTAGGAGCAGTAGTAGTAGGAGCAGTAGTAGTAGGAGCAGTAGTAGTAGGAGCAGTAGTAGTAGGAGCAGTAGTAGTAGGAGCAGTAGTAGTAGGAGCAGTAGTAGCAGTAGTAGTAGGAGCAGTAGTAGTAGGAGCAGTAGTAGTAGGAGCAGTAGTAGTCGTAGTAGTCGTAGTAGTCGTAGTAGTCGTAGTAGTCGTAGTAGTCGTAGTAGTAGTAGTAGTAGTAGTAGTAGTAGTAGTAGTAGTAGTAGTAGTAGTAGTAGTAGTAGTAGTAGTAGTAGTAGCAGTAGTAAGAATAGTAGCAGTAGTAGTAGTAGCAGTGGCGGTGGTGGTGGTGATAGTAGTAGCAGCAGTAGCAGCAGCAGCAATAGTCAAAAACAGTGGCAGTCGTAGAGGTAGACCTAGTTATTACTGTCAGAAATTTGTTGAAGCAAGGATATCGCATCAAGAGAATTATAATTATGATTAAAGGAGTCAAGAAACGAATCGTGTTTTGTTGATGATTTAAGAGATGTTATTTAAGGCTGCGTGTAAAAGACTTCTACTCCTCCCCCTCCAAACTAGCCACATACCCCTCCCCCTTTTTTTTTTTTTTTTTTTTTTGCATATTTAAAAAAAAAATAATAAAGACAAAAAATAAGGAATAATTTATAAGCATCGCGCAAGTAATCTTAATCAAATACAAGAACGTAAAAAAAAAAAAAAACCAAAGCAAAGCACTTAATTATAACAGGTAAAGCAAAATTAATAATAATAAAAAAAATAAAGCTGGATCTACTCTTATCTGTGAAATTTCGATTATAATAACCCGCCTCATTACAAGTAACTGGTAGCGTTGGTGAAACAATACTGCGCGACGAAGCTGTTTTGATTGGAAGATCAAGGAGAAATCAAAATATTGAGTGCGCACCCCCGACGGCTGTCGAGGTACTAGCGACGTGGCGAGCGGATGATGGATAGCCATCATTACTGTGGGGCAGCCCTAGACTTGGGTTGCGCTAGCCTTTCCACGCCTCGACTAATGGTGGCCTGATGACTTTAACACCAGTTGTTGTTTCTCGCTTCGTGTGGCTGTGTTTCCCGTACCTGTTTTGTTGTTGTAAAGTGCTCTATTTTTTTTATTTGTTGTCGTTTTTGTTGTTGTCGCTTCGTGTGGCTGTGTTTTCTGCACCTGTTTTGTTGTTGGTGTCGCTTGGTGTGGCTGTGTTTTCTGCACCTGTTTTGTTGTTGGTGTCGCTTGGTGTGGCTGTGTTTTCTGTACCTGTTTTGTTGCTGTAAGGCGCACTATTTTTTATTTGTTGTTATTGTAGTATTTTTTGTCGTCGTTTCGTGTGGCTGTTTTCTGTACCTGTTTTGTTGTTGTTTTTCGCTTCGTGTTGCTGTGTTTCCCGTACCTGTTTTGTTGTTGTTTTTGTTGTTGTTGTCGCTTCGTGTTGCTGTGTCTCTCTAACCTGTTTTGTTGTTGTTGTCACTTCGTGTGGCTGTGTTTCCTGTACCTGTTTTGTTGTTGTTTTTGTTGTTGTTGTCGCTTCGTGTTGCTGTGTCTCTCTAACCTGTTTTGTTGTTGTTGTCACTTCGTGTGGCTGTGTTTTCTGTACCTGTTTTGTTCTTGGTGTCACTTCGTGTGGCTGTGTTTTCTGTACCTGTTTTGTTGTTGTTGTCACTTCGTGTGGCTGTGTTTTCTGTACCTGTTTTGTTGCTGCAAGGTGCCCTATTTTTTATTTGTTGTTATTTTTATTGTAGATTTTTTTGTTGTCGCTTCGTGTGGGTGTGTTTTCTGTACCGGTTTTGTTGCTGTAAGGTGCTCTATTTTTCGATTTGTTGTTATTGTTGTTGTTGTTGTCGCAGTTTGTGGTGTGGTTTTCTTTTGCTGCGTTTTCCGTACTTTTTTTGTTCTAAGGTGCCCGTTTACCGATTTGTCCGTTATTGTTTTGTAGTGTATTGGAGAGGCCGTGAGGTGGGCTAGGTAACTGAAGCAAGCCACCATTGTCCTACATCAAAATCAACGTTTAATTTCACTCACTCTTCAAAGTTTTCTCCTTACAAAGGGGTTTGCTACTCGAACTCCTATGCTTTATGTACGACCACACTGTCTTTATTCTGTAGTTTTAAACTTTAACCTTTTCTTCAATGTTTGTGTGAGAAAACTGCTATTCCCTCTCTGAATTCAACCTGTAAAACATGATTATGTCTTTATTTGTGACCTGCTTTTTTTCCTCTTTTGCTTCTTTGTCTTTCTGTTTTCATTATCATGTTTGCTATAACTCTCTCTTCTAGTTCCACTTATTATTGTCTCCTAGGTTTTAATTTTTCTATTCGAGCTTATTCGTTCTTGCAATATTTTACTTTCTCGATATTACTCCTTTTCTTCTTCTTCTTCTTCTTCTTCTTCTTCTTCTTCTTCTTCTTCTTCTTCTTCTTCTTCTTCTTCTTCTTCTTCTTCTTCTTCTTCTTCTTCTTCTTCTTCTTCTTCTTCTTCTTCTTCTTCTTCTTCTTCTTCTTCTTCTTCTTCTTCTTCTTCTTCTTCTTCTTCTTCTTCTTCTTCTTCTTCTTCTTCTTCTTCTTCTTCTTCTTCTTCTTCTTCTTCTCCTTCTTCTCCTTCTCCTTCTTCTTCTTCTTCTTCTTCTTCTTCTTCTTCTTCTTCTTCTTCTTCTTCTTCTTCTTCTTCTTCTTCTTCTTCTTCTTCTTCTTCTTCTTCTTCTTCTTCTTCTTCTTCTTCTTCTTCTTCTTCTTCTTCATACTATTTCCATTCTTAAGTTCCTCACATTATGTGTTTCCGCTGATAGACCACAGACAGAACACACGCAAACAAAAATGATGAATCCCCAGGATTAGAGATAACTCATACCTTCCTCCCATGCTCTATACAAATCGAAAACGCTAGTGGGATCGCAGCCTCAAGTAGCAGCAGCTGTCACCCTCACACCTTTAGAAAAATATACGGCGGCTATTGGTTTGTGCGTATTGGACTGAGGTAAGAGTTAAGAGGAAGGGGTGAGAGAGAGAGATAGGGAGAGAGAGAGAGAGAGAGAGAGAGAGAGAGAGAGAGAGAGAGAGAGAGAGAGAGAGAGAGAGAGTGATAGGGGCTTGTGAGATAGAGGAGTTGAGAGTAAGAGGGGAAATGGAAGACGCAGGGAGAAAGGCACACCTAACATCTTAGAGGGAAGGAGGAAAAGAGAGAAGAAATAGGATAGAAGGTGACAGTGAGCGTGTATGTGTGTGTATGAGAGACATTTTTTATTAAATGATAAAACTGTGTTATATTGGTTAATGTGTAGATTCATAATCTGGCACAATTGAAAAATTCAATTCAAAACATTAAATAGATAGCCATGATGTCAGAAACCCAAAGAAACAAGACAAGAGTCTTAAATCTCAAAGCGGTGGCTGAGAAAACTCGTCTAAATCAAGAAGCAGCTATATATTTTTTAACAAATGGACATTACGGGACTGTGGCGTTGGTATAATTAATGAAATGCATTCTTCCAAAGATTGCCGTCTAAACCAGAAGATGAATCAAAAGTTAATGGCCAAGAAGAGTGGTGGGTTTATTGACGATAAACGAGAATCACGCTAATGATTTAACGTGATATCTCGAGACTGGCACAGGAACATTTATGGGGAAGCAGGTTGAAATATTTCTCCTGAACCAAATGTAGTTAATCTTTGCCTTTATATATAAGGTCAGTAATAAAATAGAAATGGAGGGAAAATTAACCAGTATATTGAATAGTTCTCTAGTTTGCTAAATGGTCTACTTTTGAATTGCAGCTGCTATTATTTTTGTTGTTATAATTGTTGTTTGCTCTCTGTGAGGTAAAGAATCAACAACTGTCATTTAAACAATTTCTCTAATAAAGGGGAGATTAAAGGACAAATTTACTATTTCTTTAGAAAAAAATATGGCTTAAAGGATTGTCCTAAATGAATAAACACCCTGAATTTCGTTTACACAACTAAGAAGCCCTTCTCGAACTTAACAACGCAGTTTTGAATATCTTTTGTCTCATACAAAAAGCATGAATTATCCTATTATAAAATACAAATATCGCTTAACTGGTGACACTTTGACCAGTTCAGAATCACTCACCTATTTTAAACATACAGGTTTATTTTATTCATCGAAGAAATGAAAAAAAATAAAAAAACGTGTGTCGGCTTTATCCTTAAACTTTCATTGCAGACAGTTTTCAATTAATTACCAGGTCGGGAAATGTGGTAAACACCCTAGACCCATCAGAAACTTTATAGCTATGGTGGTGGCATCAATAAACTCGACTCAACTAAAGCTGTTACTTACTCTGAAGGACACGGTTTCGCATTAAAAGTCACTCCACGGTGTTAATGAATTAGAATTTATTATAGTAACAAGTACACGGGCGTCAAAAAATTGATTCAATATGAAATGTGGCAACGTGATCTTGTAAAGGAAGGGCACCAGCTTACGTACAAATTTGTGAGGTTTGAGTCCTGTATGCCATTTTAAAACAGATATTGCAAGATCTGCTATGGAAACATTTGAAGGAATATTCTTTTAATAGAATACAGTATTATTCTTGGTATATGTTGACATTTACTGCGCACTGACATGACCTCAATATTAGAGAGGCAGATTTTTGCCTCGAATTATAAACCCTTATGTATCCTTATCGAACCAATTCTGAATCTATCTCTAATTTGTTCGAATTTATGGTTTGAGCTGACCCAATAGAAATCGCAATGAGATAGATATCTTTTTACATTATGATTTTCATAAATTGTTGTATTATCCTAGTTTTAATATTAAATGCAAAAAAAAAACAAAAAAACAAAACTACCTGCTGCGTTTTCGACGCGGACGAGTTTAGAAAGTAACTTAACCACAACCTGTATTTCGTTCTCATTCATTATATATACGATTCGAAATATAATCTAGAAGCTTGTCTTTTTTTTCAATTTTCATATGTGTAAAAAAAAAAAAATTTGAAACTGTAATAAGCCCTGAAATTACCCGACGAATGGTAAACTAAGGCAGTAAATATTTTCAATCAGTCAATCAGCGATAGGGACTGAGCCAGATGGTTTTTTTTAATGATATTTTTTTTTTTACTGGAATGATGTGGTGTATGTCTGTGTGTGTGTGTGTGGGGGGGGCGAAGTTCCTTACCCATAAGTTCTTAATCAGCACCTTTTGCTTTTTTTATTTTTGGATTAAAGGTGGGGGGGCAAACTTTGAGTATTTAATTAGATTGGTTACGATCTTATGGAACTTTGTCCCAAATCTTAGTGCTAGATTTACTCTTTAACATGTTCACAATTAACTAATTTACACAAACTTCACTAGGAAGAAAGTCCAACAGAACCAAATATTTAACATCTTAAGAATAATCCTGGAACTCTGGTATCGTAGCTGAGACGCAACATCAGCTGTTGCTACTAATAACTATTTCCATGACAATAGTTATTTCCGTGGCGAGTACTTATCATCTTAAGAACTAGTACTCACGCCTGGTCCAGTGCCTGACAAATGTTATACCTGCAGTCACATGCCTCACAGGAAGTCATGCCAAGCGCAGTCTACTCTCAGCAGGAAATCATAAATCTGGAACCTAAGCATTAGGTTTGGGTGTGGAAACTGGCGTTCATTGTCCAGGAAGAATCCGGCTCGAGACCTACTCAAGTTCAAAGAACCGTTTGAGATTAGCTCACACGGGATAGCTATAGATTTTGTTGTTGTTGTTGTTGTTGTTGTTGTTGTTGTTGTTGTTGTTGTTGTTGTTGTTGTTGTTGTTGTTGTTGTTGTTGTTGTTGTTCTTCTTCTTCTTCTTCTTCTTCTTCTTCTTCTTCTTCTTCTTCTTCTTCTTCTTCATCTGCGTTTAATCCGTTTTTGACTGTGCGATAGTCTAGTCAGGTCGACGAAGTTGGTAGTTTTCAGTAGGTCGTCGCCAGACCTCCAGATCTTCTCGCTGACTGGAGCTTCTGTAGGGTAAACTTGAAGTCTGGCTTCTTCAAAGTGGGTGCAGGTTTGTAGGATGTGGAATGGGATCTGTTCTGCCGCTCCACATTGGCATTGCGCAGATTCTGCCATTCCCATCTTCTTCAGGTGTTTGTCGAGGCCACAGTGGCCTGTCTTTAGGCGAAACATTGTTAAGATAATAATTGTACTATCTACTGCAGTTTCTACAAGGCTTTATCCATCCACTGCAAGATATAGCCTTCCGCATCAGATCTCCATGTTTATTTGTTTTGCTTCTCTGCGCCACACTGTCCATGCCCATCTGTTGAACAATTATTATCGTCTCGCCAGCTTGTTTGTATTCCTTTCGATCTCCACACGATAATACCCAATTTTATTAAAATTCCTTTTTTTTTTTTTTCGTTTTTCTTAAAATCTGGCTCAACGATTTTTTTTTATCTTCAGGTAAACTATAAGCTTTGATGTCCTACTTTACACTTGAAATATCGATACGTGGCAATGAATAAAAATCAAATAGATAGGCCTGGGGCTTGAGGACAAGGATTTGTACCTGGTTATAAGAAGAAAAAGATATAATATTACTATGCTCTATGGATATTTCAGTTTGAAGGACTATTTTTTCCCCTTCGACGATCACCTGCACGTTGAGAAAGCTATACTAGGTTGTAATGAACTTTGAACACGTTGAGAAAGCTATACTAGGTTGTAATGAACTTTGAACACGTTGAGAAAGCTATACTAGGTTGTAATGAACTTTGAACACGTTGAGAAAGCTATAACTTTGAACACGTTGAGAAAGCTATACTAGGTTGTAATGAACTTTGAACACGTTGAGAAAGCTATACTAGGTTGTAATGAACTTTGAACACGTTGAGAAAGCTATACTAGGTTGTAATGAACTTTGAACACGTTGAGAAAGCTATACTAGGTTGTAATGAACTTTGAACAAGTTGAGAAAGCTATACTAGGTTGTAATGAACTTTGAACACGTTGAGAAAGCTATACTAGGTTGTAATGAACTTTGAGAACTCTCTTCCAAACCACTCTCAGCACTTAAGCCTTAGTGGATTTAGCCCAGTCGGAAATGACTTTCTTTTCCCCCTTTTTCTTTTAGTGCGCACCTTTTCATTCGCATGACTCCTCTTCATTGGCGAGAAAGCACCAGGTGAAATGAAATCATAACACAAGAGATATACTGTCTATCAGATCTGACTTCCTTTTTTTTCTTTCTTCAAGAGCAGTTGCAAAATTGTAATAGGAAAGCCAGCCTCTTCAATATGACTGTCATCGACCGATAGAATTACCCCCCTTCGCTTCAAAAGGCTGTTGTATATAATGCAATAATCTAGAGCCGGTGTGTGTATGCGACTCGATCTGTCGAGGACCCACCTTCTGGTGCGCGTGATACATAAATAAAAATAAATCCTTGTTCTGAGCGACTGCGGGTTGACTTTTGACCTTTTCCCACCTTCTCCCATAATCCTTCTCTCAAGAGGTTTAGGCGGGAAACGGCTCAGACCTAGACAGAAGGTGTTTTTCAGGTCAAAACTGCTGAGGATTCTCGATCTACCGCCGCAATTCTATCTCTGTGGGGCTCCCCTCCCTCCCCTCCCCCCTCTGTTCTATATCTAGATCCAGCTAGATCTAAAGTGTCCCGATACCTGGCTGTACATGCCTGGGCCAGTCCGTTCACGCCTGTTTCACCTGTTGAGATGGAATTATTTCAGTCAGGGAAAACCTCTCCCCAGGATGCGCTCGGATTGAAATAATGCAGCGTATGATTTTTAACGCATTATTTCGATTTTATTGTCGTCAAAGTCAGTATTTTTATTAAACCATTATTTTCGCAGAAGTGTTGTGCTAATTGCGGTTTTGTGGTTTATTTCACACCCGTGATTGTTTGTTGCTATTTTCAATTTGGAATGGTTTCCTTGTTTCGGACGTTTCAAATTTCTTCGTATTTCAAATGAGTTGATGAAATCATTTTGTGTTGTTTGCCTTGATAAATTGAAGAATATATCCATCGAATGAAATTAAGAATATATCCATCAATTTGAGAATTAATTCGCATTTCGTGGTGATTCAGAGTAATTTAAAATGTGGGACGATGTTTTTTTTTTTTTTTTTTAGAATTTTTAGAATAAAATAAAAAGTAACACATTAAGAATAGAACCTGCAGATACAAAAATTATATAAAAATTGAGTTCAGGCATAATTTTTGCAAGATTTTTGGCTGAATAATTCGATTCATGACCTAATTACTTATTTTAATTGTTCTAGATGATGTGTACATTTTTTTTTTAAATTAGATATTGATTTTTTAATCATTGACCTCAAAATCATTACGTTACGATAAAGGCTTTTATGTGTAAATGTAATATAATTAGTCTCTACACTAGAGAAAACGGAGTGAGGTCATCTGAGCAATTGGATATGCGCATTTCAATGTTTCCATGCATGGACAAGACTCTACAAGGGTTTAAAACCCCGTTCTACGCCAGCGACGCTACAGTATTTCACGGGTTTTAACAACGTTCTGATATATGGGCGTTTTATGGAATGACCAGAAAACAGCTGATGTCATCCAGGTGTTAATTTAATTAAAACTCGTAGAATAAATCAATCAATCCAGTTTTTAGACGACATTATCAGGATATTTTCGACCTTTTGTTAGTTAGTATGATGATAGCGTATCCTTGGCTATGACGTAAATGTATATATTTCGTTGCCAACAGTCATTTGACGAGTAATGTTATCATTATCATAAATTCAAACAAAAAAAAATAATTTCAATTACGGTTAGCGCCCAAGCTTAAATTCATGTCATTTACCTCTCGCTTCTAAAAAGTCTAAACCAATCAGAATGGGTTAAATCAAAGGAACTGAGCACTTGTATAATAATATCATCATTAATCATTGATCCAAGATTTTTGCTCTTAAATAATGATCAGTAGTAGTACGTTATTTTAATCTCCCCGACAAAATTTTAATTGATCGAGCACAAAAGAACTTTGCTTTCAATGATTTTTTTTAGTTATGATATAATGAGTTATAATTTTATAAAAACTATGAAATAATTGACTTGAACGAACACTCCACAAGTTTTGGGAATTTTCTGTCAGACAAAGATTTTTCATCATTTTTTTTTTTTTATAAGGTTTATCATAATCTACAATTTGGACTCTTGATAGAATTACAACCGATATATATATATATATAGTCATTAGTTTTTTTTTAATTCGTCTCGTGTGTTTTGTATTTTTGTACGTTAATTTAATCAAACCATGGAAAACAAATTTATATATTTGAAAAAAAAATTAATACATTTTTTTTAAATTTTAAAACATTTTATAACGCAATTCTCTTCGCGATTAACTCGCACTCATGTCGGTTTTGCCTCTTAACTATGCTTAGGAGACAATCAAATTACGATGTGGTTTAAATAAAACAGAAACCAGATATCTCAACTTTCTCATTCTTTAATGAAGCAAAACCCGAGCTTTCCCTTATGAGTTTTCTTCCCTCCTCACTTGTTCTACTGTGGAATCGATTATTTTTTTTTTAAATTAACTCGTAACTCTGGTTAAAAACTCGATTATTTTAACAAGTTACGCTCTGCTAAAATAACGGACGCTACTTGAGATAATTAAAGGCTGCGCTGTTTTGTTTTGTTTTGTTTTGTTTTTTTCAACGTCGAGTTACATTGCCATATATGGTTTCATATTTAATTTCCGTTTCCCCATAGTGAAGTTGCGTTATGCATTCTGGTAACGTTGTGACACAGTTAAGACGTGTTAATTGCTTTTTCATGTTTTCAGATTAAAAATGTATCGGACAATGATAAAGAGCTTCTTTAAGATGAGGAAAAAAACAACGAAAATAAAACAATGTTAAAATCATAAAGACTGAAAAAAGAAAAGAAAATTAAAGTTGTGCCACATAGTCTAAAAAATTTATTTCTTTTAGTTACCGCTTTAAATTTTTCACTTACTTGTAAGAACTATTTTAAGGTTGTCTAGACTTTTACCTAAAACTTCCCTTTCGATTAGAAATACTCATACAAGTTTCCTTTAAGACAGTTATATACTTATGTTGTTCCGAAAGGGTTTGTGTAAATTCTAATTCTTTTTTTTTTAAATAAAGGCCTGCTATTCACTAAAATAAACGTTGCATACCTATAACTATTGTTGCGTTCTAAAACATTGATCCACGCAACAAGGTTTAAGTAGAAAACAGTAACAAAAACAACAGCTGCAACAACAAACAATATATATATATATATATATATATATATATATATATATATATATATATATATAACTACATAGAGAATGACACCAGAAAATTTATTTTCTAGTCGATCCTTGTCGCAGTCATGTAAAGGCTTTCTGCATCGCCGCGTCCTATGCCTATCAATCTAACATACGTTCTGTTTAATAAACAAAGGGAGGAATGTTTTCCTACAGGAATTTGGATTATACAGTTTGTCAGGCAGCATTTCGGGAAAAAAAAGATAATGAGAGAATGTGGTGCTTACTCGTAGATAAAAACCAGAGAAAACGGATACTTTGAAATGAAGTGTTGAGAGAACTTGGAATTAAGAGTAACTGGAGAAAGAGAAAGAGGGACAGTTGAAGGAATATTAAAAAGAGATTTGGAGACACATTGTGTGAGAAAGAGAGAGAAAGAGAGAGAGAGAGAGAGAGAGAGAGAGAGAGAGAGAGAGAGAGAGAGAGAGAGAGAGAGAGAGAGAGAGAGAGAGAGAGAGAGAGAGAGAGAGAGAGAGGAAGAGATGGATAGACTGCCAACAAACAGACAGATAGAAATTGATATATACAAAGATAGAAAGAGAAAGAGGCAGAGAAAGTTTTAAATAAACAAAGAAAAATAATAGACCAAGAGATAGATAAATGAATAGAGAAAAACACGAAATGTAGAGTCAAGAAAAGAGACGAAAGATACAGAAAGAAAGAAAGAAGAGCGACACTTAATGCAAAACAGTGGCGTATTAAAATTTATTTATAGCTCCAGGTTTTGAGCAGTCTTAGTCACACATTAGATCTTTATCTCAAGTGGCTCGTTACTACAGGATGGAGAGAATGTGAGATCTTGAGAAATTATTCACTACCAAGTGACATTTTATTTAACAGGGTTTGAGAGTGCAAAGCTTTAATGCAGTTGTATTGCAATATGTAACGCCGTTTAATTAACGCAAGCTTGATCTTCTTTTCGGCTATGTAGATCTAGATCTAGTCGAATCGAGCCAAACGCCGATATCATATTGGAAGATAAATCTCGAGGAGTGAAAAATAGATGTGTTACATTTTGAACAGTCATTGTTTCCAAATTTCGTTACAATGAATTGGATATGGTGGATTGTAAGTTTTGTTTTGGGTATCCTGGTTATCGTTTTCGTCATTAATCGCATGATAGTCATTATTTTATTTTATCACCATCCCACCATCTCATTTACATTATTATTATTATTATTATTATTATTATTATTATTATTATTATTATCATCATCATCATCATCATCATCATCATCATCATCATCATCATCATCATCATTATTATTATTATTATTATTATTATTATTATTATTATTATTATTATTATTATTATTATTACTATCATTATTATTATCATTATTATAATCTTCATCGTTGTTACCATAATTCTCTGAATATTCATACCATTATTATCACCATTCTCAACTCTCTTTTTCGTATAATCATGATCATCATCATCATCATCTACCACTCTTTTATGATCATCATTCTTATCTAAATTCTAGTTGTGTTTGCGACTTTTCAGTGCAATAGAATGACCTATCAAATGATTAATTTACTTCCCTTTGTGGATTAATCGCCCTTTCCTCAAATAAATCTATTTTTTTTTTCTGTTTACTTCCATGCGAAAACGATTAGGCTTTAAAATTTTTCAATCCAATGCCTTAAGTTTTGTGCAGTCTTTATTCATTTACGTATGTATGTTCAGTGTCCACTTCTGATTATCTATGAAATTCGTGCCCAGTAGTTACCTACATAAGGTACATATACCCACGAAGGTACAGGTTTGGATAGGCCTAAAAAATACCACCCCGAACCCACACGTAAGGTAATATTTCACCCTGTACTAATTCATTTCGCAATATTACGCTTATTACGATATGAAAAATGGAAAGCTATGCGAGGGATGCTGAAGGCCGATCGAATAATGGGCTAGTTTAGCTGTGTGACACGAGTGATAGTCTGCACTGTTACTTCTCCTGCTTTCTTTTTTAATTTTCAAACGTAGTATGGGCTGCTGTCCAAATAAATGTTTGTACTGTTCACCTTTCGCCGCCCCCCCCCTTACAAACACACACACACTCACCCCTTCATCTGACTCTTATATTTCGTTCATAATCGATATAGAATAATTAGCTCACATTTTCGGTAGGGGCTGGTTTAGATTTGTAATCTTGCCAGGCTGGTTGAAATCGCATGAAAAAAAGGTCACGTAGGTTTCAGACGGTCAAAAGTTCGCCACATGAAATAATTGTTCTCTGATATTCTCGCATAAAAGACAGAAAATGTTTCTCGCCATACTTTTGAGGACCCTAAACAAATTGGTTTTATGCGTCATGAAAAAAGGTTTTTTTTCCACGTTTAAGGATATAACTGAATATTTCGGTTTTCATACTTTTCTCTTATAAAGGGAGATATGATATAATGTCCGCAGATGTTTCGTACTTTTCAGGGTGACTTTAAAACTTTTTCAAATGTAGTGTAATCAATCTATGGGTTTTAAAAACTGCAAGGCTGTACCAAGGAACTACAGAAAAAAAAAAGAATATAAACACCAATAAAACCGTTTTGCGTCCCAAAATAATCGATGCCTTAATTTTCCTCCCTGGATTAGTGCTCATTAATCTTTTTCTCAGAGAAGGGAGGGTGGACGTTTCAAAATATTAATTTATCAAACATTTGATTCTGGTGTATTGTGTGATTGACTTAGGTGTCATTTGCGCTAATGGAATCTGACAAAAAGTTCACAGAGGTCGTCAAGCTAATTTTCCTTTTTCTACTTCCTTTCCAAATACCCTTTTGTTTCGTTGCTTCTTGTTTTTGACGGTGCTATTTCTTCGAATATATATAATTTTTAGGCGTCGCCCTTCTTTTCTCTAGCACTCGATCATGTGTCGGTTTAGTCCTAAAACATAATTATCATTGCTTTAAGGAATGATCCTCATTGGAATTTAGCCAAATGTTGTCCCCGCGGCCGCCGTGATAGCCTTTCTAACAAAATCACGCATTCATAATTGATATTCATTACAGCATCAGGTAAAGGTCACAGGAGCCAGGGGTCCCAGGAATGACAGTGGCGTCAACAGAGCGCGAAACCTTCCTGAATAAATCAAAACCTCTTCTCGTACAGTGGGGCAGCCACTATGTTTTACTACATCGTGTCAGTACGGACATAAAAGCCGAACAATAAGGAGACGAGATGGTGACACAGTTTTCGTTTTAAGAATACCATCGAGTGATTTTACAGTGATGTAGGTCGGATGCTACAATAACTTGATTCTAATATTGTTTGATTCTGTAGCATAGGGAATTGTGGGACTTTTGGATCTTCTCGCACAGTGGGGTAGTCACTTTGTTTTATTATATCATGTCATCACGGACATAGTAAGGCAAGGAGATTGCAGTTTTCGTTTTAAGAACATCATCAAGTGACCTTCAGTGATTCACGTCGGATGTTACAATAGCTGGATTCTAATATTAGTTGTTTCTGCGGCGTGGAAATAATATGGGATTTTTTGGTCTTCTTGTACAGTGGGGTTGTGTCTACAATTTTATTATATCATGTCAACACGGATATAACAAAGGAAGTAGGTGCCAGTAAGTGATCTTTCGGTGATTCATGTCGGATTCTGAGGCTTTGGGAACTGTGGGATTTTTCGGTCTGCAAAACTTTTCACTATCTACTTAACTTATATCAGTACAGACTCTAATTGATGGTTACTGCTCCAAGGATGCTGGGTTGTGTAGTTTGTCGAATGCTATGTAGGTCAATAACATTTTTTTTTCTGTTCTAATTGGAAGTTGTTTTGCTATTTTTTTTCGACTCATAGCTGATCTCTAATAATGTTCAGTACAAAATGCAAAGCCACTCTGGTCTTTATAGATATTTTGATAACTCTTGCGATGAAAACAGCCGTATCTGTTTTGGAACAGTTTCAAAGCCGAGGCTTGCTTCTATCTTTAGCGCTCTCTGATTATGATGGCGAGGTACAAGACTTAGTGGAAGAGCATGTTTTGAGTTGAAGCGAAGATTTATATCAATGTTATGGTGTATTTATTAGCTTTGGAATTATCTCGATGGCGTTGCGGTGTGATGCATTCATTTTGTTCGTAGGCGAGTTTGCGCTCCTGTACAACACTCAACGTAGAATAGTTGTTTTGGCTTGACTTGGGGTTTTCACCGGTGTAGATCCAAACACAAGGAAACTGTTTCGGCTTGTTTTAAATGCACGGAAAGGGAAAAAGCTAGGAGAAATAATAAAAAAAATTGATTGTTTTTCTCTCCCAAGCGATATAAAGAAAACTGCATGTGCTTAGGTTGATGAATGCTATCGCAATCTGAGGAAAGATAGTAAGGAAGAAAAAAAGAATAAAATGTTTGAATGAAATGTTCAAAAAAAAATTTTTTTTTTATTATCATTTACTGAACTCTATTTTGAATTTCCACCTTACTTTTTAATCATTTTTTTCCCTCTTTTTTGTTTTGTTTTTAATCCGATAAACAGCCATCTTTGGAATGCAAACTTATATAGGCTTTGCAAACCCCATTATATATAGTTATTCATGGAAACTTTGCTTTAACATCATTCACGCCTGTGTTAGAGTCTTGTGTGGAGATGAATTCTCATTAGATTATTGAACTCATTTAAAAATGGTTTTAAAAAAATATCCATTTCCAGTTAACAGTGGAGAAAATTGCGGAGATTATTTGAATTATGTAAGAAGCGATTGATCAAATCTCAAAATTGTGTGGATGCGAGACTACCCACAATGCGCGATTAATAACACGCTGTTTTGTGCTTCACCACCATCAGTTCAAAAATTTGATAACTATAATTACCATGTGCACAAAAAAAAATTGCTTTGCAATAGACTTTGCCAAATGGCTTCAATTATGTACAGCCCTGGCATTGGACATATAATGCTCTCGAGACTCCATAAGTTAAGATCATGCTTCATAATTTTTGTCCATAATGAATCATCGAAAATGAGAATGAACAATGCAGTCCTGCATGTTCGAATGCCGCGTATTGCCATCTGATTCAGTAATGAGGAAGCTTTGAAATGTATTTCACAACGCTGCAATGCAAGTCGCTAAAAGTCTGATGTATTGTGATTATGATCTTACATCAGTTAATTTCGGAGCTAATAGTCTTATCGGTTTTAATCGGATTTCAAAGCCGATTTTACATAATTAAAAAAAAAAACAACCTCGTGTGGAGAAATTATCTTTATGCGCCATCAACGTTAAATTTCTTATTTTATTTACATAATAAAGAAACGTAGGTCATTGACCACGGAGGTCGGACAGTTTGTCTTAAGAGACTAACAAGTTACTGACATGACGAAATACCGATCTAAACTCGTTTGTCATTATCATGCTGCTGCGCGGACATCGAATCAAATCGAAAGTCTTTCATCTTAAATTCAATGGCATATCGATAAAACTGCAATTGAGAAAAAAATCCTACCGTAAAAATAAAGAGCTCATTTAGGTAATATACCTAATTATATAATTGTTTGAACTATCGTTTAAGCCCTTATACTTTAAACTAGTACAAAATTGGCCAAAAACATTATGAAGGGTCGAAACCGAGGCTCGGTCGCAACGATCTCCAGGTTAATTTCATGCTAATTTCGCACCAGGGGCGCGCCGGCCTTTACCAGTTACTGTCTGCACTACTGTTACTCAACGAGAGATGAGTACAACATGGCCAGAGAGTACTCAACACGACCTAATTATAGCTTTCGCCTGCACTCCTCCAGGCCTGACGGTGGCGTCACGGCTACACGGTCCTTGAGTGTCCAGGAGCACAAGGGACGAGCCCTACAAGTGGTGTTGGTGGGGCGGCTAGACCAGGCTTTGAATGGCGGGTGGAGATGGTGAAACAACGATGTGGCGAAGTCAACATTTCTTGGATAGTTGTAATACTGGGAATGTTTTTTTTTTTTTTTTTTAAGGAAGAGAGAGAGAGAGAGAGAGAGAGAGAGAGAGAGAGAGAGAGAGAGAGAGAGACCAGGGAGGGGATGGTGTTGGTTGAAGAGTAAGAGACAGTTAGACAGGGACAAAGAGACATAGAGAGACAGACAGAGACAGACATACAGACTGGCACAGACGCAGACAGAGCCATACATACAGAGACAGACAGACAAATTGACACAGGCACGTAAACAATCAGCGACAGGCAGACAGATTTAGGAATACATTTGATGCGCTGGACAGATTGATAGATAAATAAATAGAGAGTGCGAGGGACAAAAAGAGAAACAGACAGGCAAAGATACAGACACAGTCAGAGAGAGAGAGAGAGACAGACAGACAGACATGCAGACAGACACATAGACAGACAAACTACCAAACGAGCAGATAAACTGAAAGAGTTACATTTAATGCACGAGATAGATAGATGGATGGTTAGATAGATCGATAGATAAATGGACAGATAGATAGATAGACACAAGGGTAAGAATAACCTTTCATTCTTCGTTAAAAAAATCATAAATGCAAAATGCAAAGTTTTAGTGTTATAATTACGTAATTAGTTTGTGAAGATGCTCTTGCTTGTATAACAAAGATAATGCTCATACACCTCGCAAGAACTTGCAACTCTAAGGTCGAGCTGTACCTTTATCCATGTGCAAATTTGTTTGGGCTCGGAATTTTTCAAATCCTTTCTGCGTCAAAATCTTTCTCTAAATGCCAAAACGGTTTCATTTAGTCTTCACATCAAAGACTTCTTTAGATAAACAATCTATAAATCAATTAACCAATAAATCAATCAAATGCACTGGGTTTTTTTTTCTGCTAGCCATTTGAACAAAAGAGATAAACAATCTTAAAAATGATGATACCAGTTTGGATGTTGATTTTTTCCCCCTTGAATTGAACGAAGAAGCAATGTTTTCTAATGTTTCTAATTCAAGATTTACCAAGGACACCCTAGAGATTACTCCAAAGATAAATCCACTGTAAAATTGATCATTCCAAGGCGGAGATGTTTATTTGTTTAACTAATAAAGGGGAAAAACAATATTGATGTCGTGAAAGGACCCGAATCGAGCGCTCCAAAATCCGTAGAAGGAACATTGGAAAAGTATTATAGATTTTTTCCTCAAATTAAATAATTTGTTAACAAAATTTGCATTTATTGGTTTTAACAATTCTTGCTGTTATCGCAGCTCCAACGCTGATACAATGGACATAACTGAAGCCCAAGGTGAATGAAGTCCTTCCTGCTGATCTCGTAAAATTAACGCCCTGTTTTCTTAGACACTTTATTGTACCAGGAGCTGTGATAAACAAACCGCTTTTACATGTACCCAGCTGTTTATCACATTCTGAATGTGAAAGTTTATGAATCTCGATAGGATTACAGCAGCAGCAACAACAAGAAAGCTCTGTATTGAATTGGGAGAAAAATTTTAAACCACGTTTCAACTAAAGAACAGAATAGGTAAGAATTATAAGAATTAGAGTTTTAGCTAGTGCTCAGCAGTGGTTAGAATAAGGCCTTAAATGAAAAAAAACAAAAATTTCTTGCGATTGTGGGATTCGAAACATCGATTTAAAGATGCTTGGGCTTCTGTCGCCTTGTCACTCAAAGAGGACGTAGCTTATACCAATTCGCCATTGCGCTGTCATGGCGAAGGTATTTATTGAGCCCTCTTGAGTGACTTCAAACTGGATTTTGAAGATCAGTATAATACAGTAGAGATGGTTTGTCGCATACCTGCTTTTCAATCGCTCCTCTGATTTTGAGAGGTATTCAAGAGATGATAGATGGCTGAGATCTACAACGGCATTTATCAAAACGTGGGAGACTGTTTGCTTCTCTTATGTAGAGAAATTTGTGATATAAATCCAGCGATCGTTTGAAAGTGTCTCCTTGATCGGGTAATTCAACAAATGCAGCCGCAAATGTTTTTGTTTTGGAGTTTTTATCTAATATTGTTATGCACATAACAAGTATTGTAAAGTAGTTCAAGATATTTCCGGAAAATATAGAATTTGTATTTTATTTTCAAAAAGCTTTTGAACTTTATGCTTTAGGATGGAAATGTTTCTTTGAATAAAAAATTCTAATAAAAATTCTTTTTGTTTTTGCTAGGAGCATACCTCAAACATACAACTTTGGCTTGAGTTCCCAGCTTTCCTTTGTCTAGTTCTATATACCTGTACAAAGGCATCATTTATCAATAAAGATCTTAATATGAAGCTATTTTCAACCAGTATGGAAAACTCTGTCTAAAACGAACGTGCGATTTCTTTTGTTTTAAGCAGGCGATGCGGAAGTGTGTCACACACGTGCGCATTCATTATTTGCCAACATGTGGTTGTGATGTTTCAATTAGCTCCATTTCGTATGTAATTACATCACGACGTTTTACGGTTATCATTTAACCACATAAAGGGAATCTTTTATGTTAACATTGAGCTGTTCATTATTGACATGCATATTCTAATTACATTGGTGTGTTGAGGAGGCAATTATTCTCTTTTGATAATACAACAGGTGAGATCTTTTTCAGCGGTTCTGTTCATGAGGGTTCATGAAATAACACGATCATTGTTATAGAACGCTTCAAGCATGTAGTTGGTGCTCAAGTGCTACCAAATTAAAACATGCTGGTGTTACTTGTTGTAGGTCTAAATATTCAGCGTTGAAAAAGCGACTTTCATATTTGAAAAGCGTGTCAGAGACAAAACAAAATATTCGAAATGTGGAGACATTGGTTTTATCGATTACTTTCAACTGTGTTGGGAAATATTATATTATCTCTCGACCAAATTCTTCCATGTTTGATATAATTTGATCTGCCTGCGATCCATGGTTATAAATGAGATTGTTTATTCAAACGTTTAAAAGGAAAACATACTGTTCCGTCTTTTCATCCGACTTTACAATCAAAGACTTTGATCTCGTCAGTGATGTTTGTTCCGGCTTTTTGATTTCAAGAGGATTGTCTCGTGACAAGAATATTCATTCCTTAGTTCAGTATACCGACATAAATTCCTTGAAATCGCAAACCGCAGGATGATGAATGTGAAGAAATTATCCAAATAGAGCGTCTTCTAAAAAACCTGGAATTATGAATTCTTCGGACCTTAGCAGCGGAAGTACCAGCAGTCTCAACGTACCGGAAGTGAAGCTAAGGAATGGACGGCGTAGCCTAGCAACGATGAACCGCCGCTCGGATATGTTTAACATCTTCCGGTACTCCAGTGTGCGTCTGAAAGTCGACCTGAGGAAGAGGCGAGCCCGCTCCGAGTACTTCCCCACCCCGGTAAGTTTCTGGGACTTGTCTGCAGCAAACGGTTTCCTGGAGGGAACAAAAATAGTGATCATATATTCTGTAAATTGGAAGATTTCCGATGGTCAACGTTTTAGTGAGTTTCTGAGGTGGGATTAATACTAGATAGATAGATGATAGATAGATGGATCGATAGAAAAATGGAAAGACAGATACATAGATAGATCGTCCGATAGATAGTATTAAACGATCTTACCTTAAATATCTGTGCATGGTACACTGGTGTTTACATAGAGAGATAAACAGATAGACATAATTTTATATATACATATATATATATATATATATATATATATATATATATATGTGTGTGTGTATATATATAAAGAGCAAGCCAGCAATAGAAAGAGAGAATGTTCGATGCTTATTGAAACATTTCGAAAGGTCAACAGTTTAGTGTTTTCTAGAGGTGGATAAAGTTAAGTAGTTCGGTGTGTAAGGTATACAGATAGCAAATTAAAAAAAGAGAGATGGATAAATAGATAGATAAATAGATAGATAGATAGATAGAAAAATAGGTAGTAGGTAGTAGGTAATAGGTAGTAGGTAGATAGATAGATAAAGTGTGAGAGAGAAACATAGGAAGAGGGATGAAAGGAGGGAAAGAACGATAGAGATTTAAGGAAAGAGACCAAAAGATGCCTTTATAAATGGAGCGACAGAAAAAAAGGAAAAAAAATAGGAATAGGTCCAAAAAGAGAACGAAAGATACATCAATATAATTAGAGAGAGGGAGGGAGAGAGAGAGAGAGAGAGAGAGAGAGAGAGAGAGAGAGAGAGAGAGAGAGAGAGAGAGAGAGAGAGAGAGAGAGAGAGAGAGAGAGAGAGAGAGAGAGACAGACAGACAGACAGACAGACAGACAGACTGACAGAGAGATACAGACACAGACACAGACAGACAGAGAGACAAAAGAAGATGGAATAGATTAGAGTAGAGTATATTGAGCGATCCACTCCCACATCCGGGAGAACTCGCCATCTTTGATATCATCACCAGTCTTGGAAAGCGTTGATATAAACCGCTCCGCTATACAGCCAGTTTTAACTAGCATTGGAACTATTATAATTCACTAACTGCTTTCTCATATGACCACTTACTATGACACAACATTACACGCTTATAAAACGGTAGAAGGCTTTTTTTATTTTTTAACTTTTCTGCCGATAGCGTGTGTCTGGCCTGAGAGCAAGAATTTATTTACACCATAGGAAATCAAGAGGAATATAACAATGGCATTTGAGAATCACTATATAATATAATGCTGTATCTTAAAAAAAAAAAAGAAGAAAAAACATGTTTTGCGGGTATATAGTTTTGATTGTGTGTGCAGACTGCACGTGGGCCTGCTTCTACAAGCCCTCAGCTCCAGAAAGAGCAAAGAGAAAAAAAAATTAAAAAATGGACAAAGCATAGAAACCACACAGCCGTATTGTTTAATGTGGAGATATTTTTTACGTCGGCTACATGAATCATCGGAGCATAATAATAACAAAGCTGGGAGGTTGCAACAGGCGGCAGTGAAGGGCTTCAACATTATAAACATTGACAGATACATTGCAGGTTCCAATGAATACTGAAAAATGAAACTATAATAGTGTTCATGCATTGTGATTTTTTTTTTTTTTTTTTTTTTTTTTGGGGGGGGGGGGGGGGGCGAGGGGGCGCGCTATTATATTGCCTTCTCTTTTAATTATCGACGCTCGGCTTTGGTTTATTTGACAATAAATTTCGCTGCGCATAAAACGCTTGAAACTGTCGATACATGTAAATACCGCAAGAGTCGACCCGTATCTCTTTCGGAGTTTCCATGGAAACGAGGGCGGATTTATTTTTTCCAGTCTCCACTTTGGCGTGAATTGTAGTTGTGTGTGTGTGTTAGTAGAAGTTGGCAATTTTATCGGTAAGTCGCTGTGCATAGTTAACATTCTGAATCCGTGTTATATGGGATGATAACTTACAGAATGGCAGAAGTATAAATCTATTCTCTGCTCCAAGTGGCTAGAATAACTTCATACTTAAGGTTCTTCTTTAAGAGGTTAATATCCATTTCAGCCAAAGGATCACTTAATGTGGGTTGATAACATAATACAGAGCTGACAGGTAGGAGGATGAAATGGTTGCCAAATTAAACTTAAAACACTGGCTGCCAAGAAATTTTTTGTTGCTTAACTTTACGCAATCGGATTTTTTTTTTTTTTTTGATTCGATCTTACATCCTATTTTACTGTCTTCATTTTCCTCTCGCACGCAATGTTTTGTACAACTTTGTTCCAGCTTTTTAAAAACTTTTTTTTTCATCAAACTGCATCGGATTAACTTAACTATCTGAGCATTTTGGCTGAGATCTTATTTTTGGTGATGAAAGGATGAAATAGGATCCCCCCTCCCCGCTCCTAATCTCCCCCTCTCTCCCCCCTCCCCCAAATAAAAAAAAGAAGAAGAAATAAAAAAGAAATGAAATGTTGTCGAGGCCAAGTTAGTGCAGATCAGAGCTAAATTTAAAAAAAAACAAAATACGTTTAAGAAGTAATATCAACTTTAGCTGAATTGGTAAGAAAATGTTTGTGTAGCAGGCCAGCGCCAACTCCAGGTTTTGAAAGAGAAAAAGAAACGAATATCAAATAGACAAGACAGCCTCTATGTCACGCTCCCCTAACAAAGCGCAGTAAATTGTTTAGCTCTAAATAATATTGTTCATCACAGTTGACGCCCTCCCCCCCCCCCCAAAGAAAAAAAAACAAAACAAAAAAAAACAAGATTGTCTAAAGTCAGTAGGAATTTAATATACCACATAGGACCCTCTTGCTTTTGCTTGGGTCACACAGAATTCGTTATATGATGAATCCAGCTGAGAGGGATAAGAAATGATAGAGCTTGCTGCAAAAGCCTCCGTTGTCCAGAACTGGTACGTTATCAACATAATTGTGTTGACATTAACGGTTTTTCTTCATTGCAAAAGGGGGGGGGGGCGAGATTTTCTTCACCACATACTTTATATGGCCAGGCCTCAAATTTTGATATGAGACTCTTATCTCACAGTAGTTTTCTTACATACTTTTTATGGTCAAGTTTCGCTATGAGATCTCT
>JAWDGP010003892.1:60000-80000 GCA_033675545.1 Elysia crispata | reverse complement strand
ATTGCTGAGTACCTTACCTCTATGAGCCTCAACAAAGCTAAAGAGGGAAATTAATTATAATTATTGTGTCTACATGTCAACAGAACTTTCCTTTCCTCTTACGGTCTGCCAAAAACACTTGTTCAGCTAGATAAATAAGAGAGAGAGAGAGAGAGAGAGAGAGAGAGAGAGAGAGAGAGAGAGAGAGAGAGAGAGAGTCAAGAGTCTTGCATAAAATATGCTCAGTATGTGCACATAAAACTACTACTTTACTTACCACCATTATCTCCGGGTTTTTTTTAAAGATAGACCTTATCGTTGTAGATCAATTGTACATTTCAGAGATTTATTTCTTAACTTTTTCTTGAATTTTTCTTTCCATGTTTTCGACATACGCAATGGCCATAAGGAGAACCAGTATGAGCAGATCAACAACTCATTGAAATAAAAAAAAAGAAGAAAGAGATATACCCTTGAGGCTAGAGTGTATTCACAGGTCTGAATACGGGAAAACAGTTAATTCTGTATTTCCCCAATCTATATAAAGATCCCTCCTAAATGCTCATTGTAAAGCTACGAGGATACGAACAAAAAAGTGCCTAAAAGTGCAATGCTTTGCGGGAATTCTTAACTGCCTATTTATTCGTAACGTCATGGTAATTAGCGTTTAAAAGGATCTATAAATAGCTTTGGGGTTTTCCAAGTGAGCTGGCCAGTCTTATTGCGTAACGTCATCTAAATTTCTCTTCCATAAACTTGAATTGGGTCAGTCCTCTAAAATAATTATTATTTATTTTGTTTTTCCTTAAAAACTGTGAGGAGCGCTGGTGGTTGTGGAATTAGTGCGCGCAACATGATATTTTTGTGGTTCGAGCCTTACAACGTCGGTAGGTAAGCTTAATGCCTCATCTTATCAGCACCGCCTTGCTTGGCGGCAGAGTAAATTAGTGTGATATGCAAAAAATAAAAAGCTTTAGATTTTGGTGTCATGGATGAGGTTTATCTAACAAACCAACATACGAATCAAAACTGAAACATGGAGAACGACTTTTTTTTTTTCATTCCTGACTTAAGTTTTTATACAGTCACAGTTTTGAGATAAAAAAAACAAACTCACATGCATTTTGAAATAATTTGATTTAGAAAACAATCACTAGTAACTCGATATTGCGTAGTAAATCGCTGGAGCAAACGAGGGAATTATTCATATAGTTTCCAAATTCGATATTCTCTTGAAGGAATTTTTTTTTCCTTTTATGAAATATTATACCTTACCTGATCCCGAACAAAGGCCTTCTGCGACTCGAAGTTAACATTCCACCTACCGGCTATTACTTAATATATTTAACTTTACATTATTTTGTAACGTTGCAGAAGGTAAAGTAACAACCGACAATCCGTAGTGTATTCTCGCATATTGCAACAAACTGATATAATTATCTGCATAATAATAGTAAAGACTTGATTGGCTGACTGTGAGACGGCTTCAAAAACCGCTTTAGGAGTAAATGGAAATAAATTGGTTTGAATATCGCTGCCTATTCGTTCTTTAAATGATCAATTCCAGATTCCAGATTGAAAAAAAATACTGCTCCATTTCTAACTCTCTCTTTCTCTATCTCCCTTTCAGTATGTCTGTGTATCTCTCTTTTTTTTTTTTCTCTGTGACCCTTTTCTCTAGTTTTATTCACACAAACACCCTCTCTCTCTCTCTCTCTCTCTCTCTCTCTCTCTCTCTCTCTCTCTCTCTCTCTCTCTCTCTCTCTCTCTCTGACCTTTTCTCTATTACTTACTATGCAGTCACCCAAATTCGCTCTTTGACTCTTGGGCAATCTCTCTTTCTTAAACTCTCTCCCTTCCTTCCTGTCAACGTTCATTCTCCCCAAGTTAAGATAGATATTTTCCCCAGAACATTACTTGAAAGGTTCCATTAAGATTTCTCTAAGCTCATTCTAATTCATTTTTTATTAACTTATAATTACCGTTTAATTAAAGGAAATGTAAATACAGATTGGTATACAGGCTCAGAGGTTGAGAGATAGAGAGTGAGAGAGAGGAAGATAGATAGATTTAGATATTGTTAGTGGTGAATATGGGGATATAGAAGAAAATGGAGAGAGAGGACTTCAAGAAAACAGACATACAGCCAAGCAAAGAGATAGTTAGTCACATAATGGATAGACAAACTGACAGATAGAGAGGTATAAAAATAAAAATTGAGAGTTAGAGATTGAGCGAAACAGAGAAATATAGATACACGTGTTAAAAACAAAGAGGAAAAAAAGGAAAGAAAAGGGAGGGACAGAGAGAGAGTTAGTGAGTAAGAGAGGAAGAGAGAGAAAGAGAGAGAGAGAGAGAGAGAGAGAGAGAGAGAGAGAGAGAGAGAGAGAGAGAGAGAGATATTGGGTTTGACTGGTAATTCTGAGACAAACGTTAAACACAAAGCATGAATTAGGTGACTATTAAGTATACAAACAAACAAACAAACAAACAAACAACAACAAAATGAAAACGGCGAGAGTGAAGGTGCAAATAGTTGGAAGGAAAATTTAGAAGCAGGCTTTAAGAAGAGAATCAGAGAGGCTGAAAACAATGTAAAAAGGGAGAAGGGCAGAAAGCGAAAGAGACACACACACACACACACACACAGAGATACAGACAGAAAGAAAGTAAAATAAAAATAATAAAGGGCCAGAAGCAAAAGTCGAAGAGATCTTTAAAAATAATAAATAACATAAAAAAACCGTATTTTTATAAATACTGTATGAAGAGAAGGGCTAAAGTGCGTCCCTAGAGGAACCATTATAAGATTAGATACTCAATTCCCTCAATGACAACCGTCAGACTAAAACGACCAAGGCAGTCTTAGTAATATTTCCGATATAAACTCATAAACGTGTTTTTGATGGAGAAGTTAAGGGGCTCAAAAGCACTTGATTGAGCCAAAGCTTTGTTTTAAAGAGCGATTCCAAGTTGTTGAAAGCTCCCTAAGTCTCCTTTATAGTCTTGTAAGGGGAGTGCTTAAAAGTGTTACACATTTAAGAGGTTAAAGGTGTGTAGTTAAATAGTTTTTTAACTGTTAGAGTTACCATAGTTACAGTAAACGGCATACATTTTCCGTATTTGTCCTATCTGTTTGTCGCATTTAAAAGAGGAATTAGGAATACTTGAGGAGATAAACCGATGACTAGGCAGACGGACAGGGCTGCAGGTGGATAGTTATATAAATAAATTATGAGATTGTTTGTCAAATGGATAGAGGTACGGTGATTGATGGATAGTTATATAAATAAATTATGAGATTGTTTGTCAAATGGATAGAGGTACGGTGATTGATGGATAGTTATATGGTGATATATCCTTAAATCTTGATAGAGAAATTAGAAACGTTAAAAGTCAAATACATTGCGTGGTGAATTGTTAAAATAGAAGTTGGAAGATCAATAGCACGTCCGCAGTCTGTTTAGATCAAGCGATGGAAAGGCTGTATGCGATACAGGAAAGTTATTTGACTAAACCAGTCATACATTGGACTGATTTACAACTTTTTCAGGCTCTTATCTAGATTAAGTATTTTATAATATAATAATTAATCGTCAACAGCAGCCATAGAAAAATTTTAGGTGAATCCACGTTCACTGATATACCATAAGCAGCAACTATCGAGGTGTTGAGAACCTTCTGAACCGTCTACTATTCTCCGAGGTGATTGTAGCTTCTCAAGCTATTGATAAGAAATATTTCAAAACAAGTACTTGAAGCACGGAGAAATTTTCTATGAGTTTATCTTACTCTGAAATTTGCTCAATCCTACTTTACTGTTTTGTAAAGTCAATCAGTTGTTGATGATCAAAGTGCTAGTAGGGATTGTATTTTAATCTTTCAGGCTGTCTGTTTGAAGTAAAACCATAACTTGAATGATTAAAAAATAAAAGATTCGTTCACAGAGAAGAAAAAAGAAAAACGACCCCCTTTTAATGATGTGTAAAAACGTCATGTGTCAATATTCGTTTTCAATCATTTATAGTATACAATCGGAATATTGAATGTTGAGACAGACTCAGGATATACATAATACGTGCTCACAATTACAAAACGGCATATTTAAATGATAATGAATTGAGATATAATATGTCATTCTGTGTAGATACCAACGGGTCTAGTAACAATGGTAATTAACCATCTCTCTCTCTATCTACCTTTACTATTTATCTATCTATCTATATATGAAGAGAATTTAAGGTAATATCTTCTATATCTATCTATATACCTCTCTATCTATTTATTGATCTGTGTATCTATCTTTCTATCGATCTCTCTCTCTCTTTATATATATATATATCTAGATATATTTCGATCTATCTGTGCATCCATCGATCCATCTGTCTATCTCAATCTCTCTATCTTTCTTCCGTTTCTCTCTCGTTCACCTGGATCAAAAAACCCTGATACACCACCGTCTGGATCCATGATAAATTACGGCTGAAAAGAAACATTATCCTAATTTTTATTGATGGATCGTGGCAAGACAAACGCAAATTGTGTACAGAAAAATAAAATGATGAAAGAAAAAAGAAAAGAAACAAATAAGGACAAATCCCTCCCAGAAGTATGACAAAGGAGAGCTCGTTATTTACATTCTCCTCTGTCAACATCGCCCAGACTCGGAAGATGCTCGGGTGTACACGGGATGACGTCAGATGGAGGATTACACCGCTAAAACAATGATTGATTCTTGGTGATCTGGTTTCAAGACGTCCCCTCATCCCAGGACGTTTAGTCATCATGGAAACCTGAAGAGAGGAGGAAAAAGAGAAAAAAAAAGTGTGGTAAACAAGAGAGGGGAAAAGAGGGGGGGGGGGGGGGGGTTGAAAAGAAAGTAGAATGAGTGGGGCAAAAGAGAAGGAGAAGCGTAACCGTCTACTCTTAGAGTCCACCGGAGAATGAGAATAATCCTTCCGCTTTTGTTTGGGTTGACGGTAATTACACTGCTTGCTTTGTACAAATTTACTCTACCGTGAAAAAGAAAAGTAAAGGTATTTAAAAACTATGTCCGTGTTTTTTTTCTCTTTTCAGTTAGAATTACGCGTTGTGTATATATAAAAAAACAACATAAACACAAGAATGGTATGAGCGCGATATAGACAACTTTTTATGTACTGCTGCAGATCACGTCAATTCTTCGTCATTTTACTCCGTGCGGAACTGTCAGTATAATTAGATACTTGGTTATATGAGAGTGCCATAACGATGGCTGTAACAAAGTGGAACGGTTTTTCCACACCTGATTGCTTTTAATTTCAACCGCCTATCATCTTGTCAGACCGCTGTGAAGTGGGTCATGATTAATGTGGCTGTTCTACAGTAGTAGTGATAGTAGCGGTAAAATTAGAAACAGCAACAGCAATAGCATTAACGGTTATGATAGAAGCAATATCAGTAGTAGCAGTAGTAGTAATAGTAGTAGTAGTAGTAGTAGTATTAATAGTAGGAGCAGCAGTAGTAGTATTCGTAGTAGTAGTAGTAGTAGTAGTAGTAGTAGTAGTAGTAGTAGTAGTAGTAGTAGTAGTAGTAGTAGTAGTAGTAGCAGCAGCAGCAGCAGCAGCAGCAGCAGCAGCAGCAGTGATTGTAAAAGTAGAAGTAGTTGCAGTAGTAGTAGTAGCAGTAGTAGTAGCAGCAGCAGCAGCAGCAGCAGCAGCAGCAGGAGCAGCAGCAGCAGCAGCAGCAGTAGTAGTAGTAGTAATAATATTAGTGGTACTAGTAGTTGTTGTTGATTAAGTATTACTTACAGGAACAGTAGCAGCAACAGCAGTATGCATATTTTTTTTATTACATAACAATCACACGTTGTGATTGATATTGAAAGGAGCAACTAAAGCAAGAATATAACATGTTTTAATGTTTCACCTCTAACATAAGCTTGATGTTTCTTTCTTACAGAAATAGAGAGCGATGTTTTAATGGTTATAAATACTCGGCAAGAAGCCGAAAAAATTATATTTGTGTCCTTGTTAACAAACTTCACTGATGCTAAATCAGCTTACGAAACTTTTTAAAAATGTTTGCTAAGTTTACATTTTAACACTGCTCAAAGAAATTAAGTCATACAAAATGATACAGCTCTAAGAAGATTTGTATCAAGAAGAGGTTAAAAAAAATTTTTATCTCATAATGCTATATTTGAGCCATCATATCCGGCACTAATCATCATATTCATGGCTGTTGGTTCTCAGTCAACACCGAGGTCGATAGCGGAGTGGGCGGGGCTCCCAGGCCTATTGATTGTTATTCATTTGCGAAGTTTGCGACTGAATGCTGTCTGATTATCGATGTGACAATGTCTGATTATCGATGTGACAACGCTACATTATCTGGTCATGAGGAGAACCTAATATGCGAGGGAAAATTTAGAAAATGACTGATTGACTTGACCAAAAAAACTTGAGCAGCAGAGCTTCAAAGATTTTATTTTTTTTTAGTTTGTAATAAGAAGTTTATAAAGTTGTGTGCTAAGTTTTTTTGTTTTGGTTTTGTTTTGTTTTTTTTGTTTTTTTATGGGAATAAAAAGAAAAGAAGAGAAGAATCAAAATTTAATGGTTTCGAAATGAATTTAATTTTGTGTAACGTATAGGGGTATATTTTTTGTTACACCAATACTATTGTAAATTCGGCTTAATTGCTGGCTTTCACGATATAAATAATAAAATGCAACCGCACCTTTTTGAAATTATTGTAACCTAAAATTAAAAAAAAATATTGGCAAGCTTGTCTCTTTTTGTGCGCTTATTTATTTTTCTTTCCGATGTACTGTTATTTGTGTACGCCTTGAGATATTAGATGAAGGGGGCAAGAAACTGGCTTTGTGAGTCACTCCTTTATTCTAGAACCAGACACTTGATAGTCACATCCTGCCTGATGTTTGTCACAAGTTGCGGAATGTGATCTGTGTTTATGTCATGTCAGGCGGAACTGACTCTGTAACACTAGAGACACTGATTGAAACTACGCCACGATAATATAATCTCTTGTGGACGCGCAGTTTCAAACATTCATTAATGGGTTAAGTGCTCCGCTCTCTATGTCTCGTTATTTCTTGCCTGAAGTTAGAATTGCGAATAAGCTTCACATTTTTTTTTTTTTATTTTATTTTCGAATTTGGTGAAGGTAAAAATCGTAACGCTTACTTTGTAACCCTTTAGAGGTTAATGGGCATTTCTTTCTTTTGATGTGTTAATTTTTTTTTTCCATTTTTGCAACCTATTGTTTTATATTTTCAGTTTTTAATTCACTATATATCAATAAGTAAAAATGGGGTAACTGTATTGTAAGAATAATTTGGACACTCTATTTTGCACTTAATTACAATATTAGATCGTTTATTTAAGTTATTCATTTTTTTGGGTTTTTTTCCCCTTCATTCCATCTTTTTTTTTTTCCAATCGTTTATCACCATCTTTCCAATATACCAAGGCAATCAAACCAACCCATAACAGCAGAAAGTAACACATTTTTATTTTCCTTGTTTGATGCTTTAAAAAAAACATTCGAGCTACAAATCCTTCTTGCGTCAACCCAAAAATAAATCAAACAAAACTTTGCTTTAGCCTTTTCTTTCCAACCTGAACCCTCTTAGCACAATGGCAAGGGGATAAGAATTAGCCATGGACTCTAATCAATCCTTCTCAACGCTCTGCTGTCTTGATGTCTCGGTTGTGACGCAGTGCCCCATGATAAGGATAAGCCTCTAGTTTTTTAACCGGATAATTTAAAAAAAAAAAGTTTTATTAGGCTATGAATTTCGCGTTATCTTTGGTCATTAGATATCTTTATTAACAGAAAGAGCAGGCAAATAAATATCAACATTTCACCACCTCTTACACTACATTATTTTTTTAAAACGTCACTACACACAATCTTCTGTAAACGGATTGATCTTTACAATTTTCGGAAGTTTTCCTCTTCCAAATACTTGAGGGTGAAATATTTAAAAAATGTATCCTTTTCTTTTTATGTGTTTTGTTTATACAATGAAGATCATTATTTTAACACATTATTTAACCAATTCGTTTTGTTTTTCTTTTTCTTCTCGGAGCTGTAAAGCGTGTGGCGTGAGACCATAATGTTATTAGCGCCCTTAAACGTGATTTTAATTTCTTTGCTGTGTGAAATCTGTTCCAGGACCCTGTGGGACAGGCGCTGGGTGCAAAGACAAAATGTCAGGAGAAAGGCTTTTCTACACCCTCGAGGCGCTCTTGAATAATAGATGCATCTTCATAACACACACATTTCATCTTTGTGCAAGGTTTCCTTCCGGAGGAGGAAAAGGGGAAGAGGGCTGAAGAGAGAGAAACTACAAGGAATAATATAGAAAAAGAGTGAGAGAGGGTGGGTGTGGGAATGGAAGACACACAGAGATAGATAGATGGATAGGCAGACAACTAAATAGATAGATAGATAGATAGATAGATAGAGAAGCAAAATTAATAGAGAAAGAGAGAGAGAGAGAGAGAGAGAGAGAGAGAGAGAGAGAGAGAGAGGGAGGGAGGGAGGGAGAACTATTAGAGGTACAGAAAGAGTGGTGTAAATTCATTAATTCAGAGGTTAATTAATCGATGCAAAAGTATATAAATGAATTATTGTTCGTATATGATGGCGAAAAAGACAAATGACAACCTAGGCATGTGGAACTAAGTCGGTCGATAAATAGAAAAAAAAATGAAAGAATAAAAGGAGATAAAAAGATATGCCTAGTTTGATGCAAAGGTAGATTACATAAAAGGAAGGGAGAGAGAGATGAGAAGAGAGATAGCTAGGTAGACATATAAAGAGAGAAACAGACAGATAAACAGACAGAAACAGAGAATTGATCTTAAAAAAAATTAAAACCATGCTATAATGATCGAGGATTTCCACGGGTACATAGCAGGATGTAAACCGAAAAATTATTTGGAAATTAGATTCGTAAAAAAAAATATTTATAATAAGACGCTTTTGATTACCTAGTTATTAAAGATGTCCCAACGCACGCAAAATGGCTTCGAGATGAATGAATAAACCTTTTCCACAGAGGACTTTTATATTATATCGTACTTGCCGATACATTTCATCAGCGTTCGATTCGATAAACTTGTAGCTTTAGGGCCCGACTTTCAGGCCAAATGTTGAAATCCGACTTCTTTAAAGAAGAAACTTTTCAAGAGTACCAAGTACATAATTTAGAAAGAGAATATATCGATATTTTTAAAAGACGACATTTTAGAAAGTGTTAAGTTAATAACTACGTAAGGGGACAAATCGACATTTTATCGATATTCTTTTCTTTATATATTCTTTTGATTGTTTTGATGGAGATTGTATGATGATGTTTGAACCTGTGACAAAAGAAAATGTTATGAAAATCATTAAGGCGTCACCACCCAAATCTTGCTGTTTAGATCCCATCCCCACACCATTGTTAGTTATCCACCTTGAACACCTTACTGAGCCAATAACTGCCATGATGAATCAGTCTCTTCTTTCTGGGATAGTGCCGGTCTCATTCAAACATGCTGTCGTTTTACCTCTGTTAAAAAAGCCAAATTTATCCCCTGAAGAGCTGAGCAATTTTAGACCTGTGTCAAATCTCCCTTTTCTTTCCAAGATTTTAGAAAAAGTGGTCCTTTTGCAATTGAAAAAACACTTGACAAAGAACAACCTTTTAGATAACTTTCAGTCTGCATATAGAGAATTTCACAACACAGAAACTGCTCTTCTAAAAGTTCGAAATGACCTCATATGTGCTGCAGACAAAGGCCATACATCTATTCTTGCTTTGTTAGACCTAAGCGCAGCATTTGACACAATTGATCACAGTATTTTGTTAGAAAGATTGTCTAAAACGTTTGGATTATCAGGGGTTGTCTTAAAGTGGTTTTCGTCTTATGTCAGTGGGCGTACTCAGTGTATAATGATAAACAACCAAACTTCTCCTGTATTTGACCTTAACTATGGAGTTCCCCAAGGATCTGTATTAGGACCTGACCTCTACACCATATATACAAAACCATTAGGCACACTAATTCAAAGTTTTGATTTATGTTATCACATGTACGCTGACGACACCCAAGTGTACTCCTCTTCTCGTCCAGAAAACTTTACTACCTTAGTAAAGAAATTTGAGAGTTGTATATCACATGTTAAAAATTGGATGATTGTTAACAAACTTAAGATGAATGAAGACAAAACAGAGCTTCTAGCATGTAGCATTGATAGAAAAGCTTTTCCTTATGTTATTGACCACATGTACATTGATAGTGATCAGATACTGTTCTCTTCAAAAGCTAAAAATCTTGGTGTTTATTTTGATTCAAAGTTGTCAATGACCCCTCATATCAATCATTTGGCCCAAATTATGTTCTTAGAGCTACGCAGAATTAAACAGATTAGATCTTTTTTAAATGAAGGGGCTGTGAAAACTCTTGTGTCCTCTTTCATTCTATCAAGACTAGACTACTGTAATTCCTTACTATATGGCTTACCCATGGACACACTAAAGAGGCTTCAATTGATTCAGAACAACGCTGCTCGTCTCATTTTGAAAAAACGTAAAAGAGATCACTTAACACCCATGTTTAGGCATTTACACTGGCTTCCTGTACAAACTAGGATAAAATATAAGATTGCTGTCTTATGCTTCAAATGTGTTCACGGCTATGCCCTAATTATCTTGTAGATCTTGTCGGTATGTACGTCCCCACTCGTAGCTTACGATCAGGTAACAAAGCTTTGCTGTCAGTTCCATGCAAACCATCAAGAAAAGACGGCCATAGAGCATTTGTACAATGTGCACCAGTTATCTGGAATGCCCTTCCCCTTTCCATCAGGGAGGCGAGTTCTATAAGTCAGTTTAAGACCCTATTGAAAACCCATTTGTTTACTGCACATGAAGACCTTAATTAGTCTGAGAAATTTGTCTTATTGTCAATGTCTTCTCTTATTTTCTTTGTATATGTAACTTATTTATTTTTTTTTCCTCTTCTGTTTGTTTGAATTGTTAATGGACTAGGTTTTAGACTATAGACTAGTGTCACTATGTTAAACTATGTTTGTAAATAGACTATTGTAAAGAGCTTCGAGCCTACAAGTAGGAAGAGGCGCTAGGAAATAACTTCATTATTATTATTATTATTATTATTATTATATATTAAGGGTGTCAATAGCGGTAGTCGATTTGGCCAGACGAAAATATCATTAATAACCAAGTAACGCTACTTTTCCGCATCTTTATTATTATTATTATTATTATTATTATTATTATTATTATTATTATTATTATTATTATTATTATTATTATTATTATTATTATTATTATTATTATTATTATTATTATTATTATTATTATTATTATTATGATCTGAATAGAGTTCCTCTCAGTTTTGCGTTTACATTAATTTTTGTTAATGCTTTTTTTGTTTCGTGGTAGTATGTTATTTTATAATGGGCTCCTCTCTTAATTATTTATTACAAAACCACACGCTTTATTTTATTCCTCTTTTCTTGCACCTTTGGTTAAACTGCTGTCGAAAGTTGCATTTTGAATATGCTCTATTCAGCCTCCTTCTTTCTTATATTGTTCTATACCTAGTGAAAGATACAAACAAAGAATTTGAAATGAAAGCCTGCGTTCTTTAAACAAACCCTTTTTAGGTAGAACAAGCAGGTTTTAGGTTGTGGATATAATTTATTTTACCTTCATAGTATATTACTATTATTTTTCTATCAATTCTTAAACCCCGCCTATAAAAGCAAAAAAACTCCATTGAACATGCCGTAAACGCAGATTTATTTCTTTTTAAAGAAAAGTATGCTTTTTTAATTGTCGTTTTTTACTTTATAAAAAAAGAAAACCTCTACTTTTAAAGATATATATGTATGATTTCGGCTAAAAAAGTTTATGTTGAAAACTGCCCAACGCATCATGTCCATAATGATAACGAAATTAAAAAATAATAATTCTATTAATGGAAACTACACTTAAAACATCTACCTGAACCAACAATGAAATAATTTAAAAGTACACGATTAGTTAACATGACAGGAAACATCAGTCAAATGCTCGTTGAGTGGGTGTTTTTTTTTTTTTTAAATGAAGAAAGTTGCAAATCTTAAGTAACTCTCTAAGGACACTAATTATGCTTGCAGAAAGAGAAAATAAAGGCGCATAATAAACTTTTAATAAAGGATAGCTTGGTATTCTGTGAATCTTTTCCTGTTTAAAAAGAAAACACAAGTTCTAAAACAAGGTTTCGTTGAAAGTAAGCCCAGGTTTAATGCGTCCTGTAAAATATACTTCCAAAGACACATGAAAAATACGCGTTTGGAAGGTGATATTTTGAAAACGTTCTGTTCACTTGACGTCCAACAGATAATATTATTGTAACAATAATAGGTGGCAAAATCTGTATACTATTATCGATATTTTCAACATCAAAGTGACGTTTATAGCAAACCACAAAAATCCTTGCCTTCTCTCGATCTGTTTCGCGTGACTTTCTCTCTCTCTCTCTCTCTCTCTCTCTCTCTCTCTCTCTCTCTCTCTCTCTCTCTCTCTCTGTCTCTCTCTCTGTCTCTGTCTCTCTCTCTCGCTCTCTTCCTCTCGAATTATCTACTTGTTACATGCACAAAATCTCTCCTTTCTTGCCTAAAGTCATACTCTCTCCTTTTCCCTCCCCTTCTATTTCTTTTTCTCGCCCATCCAGTCTCTAAATCTGTATAACCCTCTAGCTAGCTCGTTCTCTCTCTCTCTCTCTCTCTCTCTCTCTCTCTCTCTCTCTCTGTCTCTCTCTCTGTCTCTGTCTCTCTCTCTCGCTCTCTTCCTCTCGAATTATCTACTTGTTACATGCAAAAAATCTCTCCTTTCTTGCCTAAAGTCATACTCTCTCCTTTTCCCTCCCCTTCTATTTCTTTTTCTCGCCCATCCAGTCTCTAAATCTGTATAACCCTCTAGCTAGCTCGTTCTCTCTCTCTCTCTCTCTCTCTCTCTCTCTCTTCCTCCTTCTCTCTCTCTCTCTATCTCTCTAGATCTAGATCTTTTTTATTCTCCCTCTCTCTGATCTAACTCATTTTCCGCACCTGCCCAAACACAGATAACCAAATTAAATTGAACGCCAGGACTTAAAAACAGATGCTTAAGTGAAGAAGTGGGTTACCCTTCTTGCTGACATCTTCTAGAAACTGAGAGGACGCAAAACTACTCAGACTAGCAAAACAGATTCGAATTCCTAAACCTTGTAAGCCTCTTTTCATGTTATTACAATCGATACCTGCACTACTAATACGATTCATTTTGAACACCAAAATGGGTAACTCAATAAAGACATTGGGAGAAAAAGAGAGAAAGTAAGAAAGAGAGAGATAAAGAGAGAGAGAGAGAGAGAGATAAATCCAAATAGAAAAGCAAAAACACCACACTTGGAGGACAACTTGGTAATTATAAAGGATCCAAAAAGGACGCGTGTGTGTTTCTTTTTTTCAATCTCGTGGTTATAAAGATGTTTACCTTATCTCTTTTTAGACCCTGCATCAGAGAAATAGAGAGAAAGAGAGAGAAATATAAATATATATATATATATATATATATATATATATATATATAGAGAGAGAGAGAGAGAGAGAGAGAGAGAGAGAGAGAGAGAGAGAGAGAGAGAGAGAAACAGAGACAGAGAGAAAGGAATAACAGAGTGAAATATGCAAATATAGACAGACAGAGGAAACAGAAATAGCAACAAAGAGACAAATAGGCACACAAAGACATGAAGACAGACGAAACAAAAAGACCAAAAGAGAGAAAAATAGACAGAATTATGTAGACAGACAGCAACAGATTGAAGGATAAGCGAGAGAGAGAGATAAATCCAAATAGAAAAGCAAAAACACCACACTTGGAGGACAACTTGGTAATTATAAAGGATCCAAAAAGGACGCGTGTGTGTTTCTTTTTTTCAATCTCGTGGTTATAAAGATGTTTACCTTATCTCTTTTTAGACCCTGCATCAGAGAAATAGAGAGAAAGAGAGAGAAATATATATATATATATATATATATATATAGAGAGAGAGAGAGAGAGAGAGAGAGAGAGAAACAGAGACAGAGAGAAAGGAATAACAGAGTGAAATATGCAAATATAGACAGACAGAGGAAACAGAAATAGCAACAAAGAGACAAATAGGCACACAAAGACATGAAGACGGACGAAACAAAAAGACCAAAAGAGAGAAAAATAGACAGAATTATGTAGACAGACAGCAACAGATTGAAGGATAAGCGAGTAACCTTGCCAGAATGCGACCTAAAATAACCACCAGATATATCCACATAATCGTGAGGAAGGAGATAGTTTAAAACAACAACATTCACAGCAATCAGTTTACCTGAAACACAACGGCTCTGTTTTAAATCGTAGGTGTGTGGTTTTTTTTTTTTTATTAAGTTCAGTTTGAAAAGAAAGCAAATGAAATGATCATAGTATTTTTAAGCTTTGGATTTTTTTTTATCCTATTATTTGATTCAAGCACAACTTTAAAAAAATTTTTCGTATGTTCCCTTCTTTGTTAAATGAAATAGTTTTCAACATGTTTTAATATAGTATATGTTCATTCAGTATGTGCTCATTCGGTAAAGTGGTTTTAATTGATTCAATTGTAAGGTAAAAATTGGCGAATCATGTTTTTCCATTCTGATCAAAGCACATTGTTTTTTTGCAAGCACTTAACGTTTTCAGATGCTTCACGTTTTGGAATCCTTGAAGATGAAAACTTAATTTTTAAATGGAAAACATATGTTAATAGCTATGGAAAATATTTGTAAATGGTTATGGAACACTTTTGTAAATGGCCATAGAAAACATGTGTACATGGCCATCAAAAATGTGATTCTTTTTTATTCTTTTAAATAATTTTTGCTGTTTTCATCATGTCTTTCAAGTGATTGTCATTTAAAACAATAAGGAAATACCCCTCCCCCCCTCATCCTCAAAAAAGGGTGAAAAATTAAAAAAAAATTCTAATGCATTTCTCTCAGATAGCAGGATGGCCTCTATACAGCCTCAACTTCCTGTGCTTTTAACACACCTTTCAATCTTGAACACCATTGTTACAGGTTGTGTTTTGGTTTTTTTTCTAGCTTTTTATGCACTGTGTCTCTTGCTTATTATTTTTCCCTGATTGTTTTCATTATCCTACTTGTTAGAGGGAATGTGATTTCACAAAGAGTTGTGCTGCCTAGTTGGAAGTCATGTCATTGCGCCCTACTTAAGTTGTTATTAACGATCAAGTAATAGCGTTTGCAAAAATGCATATTGGTGCGAAATTTGCAGTAAAAAAAAAACAAAACAAAACAAAAAAAAACAGCATAAAACGTGCACTTGATAAAACATTTTACTATAAATTGATCTAGTTCTGCTTAGAGCTTCGAAGTGCTTCTCATTGTTGAACAGAACTCGCGACTTCAATCAAAGTGACATAACTCTTTGTGAAATCGCATTCCCTATAGTTTCGACATCCAAAGCTTTACAATAATTATTAATAACATGCGCGGTGCAGACTTTTGTTCTTATTCAGTCAAAGATGCTCGTATACCTACTTTAACAAAACCATCGCGTAAATAATTATGCTTTACTTTTGCTACCTTTGGAATAAGAAACTGCAAATCGACTAAGAGCCGAAAATGTAGAGTCTTCTCGTAGCCCTCTATGTTTTTCTTTTTCTTTTTTTTTTTGTTTTATTTTTGTTCCTTGTAGTGGCATGTAGTTGCAAAGAAAGCTCAAATGTGTAGCACCTCAAGAAGATTGTCCAGGAACGGGAAACAATGTTCAGGGGTTATCGGAAAGGACGAGCATTAATTAATTATTTTAGGAAGTTTCTTCTTGTGCGAAAAGAGAACCGTATTAAAAAAAACAACAACAAAAAACAAAAAAAAAAACAAAACAAAAAAAAAAAAAAAAACCCACCGAGTTTCGAACCCAAACCTTGACAATGAGTACGTTGCTCGTGTATTCAGAATGCGTCAGACATTCTAAGAAGAATTCAAATACTCTCCGGGTGCATGCCACTGGCTTATTTCAGTCTATATCGACTGGTTGTATGGTTTACCGGCTGGCTCTCTACCGAAGATGATTTCTCATTTTTTTTCATTTTTTTTCTCAAACTTTGAGAAAGACTAAGACTTTGTAGGATCTGCAAGAATCTTAAATATATCGTAAGAAAAAAAAGGAAAAAAAACAAAAAAACAAAAACCTCATCTCGATCCTTTAGATTCTGTATTTGAGGACTAATTTACACACGTCTAACTGGCTGTTAAGGGTTTTCTTTTAGTTCTTCAAAACTGTTTTTTTTTTTTTTTTTCATATGATATTAATAAATAGCGAGCTCCGCCGCCGTTATAAAAAGTAGGTCTATTGAGAAGGTCAACAAACGGGCCGGCTGAAGGGATAAAAAAAAAGAGAAATGAGAGACAGAAAAAGAGAACGAGAGGAAGAGAGAGAGAAAGAGAGAGCGAGAGGGAGAGAGATAGATAGATAGATAGATAGACAGAGAAAGAGAGAGAAAAAGAGAGAGAAAGAGAGAGCGAGAGAGAGAGAGAGAGAGAGAGAGATTGATAGCTAAAGGGAGAGAGAAAGAGAGAGAGAGAGAGAGAGAGAGAGAGAGAGAGAGATTGATAGCTAAAGGGAGAGAGAAAGAGAGAGAGAGAGAATGCGCGATGACAAAAATAGTCAATGTATATTATGGTTCTGAGTATATCCTACTCCAAATGTATTTTATCATCTCGTTCTTTATCTAACTTTTTTTTTTGTTTTGTTTTGTTTTGTTTTGTTTTGTTTTTTTTGTTTTTTTTGAGGTCATTGGTCATTCCGGGTCCATTATTATTCTTTTGGTAGAATATGAATGCAGGGTTTTTTTTTTTCCACCTCCTATTCAGATTTGAAAATCATTATTTTCGTTTAGGTATTTTTTCTTTCCTCCAGTTGTGCTAATTCTTTAAACAAATCAGGAAATCATTACATTCATATATATTTCTCTATAATATTTATCAACATCTTCAGCTACATAATTATTCGTTTGCGTTACCTTTCTTTCTCCGTATCTAGTTATCTATCTATCTTTCTATCTAATAGTGTGCATATCTGCCCGTTTTTTTGTCTAAATACCTATTTTTTTATGTGTAGTTACTTAAAATTTAATTTTGCACAATCATATACATCTGCAAACTTCAGTAGCCTTTATATCTTCATACTTTTATTCCAACAACAATCTGATCACATCAAACCAAACTAGGATATAGTCTAGATTGCATACTCTTTTTATTACCTTTTTATTCTTATTCTTCCTGGTGTTGTTTTATTTTCCTGAGGGCAAGGATAGCCATTTTTTTATTACGAATTTGACCCTTGTAGCTTCCGCCAGTCAGTCCCTACGATATTTCCGTTTTACGTACATTTTTTCTTAGTTTTTCTTCTGTTTCTATTCCGTAAAAAGTATCAGATTCTCTCTCTGCTCTCTCCTCTTTATTCCTCCATCCCTCTTCGTTTTTCTTCTTTTTCTTTCACCCTTTCGTCTCTCTTTCTCTGTTTTCCTTCTGTTTCTTTCATTTTTCCTCTCTCTATCTTAGATTGTCTTCTATTTTGTTCTCTTTCTGACTCTGTTTCTCTTTGTATGTGTGTGTGTCTCTCTCTGCCTCTCTTGCTAGCTCTCTCTCTCTCCCTCTCGATCTCTGTCCCTCTCTCTGTCCCTCTCCCTCTCTCCATCCCTCTCTCTCTCTCTCCCTTTCCCTCTCTCTCCCTCTCTCTCTCTCACCCTCTTTCTTCGTTTATCTCCTGTTCCGTTCATTCTCCCCCTTTTTCTCTCTCTTTCATTTCTCTTACATGCTCTCTCTCCCAATTGAGATCTTGTCACCATCCATCTAAATCTGAGATCAACACTGATAAATGGATCCGCTTCCCTCAAACGGAGGTCTCTCCATAAGTTCCAAGCTTGGTCAGGACGAGAAGCCAATATGCTCTGTTTGCCCGTCTGTTGGTTCACTTGTCTGGTGTCCCTGTGGCTCCCTGAATATGTGTTCTTCTTTCCTCCTCCCTCTCGCTCTTTCTATCGGCCTATTTCCATATGTCGCTATCCTAACATTTTTGCATAACTGCCTGTCTGTCTGTGTGTTCATTTATTTGTGGTTTTTGCAGCTCTTTTCATGTGGATCCCTCTTTCCATCTCTGTTTATCCAATCTTTCGGTCTCAGTATTTTTGCACAACGGTCTGTCTGCCAACCTGCCTCTCTCTCTCTCTCTCTCTCTCTCTCTCTCTCTCTCTCTCTCTCTCTCTCTCTCTCTCTCTCTCTCTCTCTCTCTCTCTTTCTCTCTCTTCCCCCCTCTCTTGCTCTCTCTCCCCTCTCTCTATATCTTCCTCTCTCTCCCTGTCTCTATCTTCCTCTCTCTTTTTCTCTGTCTCTTTCTCTGTCTGTCTGTCTGTCTGCCTGTCTCTCTCTCTCTCTCTCTCTCTCTCTCTCTCTCTCTCTCTCTCTCTCTCTCTCTCTCTCTCCCTCCCCTCTCTCTCACTGTCCATCTTACTCATTATGTTTATTATTGAAATACACCGCGAACTGTTTCTTTTTTCCATTTTTCTTCTCAGTCTTTTTATACATTTATATTTCGCTAAGACTTTCAAATTTTGAAGTAAAGCTCTTTATCGGGAATCAATTTGGGTATCTTTATGGAAAGTTTATAAGAATAGGTTCCTTTTCTAAAATTCAAATCTTTTTATAGATCCTTATAAACAATCATTATTAGAAAGGTTTAAATCAAATAAATTATACGCCAAGCTATGAATTTCTCCACAACAGTGCACTTTTAAGCGCACTTTGCGAGATTTTATAATCATATCCTTCTAATAATCCTTTAAAAGTATCTTAAAATAGATTCAAAAGTACAGAATTAGCCATATTTTCCATATTCAAATTGATTCCTAGCGTGTGGACATAAAATTATGCGCCCAAAACGTCGGTGTCACAATATTATTTATTCACTCTCTCACTAACTATGATTCACTCAAAGCTTTATTATGTGATTTGAGAATTAAAATCAAGCTCCAATCATAACTTACACGGTGGTAACTCTTTAAGTCTTATACCGAGATATTTTTTCGACAAGAATAAATAATACAGCTGGAAAATCAATTGGACGCCGTGGTTTCATTCTTTATGGTTTTATTTTTGTGGAGATGTGTAGTAACCGATACGCAAACTTTCGAATAATCAATATTGGAGTGAATTTATTTACCTTCAACTCTATAGTTCAGATCATCATGGTCAATTATTATTGTCTGTACGTTTTCGAACTATCTAAATAATTTGTGTGTATGTATGTATGTATGTATGTATGTATGTATGTATGTATGTATGTATGTATGCATGCATGTTTGCATGCTTGCATGAAGGAATGAATGAATGCATGCGTGTATGTTTATGATTTTACTTCTATACACTGACAACTTACTACACAAGTTCCTGTTCGTCATAGCGCATTTTATGTTTTTTGTTCCACCTAGCATAATTGTTACGCTTTTGGTGCAATTTTTTTTCGCTATATCATAAATCCAACATTTTCATTTTTTTCCACGTTCACCCAATTTTTTCGAGATTGTTTAGAACAACTCCGTGGTCTTTTCTCGAAACTTTTCTTCTTCTGTCAACACGTTTCTTTCATCTTTCCATCGCAGCTGACTCGAAAAAGAATAGAACAACAACAAAATATCCAACCAGAATGCAAACATCTTCAAGTGTAAACAAAAGGATGAGATACAAAATAAAAGAAAAGAAAAAAAGAAGCGTTTCCGATCACAATTTAAAAAATAATATTTGAGAAATTCACTTCCTTAAATCTTTAAAGATGTTTAAAACGCACGAATAGTTTCCATGCGTTGGGGAGAATTATTATTGGCTACAACGTGAACGATCGCGTCAGAAAGCTGTTCACAGACTCACACTAGGAACTATAAACT
>JAWDGP010003892.1:35000-45000 GCA_033675545.1 Elysia crispata | reverse complement strand
AGGAGAGAATGAAAAACATAAATGAAAGGAGTGAAAGAAGGTTGAGTAAGGGACAGAAATTAAACAATTGCTTAACTTAAAAAGTCTTGGTCTTTACTAAACATACGAAATAACGTTATGGTCTCGTAAAAATACTTTTCGTAGAGTTGTCTTTTAAACCATGCAATAAAAGGAGGCAGGGATTGCGATGGACAGAAGGAGAGAAAAGAAATATTTGGAAAAGAGCGGTGTTATTTGTGATCCGAGAGATGGACAAACGAACAGATGGTAAGAAGACAAACAGCGCTGGATTAATCGATATACAGAGCAAAGATGGAGAAGAATGAAAGGAGAGAGAGTGAGGGAGAGAGAGAGAGAGAGAGAGAGAGAGAGAGAGATAGAGAGACAGAGAGAGAAGACAGAGACAGAGCGTAGAGAGAGAGAGAATGAAAGAAAAATGAAAGAGAGGAGACAGAGAAAGAGAGAGAGAACGGCATAAGTGGAAAGGAAGGAAAGCCATAGACACAGAAAGAGAGCAACAATGTGAGGAATGGAAGAAAGAGAGTGTGTGTGTGTGTGTAGAGCAGAAGGGGAAAAGGGAAAGAGAGAGAGAGAGAGAAGATGAGAGAGAGAGTGTTGAGGGGATTGGACAAGAGAGAGAAGGATACACAGACAGAGATTTTTTGCATAGCACAGAAAGAAGATTTACATAGGCAGAAAAAAGGTGCAGTACATACGCAGGGGCAGACAGACACAGAGAGTGGCAGACTAACTAGAGCACGGTAAACCCGCAGTTCTTTTATTCCTGTTTGAGTCAATATTATGCGATAATTGACTTTGGTTTAACAGATAAATTTTGCTTCAGATAAAAAAAATAACGTCAAAGGGAAAAGATATTTCAAGAAGTAATTTAAAGTCGTGCAGAAAAACAAGAAAACAAAACACAAACAGCACACACGTATTAAATAATGTTTTCTCTAAGACCTACGTCGTAGTTTTTGCAATTTAACCATCTTAATGGAATAAGATTAAAAAAAAAAGAAGAAGAAGAAGAAAGCTCTTGCTGATGTGATGTACAAGGTTACATTTAATTTACACTACATGCAGAAAAAAAATAAATATTACAAAAGGAATATTTCTAAACTAAGTCAACAAGCTGGGGATAATTGTAGAATGATTGCGAATCGATCCTGGTGTTCCAGTTGGGGTCAGTGACATCACAAGTGGGATAGCATTGGTTTAAACTGCTGGAGCTGTGCATCTGTTGACATTTTCTTATGAATCATTACACTTTTTTGTTGTCGTTGTTTAAATTTTGTTGTTTTTTTTTTTGTTTTTGGGTTTTTGTTTTGGTTTTGGTTTTTTCCCCTATGGCGGCTTAATAATGTTGTTTTTATCAATTGTTTCCAGAATCGTGTAAAAAGATGAAATGTAGAGTGGCATGTTACACAATAACTTGAGGAAATTTAATTATGCTTAAACATTAAAAAAAAATGTTTTCCAACAGTGTTTACTGTATTATTCGAATACCACATATTGGATCGGGGTTTAAATAAGGATTTTTGCACACCGGTAGTCAATATCGCCAGAACCACGAGCAAAGAAAACATCACTTCACCTGTTTTTCACCACTCCACCTTCCCCCAAAAAGACATGACGTTTTATTAAAGAAACAGAATAACTAACAGTTATGACAAAACAGCCACATTTTTTTCACACAAAAAGAAAGAGGAAAAAAAAATAAACCCGGCGTACAATATTCAGTTTGCATTATCATTTTGTTAAGATGACCTACCCCAGACTCTATGTCTAACCCATGCTCAGTCTGTCTGTGTGTAGATAATCTAATATCATATTTTCTCTGGAGAATTTCGATAGCTTAAGAAATAGCCCATGCGCATTCTGTCTGTAGCCGATCTGATATCATATCACCTGTAACTGGAGAATTCCCATAGCTTTTATAAGAAATAGCCCATGCGCAACCTGATATCACCTTTCTCTGGAAAATTTCAATAGCGTAAGAAATAGCCCATGCGCTGTCTGTGCATAGCCAATCCGATATCACCTTTCACTGGCGAAATTTCTATAGCCCAATTTCTTCCTCGACAATGTTGCCGATTCCTCAATGACTACTTGCAAAGGGCAAGCGGTGCGAAATAGGGCAAAACTGCTGCTTGCCAAAATAAAGAAAATTGACTCTCTCACACCGAACAACGCTACCGTTTTCTCCCCAATCTCTTCGCATCGCACCGTATTTCTCCTTTGATGACAACCGCTCCCGGGTAAGCTCATATTTTCGCAGCTGTGGTGCTGGTGGTAATCAACTGGTGTGATGTCTAGCTCGTGTCATCCATGTCTTACAGGGATTTTATTTTTAGCCGCATCTGGAATCAAGGGTTCTAGGAATGCTTTGAAATAATGAGTACGTGGTTACTTCGTTGATTTTTGGTTTAAAACAATTTCTTGTCTATATTGATGGGGACATAATAGTACTAAACTTTAAAATCCTAGATTCTTTGACTCCGGCTTGAAGACGTCATCTCAGTTGGGAGACAAGTTTGATATCGCTTCCGGTTCTAAGAAATCTGAGATGGACAAGGGCCATTTTTAATCTCTCTTACTATAATTATAGCAGAATCACACAACGCCCAATCAGATTTAGATCATTCTAAGTCTAAATGCTTTTTAACTCATTTCAGAGCAATTCCACAGTTGAAGAACAAAAAGAAAACAAACCCAGAAATTGTTTTGAACCAACTTACGGAACGGGGTGGGGAAGTATGTGTGTGTGTGTGGAGGGGGGGGGGAGGGGTGACATAACCACAATATTTCTCTTTACTCATACAAAACTTTTTCATTAAACGCGCCTTAACATCCAAACCCCAGGGACATCAAAAGCAAAAGATTCCTGCAAATCGGTAGGTGCCCAATCTAAGTGCGCCGCTAGGGATCTCTTACATGTACAGGGTAACGTCTTCCTCGTCTTCCTCCTGAAAGAAAGACGGTAGTCCACGCTACATGCCCCAACGGACAGAATCGAGCAGCTGAGGAAAAAAACCCGAGCTGTAAATTGCTCGTCAGTTCCGAATAGCCTAGATATAGTCCTTGGCAGCTTTTCCCGCGGTCATTTTCACAGGCCGGCGCTAAATCTAATAAACACAGCCACGAGACTACGTAGTGCGCAGAGGAAAGGCTGGAAATGCGTAAAATTCTTTTTTACTATATTTTCATAGCATGTGCATCGAAGGCTGAAACAATGCTGGGGTGTTCTAAGACGGAGAAAGAGAGGGAGGGAGAGAGAGAGAGAGAGAGAGAGAGAGAGAGAGAGAGAGAGAGAGAGAGAGAGAGAGAGAGAGAAAGAATGAAACATAAAGACTATCAGATAGTGAATCAGAAACTGAGAAAACAACATAGCAACATAATAAAAAAAAATCTACAATTCCCTCTCAAACGCACGTATTCAACTAACTTTTTTTTTTTTTTTTTTTGCTTTTTTTTGCCTATAATTAGATCCAGTGAAGTTGTTGCATTCCTCCCAGATTAGATACTCGCATTTTGGAACTATCGCTACAAAATTTAGACTAAATGCGAAAAGGTCCGTCATGCAAGCCCAAATATAATGCAATAAAGATAGGTAGATAGATATATAGATAGACAGATACACAGACAGAGAGGAGAGAGGGAGAGAGAGAGAGAGAGAGAGAGAGAGAGAGAGAGAGAGAGAGAGAGAGAGGGAGAGGGGGGGGGGGGACAGAAAGAGGGTGAAAGCCGGAAAATTAGGTTGAGCCTAAAAACACTATTATTTTCCCTGGAGATTGGGTTTGCGTCTTCCTCCCTTAGGCATAATAAATATCTTTCCTTACAGGACACTGTTGACTCGCAAAATAATTTACCCAAAGAAGAGAAAGAAAGAAAAATTATAACAGACTCCGAGAGGGGAGGGAAAAATAATGTGTTTCCTCGAAAGACAATTCAGTATATTTTATGTTAATAATATTTTAGTGTAAATTTGTCTTTTCTGTTTAATAGCATTTTAGTGTGCAGATTTTAGATACATGTTCACGGTTTTTTTTTTCCGTTTCAACACAACTCTGTTTCCATTCTCTGCTTCAAGTGCGACAAATATTTAAAATTATTAAATGATTGTATGTCTAATTTGTAGATTGTCTGTCTACATGATCTTTTTATGTATTTATCTTTTTATGCACCTAACTATTTATCTACATACCTATCTATCTTCCTAGTTGTCTATCTTTCTTTAAATTCAACAACCTATCTATCTTTCTGACTATCTAGTTATATGTGTAACTATTCTTCTGGGTATTTATCTACCTTTCTATCTCTGTATCTGTCTTTCTGCAATTTGTTTGTGAAATTTTAATACACGTTCTTAATCTATGTATCTATTAATCTACTTCCTGGAACTTGTTTCTGTCTTTTTCTCCTTCTTTTCGTTCATTCAACACTTTCTTCTGATCCGTCCACCAATTTATGCTCATTTATATCTTTATCTCTCTGTTTATCTACTGCTTAACATATATGCACTCTGGCTTAATGAAGCAAGTACTAAATAATTATTGCTTATTATAAACAAGTTCGTTACATATTTCTGCGCATAATTTCATAGACCTCCATATAATATTATAGATTGTATCTTGCATTTTCTTTTTTGGCATACGAATTCATCACTATTCTTGTTAATTTCTTTTTCAGCGCGCTACAAGTAAGATATAAAAAAAGTAGTGAATTATCCAATTTTGAAAAAAAGAATTCTTCCCATCTAGAGCCTACTTTAACAAATCATAAACACTGTCAAACTTCTAAAGGTTTTCTCACGGACTTGGATATTGAGAAAAGCTTGGCAGTCAATTGCACTTTTTTTCAGGGTTTTTTTTTTTCCTCGTTTCCTTTGTTGTTCTAGCTTGTAAAACCGACGTAATCTCGCGTTGCAGTAGTTTTGGAAAACAAATCTTCATCCATTTTCGATATTGCGTTTTTTTTAGACCTGTGATTCTCTAAAGAAGATGGATTTATTCAATCTAATATGTTTGACAATGAATTGGCAGGAGTCTTCCATTGAATTTAGCCTGCTTGTGGTTTAGTCATGCAATAATATTTTTAAAAAATATGAATTTTAATGTCTTGGTAAAAATAATGCCTTTTTCATTTTAGTCTCCTAAGTATTCAATCTAGTTCAAATATCTGTAAATTGTAATTCTTGTCGAAGAGGCAAAAAAAAAATTTGGATGACAAAAACTGTTACAGTTTATAGCAAGTCAAACTATGTTGTGTATACTGGGATTGTGTATTTCTGTGCGTGTGTGTGTGCGCGAGAAAGATAGAGAGTCAGACAGACCGACCGATAGATAGACCAGAATACAGAGAATGTGAGAGTGAAAGGGAAAGGATAGGGAGAGAGAGGGATGGAGGACGGAACTGAGAAAGATGAAAAAAAAAAAAGGTAAATGAATAAGACAAGATATTTTGATCTAGAGAAACATCTGTATATAGATTAGTAGATAGACAGAAATAAAGTTTTAAAAAAAGCTGTTGGAGAGACAGAACGAGGGAGAAAGAGGGAGAGAGAGAGAGAGAGAGAGAGAGAGAGAGAGAGAGAGAGAGAGAGAGAGAGAGAGAGAGAGAAGAGTGGGGGGATGGGGATGAAGGGACAAGAAATATACGCAAACATAGGGGAAAAAAAGAGTCACACAGAAGGAGTCTGAAAGATGAATAAAACGTCTAGCAAATAAACACATATATATACACAAATAGACTCGGGGGGTTTCATAATATGTAGTGAGGGAGATGATTTACGCTAAAGGTAAAGAATGCAGAAAGGGAGAGAGGCAGAGAGAGATGGAGAGAGAGGTGGAGATAAAGAGAAGAGGGGACATGGAAACAGGGAAGAGAGAGACACAGAGATATAGAGAGGCAAAGAAAAAGAAAAGAAAGAGACAGAGAAAAAAAAAAGGATAGAGAGATGGAGGGGCAGGAAAAGAGAAAGAGAAGACACAGATAGACAAAGAGAGACAGAGAGAAAGAGAGGAGACAGACAGACAGAGAAGAGGGAGACAGAGAGAAAGATATGGCGTGAGAGAAAAAGAGACGGACAGACAGACAGACAGAGACAGACTAAGAGGGAGACAGAGTGAAAAATAGGGCGTGAGAGAGAGAGAGACGGACAGACAGGCAGACAGAGACAGAGACAGAGAAAGAGGGAGACTGAGAAAAAGATGGCGAGAGAGAGAGAGAGAGAGAGAGAGAGAGAGAGACAGACAGACAGACAGACAGACAGAGAGACAAAGACAGAGACAGAGTAAGAGGGAGACAGAGACTAGGATGGCGGGAGAGAGAGAGAGAGAGAGAGAGAGAGAGAGAGAGAGAGAGAGAGAGAGAGAGAGAGAGAGACAGACAGACAGACAGACAGAGAGAGAGACAAAGACAGAGACAGAGAAAGAGGGAGACAGAGAAAAAGATGGCGGGAGAGAGAGAGAGAGAGAGAGAGAGAGAGAGAGAGAGAGAGAGAGAGAGAGAGAGAGAGAGAGAGAGAGAGAGAGAGAGAGAGGAAAACAAGACTCCAACATGCTGTGTGCCCTACAGACCGACGCTAGACGTGTGCAGACCAATTGATCGCCCGGGCCAACTCGACTCATCTTTCACACCTATGTCAGCGAGAGATCGAAGCTCGCCTTGTTTTGTTAAGAGTAGATTCGTGTTGCTTTCACTTCGCCCGCATCTCTGTGCTGATTTATAGCAAGATGGTGACGCAGTTTAGGGCCTAGAACTTTTTTTTTTTTTTTTTTTAGTGGGAGGGATTCGAACTTTCTTTCACATACATGTATTATGTTACTTCGGGCTTTTGGGGTTTTCTTGTTTTTTAGAAGCAATGTCATTTTGTCCACAAAGATTGAGTTATAGTATCTTGACGGTGCGGCTCTTGCAAAATCTCGAACGTGGGCTGTGCTTCTGATGACAAACGTAAAATATTCATAAAAATCGTTTTGTATGTAAATTGAATTCTTCAGTTTGTCTAAAATGAAGGCAAACCCAACGTCTTTCTGAGAATGGTTATAAATGTTTGATTGACGATGCTAAAAAAAAAAACACAAATCGCTCATATTTATAAAACTCTTTCAATGGGTTAATCACATTTCATTTTGTACATTTCTAAAAAAGGAAACTTAATCAAATGAATAATTAAACTAATTATATAACTCAATATATCAGGGACAAATGAATAAACAAAAAATTACGTCTGTGAAAAATCTGATTGGATTCTTTGAATCTTCACCTGCACACCTCTTAGCTTGATGCTCTATCCATCTTGCGATCTAGCTGTAATTATAATTTCTTGCAGCAATACGCCTACGAGTTGTTTCAGAATTCCATATGAAACAATTCTTATATTTATTCTTTCAACAAAGCTATGAGACATTGGGGAATTTCCTTTGGATGCTAAAAATGCTTTCCAAATAACAACAGGATGGAAAAAAAAGACGATTTAGCTTCGTTGGAAATATGAAAAACTATATAAAAAAAAAAAGGGTGTATAATTATAGTGATGGTGAATTGTTCAGCTCTTATTTAATATATATGAAATGTTGTAGAGTAACATCTTTTTATCAATTGTCTGATGAATCTTTCATCTTTTGCGATTATGTTGTTTTTTGTTGTTGGTTTTTTTTGCCTTTGTTTGTTTCATTTTTTTCCTTTTCTTTTTGTTAATTGAAGATGTGAGGGTGCGGAGAGAAACCCTACTGAAATCTGTCGAACTAACGTTTACAACAACAACAACGCCTCAAACACGCTGAAATCGTGAGTCGAGGATCCATCTTACTCATTCAACGACGTTCAGACTTTCAATCAAAACAAAATCTGAAAAAAAAAAAAATTAAAAAAAAAAAAAATACTTCATATCAAAATTCATCGAAACATAATCGTAATTCTTAGAACCAGGTCAGCAGAGTGAGATCTAATCTAGAATGATATTTCAAGCGGAAGTCGAATCCATTCCTGGGTTACTAGTGCAAGCACCAAGCCGCACTTGTGTGCACTATGACGTCCATTTGCTAATTGGTATCGAGGCAAGTTCTAGAGCTCTAACATCGATGATGGTTGGGGAATCTAGAGGGTTGTACTAGAGAGTCTGCCTTTCTGTACTCACTGGTGCGGCTGCTTTAGTTAGTGCACAATGTCGGGAGTATGGGGGGAGGGGGGGAGAATGATGATTATTGTCGGTGTTATGTTTTATTCGTTTATGACAAGGTACATTTTAGAACTCAGCAAAGGGTATTACTTTGATCAGGATTAGCAAAATTGTCCAATTTTTTTATTCGGTGGGATTTCTTTTTGCACTTAGCAAAGCAAGCTAATTCCTTGTAATAACCTTTTCTATACACTTCGGACAATGTTTTTTTTTATTTTTTATTTTTTTTTTTTTTGGCTGGATGACCAAGTGGGAAGATGGTGATGTTGATTAACGAATCGTGAGTCACAATAACCTATGGTTGGATGTAGAAAACAACAAAACATTTCAAACCTCTTCAGCTTAATTTTCAAAGTTCTTATTAAATTTCTTCAGACCCTAATGCCCGTGTAAATATTTCAATAGATCCTCCCACTATTAGTTTTATATTATGAGAATCAACATCTTTATTGTTATATAATTACCATTGAAATATTACCTCGTGACTAGCTTGCCAAATGACACCCAACAAGATTTCAAGTGGTATAAAAATTCAAAACTGTAACTATTCCTCTGTATACTATGACCTTGAAGACCTTCAGATCCTTCCTAGAGTTGTCGAAAGGATCTGAAGGTCACCAACTCATTAGATATAACGCCCGATAACTGTCTAACACAGTCGCTTATTCCCGTGTTAACTGTTGAGCTAAGTCCCGCAGAAACTGAAATATTCAACGTTCTGGTTTACAATGCGGGCGTTGTCTTGATGTAGTGTGGCTAAGGTCAGACTGTACCAGAAGTCTGAATGGCCAGGTCAGAGGTTTATGAATTAATAATGGCTACAAGATCCACGACATTAGAATAAAGGGGCTCTCTGCATGGCCAGGTCAGAGGTTTATGAATTAATAATGGCTACAAGATCCACGACATTAGAATAAAGGGGCTCTCTGAATGGCCAGGTCAGAGGTTTATGAATTAATAATGGCTACAAGATCCACGACATTAGAATAAAGGGGCTCTCTGCATGGCAAGAAATGTAGAGAGAGAAAAGAGCGAAGTTAGAGATAAAGTTACAACTACTAGAATATTCTTTTTCTATTTTAAAAGCCTTTCTCTCGTTCAGTTTCTACGACTTCCTGTTTCTATATCTCTTGCTTTATATTTACTCCACAATGACTCTTCTTTATATTATTTCTCTGTTTTGCTATCTCACTCACTCTCACTCACTCACTCACTCTCACTCACTCACTCACTCTATACTCACTAATACATCATCAATGTCATACGTTTCACTTCAAGCCTGACTTGTTTAGCTTGCAAATTTCTCTCTCTCTCTCTCTCTCTCTCTCTCTCTCTCTCTCTCTCTCTCTCTCTCTCTCTCTCTCTCTCTCTCTCTCTCTCTCTCTCTCTCTCCCCCCCCCCCTTTCTCTCTCCCTCCCTGTCTCTCTCTCTCTCTCTGTATATATATATATATATATATATATATATATATATAGTTTGAAGATAAGTTGGAATAATTGATAAGAGTGCTCAACTGTGGGAGCATTTCATAGATATAGAAGATCTTACCTTAAATTCTTTGCATACTACACTAGTGTTTCAAGTGGTATGACTCATACCCGAAGAGAGCGGAGGACAGGCAACACCTTTGTCCTCCGCTTGAAACACAAGTGTAGTATGCAGAGAATTAAGGTAAGATCTTCTATATCTATCTCTCTCTCTCTCTATATATATATATATATATATATATATATATATATATATATATATATATATATATATCTTTCTCTTACTTCCTTGACGTCCTTGACCTCTGAAAATACGCTGCACATTATA
>JAWDGP010003892.1:25000-30000 GCA_033675545.1 Elysia crispata | reverse complement strand
ATCCTCGAGATTCTAGAGAGAGAGAGAGAGAGATGTATAGAATTGAGTGAGATGAGGTGAAGTCCTTTAGACATTGAGGACTTTCTTATTCATTTACTTTGATTTTTTTACATCATCTTTAACACAAAGTACACATTTACGTGTTCCTTTTTTTCTTTGAATTGTTAAAATCTGAAAAGTTAATTTTTTTTTATCGGAAGAATAAACCTCTTCCCTTAAGTTTACACCCAACTAACTTGTCATAGCCAGTTCAATCTTTATTAATTATGTAGATTATAATAATAATTCGAATTACGTTCAAGTAACTTTGAAATTAAATAGAATTTTGTTATGTGATCAACAACCATTTACGGAAAGGGGAAGTGAAAACGCAAAACATTATGGAGTGCAATGTTTTTGGGTTGATGGATCATTGATTTTTAAAAAAGAGTTTGAAATTTATGAAAAAAAAAGAGTCATAAAGAGATCGGCAGAGCTACAGAGAAAGAAAGAAAGATAGATAGATAGATAGATAGGTTGATAGATAGATAGATAGATAGATAGATAGATAGATAGATAGATAGATAGATAGATAGATAGATTGATAGATTGATAGATTGATAGATAGATAGGTAGATAGATTGATAGGTAGATAGATAGATAGATAGATAGATAGATAGATAGATAGATAGATAGATAGATAGATAGATAGATAGATAGATAGATAGTTAGAGAGCGAGAAAGTGATACAGGGCAAAATATGGGTTAAATAACATAGATAAAAGTAAAACAATTAGTATGCACATTATTTACTCAAATGATTAGCAATACCTCAAGAATGATTACGAATGACGAGATAAAAAAAAATTATATGTATTATGGATATCGATATGCAATATGCCATGTTATCCAACCAATCACCTCATGATTACGAATGACGAGATTGAAGAAAGAATTATATATTATTATGGATATCGATATACAAAATGCCACACTATCCAACCAATCACCTCAAGATTACAAATGACGAGATAGAAAATCTCGTGGGTTGCACGCGAACCCTAGGGCCACCAAGAGTGATAGCAAAGACCATACCGTCTGAACTGAGCGTGAGTACTATCACTTTCCCTTACCCTCTCTCCCTTTTTTCTTCACCGTGCTCCCTTTATCATCTTCATTTTTATTTTATTTTTTTAAATTAGGGCGCAAAATTGTAAAAAGAAATTCATAGCTCGTTCAATAAAAAAAAAACAAACCAAAAGAACAAAAAAAAAAAGCAAAAAAAAAACCTCGCGCAACATGATTTTTTTTTCTTTTGAGATGTCTTTAATAAAAGTGTTTTTAATTTTTAAAAATGCCTATTGGGCTTTTTACTTTAGTGCAATTATAGTATTTTATTCACGGTGATGGTTTAGGAAGCTTTTAAATGACGAGAAAGGTTACGTTAAAAAAAAAAAAAAAGGAAAAGAAAAAGAAAATCTTGGCACGGCTGGCATGACTTTAGAGTAGTGTAATCTTCACTTCCTGCGTGTGATAGTTTACGCTGGGTGAAAATTTTTATTTCTAAAAGTTGATGCGGCAAAATGAAATTACTACAGAAGATCTAAGAGCGCAAAGTCAGCCTGGTAGAGGTGTCACGCAATTTTCATCATCCCTTTAATTTCTGTTTTTCTCCAACCTCTTACAGCCTAGCCCAATCTCCAAACGAAAATAAATAAAATTATAAAAGAAATAAGGAAGAAAATTAAGAAGAACAATATAACGGGAAACTATATCATGATAAGCTTTAAGATTTCAGGAAAATTATTGAATTGACCATGAAGAAAAAAAAATAAGATAAACAAGTAAGAAATATAAAAAAGAAATAATTTAGACTCCAGGGTTGATGGCATAAGGAGACAATCACAGACTGGCTAGAGAACAGTGGTAAACAATCGTTTCTTCAGGTCCTGGCTGAGAGGTAGGTTTGTGGGGCACCGAGTACTACGTAATAAGCTTTATTCTGATAGACAGCTTAGATTGATTAGACTGAGAATACCGTGGTGTTGAGAGTGAGAGAAAGAGAAAGAGAGAGAGAGAGAGAGAGAGAGAGAGAGAGAGAGAGAGAAAAGGAGAGAACGAGGATGGAAGGCAATGTGTTTGACAGTCCTAGAACTGACATTCATTATCAAACAAATCTTTTCACCTTTACTCTCTAAAATCACTATGGAGTGCCGAGAAAACGCGGCTTTTTGCAGGAAGAGGTTGAAATAGAGAGAGAAAGAAGGAACAAATTGAGGAAAAAATATGAGAGAAAAGAACGAGACGGAGACAGAGAGATAGAAACAGAAAGACAGAGACAGAGACAGGCATGAAGGCAGACAGAGTCAGAGTCAGAGATAAGATAGAGTGTTAGGGGTGAAAAGGAAGGGAGAGATGACTGGAGAGAAAGCAATACGAAACTAGAAAAATTTGTCCAAGCTATCGATTATACGAGAAAAGCTCATCAACCAATAAGAGAACCCAGGTATCTAAAGTTTCAGTGAGGCAGGGCAGAGCTTAACATCAGCCATCGCCAGCTGTCGGTATGAAATCAGACCTAGCGCCGTAAGATTCTCTTAGATTATCCAGATAACTTTATTAGCAGCTCTTTCTTGGTATGCTCCGGCTCTTGTAAATGGCAGATTGAGGATGGCGAAGGCTCGAAAGGTTGTAATCTTCCTTGAAAATGATCGTAGAGGGATGGCTGCATATATTTGCTACGATTACGAATGGAATAAAATAAGATATATGGTTATAGTTATTTTCTTAAAGAGCATGCCTGCAGTCATGACTTCTAAAAAAATAGTTGGGGCAATATGTAATCATGCAAAATGCATGCAAATATCTTAGAAACTTTACTTGCTTTAAGAAAACGTAGTTATATTTTAACGCTCACCTGATATTTCAACTCTGACCTTTTTATTAACAATTTCAGTTGAAGTTCTGGGAAAACTTGGTTTGTAAAAATGAGTACAGATTTTTATTTAAAAGTAAGAGTAGTTAGAACAAAATGCAAATTAGGACTCAGCAGTGCCCGCGGCTCAATTTTTTCTGAAAATGTCAGTTAGAACAATATAATACTGAGGTGACGAAATTATTAAAAGAAAAAAAAAGTTTGCGACAAATTAACAGCGGAAATGCTATCAGATGAAAATATGAGGAAGACTAGACGGAGCGATCAATATCATGTCATGTATTTATGACAGATCAGTCTATCAAAAACTAGTCATTCATTTACCCTACTCATTTTATCTTTTGAAATATGATAGATCAATCTATGAAAATACTCTGTCATTTACCCTAAACATCGTGTCTTCTGAAGTTTAGTAAGCGAGGATCAAAGGCCGACAATTTGACGAAATTATGCAAATTCCATTGATACACGCTATTATAGGTAAAGATGGAGATTTTTGCAATTGAAGCCTCGACTCTAAAATATTTCTCCCCACCTATATTCTTATCGAAAGATCATGAATATATTTTCGTAAAAAAATATTTAACTATAAGATGTCTTATCCTCTACTCCTTTTTTTCTTATAGTCCGAAATAACGCGTAACTCCTTTGGGTCCAACCACATGAACGCCTTAACATAAAGCCGGACAAAAGAAATAAGAAACTCGCGCTACACTAGTGTATCCAGTTGTCACTCGCAATCGTGATGTCTTTTTTGCTTGACCAACCCCACCACTTCTAGTTCAAAGGACGCTCTAATTCTTACACCCTGCTTGTGTTTGTTTCCTTTTTTTTTTACAATTTTATTTTAATACTATCCATTCGATTAGTGGGTAGGCAGGTTTCTACAGAACGTTGTTCTAGTTTTGAAGATCTTCCTAACCCACCACTTCTAGTTTAAAAATCTCACTAATTCTTACATTTTGTGCGGGTTTTTTATGTTTCATTTTGTTTTTCTTTTTTTTTCCAACATTGTACATTCAATTCCTCGGGATATCTAGGTTTCTAGTTCTACAGAATGATATTCTAGTTTTAAGGATCACCTATCTTCCGTGTCAAGGCTGTTTGTTTGTTCATTTATTTTTTAAATTTTTTTTTATTGTTTTTTTTTTTAAATCCCAATGATCTACCAGAAGCCCTCGCCGGATCCCCAGCCATCCATTCACACTATCGATCCACCGATCACCGATCCACCGATCCACCGATCCACCGATTCGCCATCTCTCCTCCTAGCCTTTCGTTTCCGCTTTTAACTCTTTGGTCCACTGCTGCTCATTATTAGATTTTTTTTTTCACGCTGATAGTCTGTTAGGAATATAAAATGAAATATTTTTTTTTCTTTCAACTAGTATCAAAAATAATCCTCCTGTCAAGGCGGAATTTCTTTTCTTGTTCAACTTTAAAGTTACTGGTTTTCTCGGCGATAGCGTGGGTAACCGGTTTGGAGCTGTTTTGCCTTAAGAGGTTTAAGTCGCATCTCTCGGGGATCGAATTTCGGAAACTGTTAAACTCTTGCCCAAAAGGCTCGAGGTTGTATTTCATGTTTTGAGTGTTTTCAAACTGCCATTCAATCAACCAATTGGTGGAAGAATATCAAAGTTAAATGGGCAGAGAATTGAAACAGATGGGTTGAGAAAGACTAGGAACACGTCGAACTCCCTGTTTTCCCCGGAGCTACATGAATTGTTGCCTTTACTGAGTCGATCACGTTACGGTGTTAAGAACTTCACGATACTTTTTGTTCACTGTCGTAATAACGTCACATTATCGGTTCTAATAGTATTCATAATCATTAAATCTTCAATGCGATAAAGTGTACACGATTGAAAATTCGCTTACTTTGTGACGATTACTAAGATGTCGTCATCATCATCCTCATCATTATCATCTTGTTAACTACATGATATTGTAATGACTATCATCGTTTTCACCATTATCGTCAATTATCTTCTATAACATCATCCTGCATAACAAAAGTAAACTTCATCCTGTTATCATCACCGTTGTCGCCATCATGGTATGTTTTGTCAGCAGCAGCCGTAACAGC
>JAWDGP010003892.1:10000-20000 GCA_033675545.1 Elysia crispata | reverse complement strand
CGAATAACTTTTTCTGAGGTTTAGTTTTGTGTGCGCGTTAAATTATTACGGCAGCCCTCGTTGTTTATTCATTCGGTTATTACTTCGTTTCTATTTAGCTCATCTTGTAGTCCTGGTGTTGACTTGGCCTGTGGTTACAATTTCTTATGGTAAAGATTAATAAATTAAGATGTGTGTGTGTGTGTCTGTATACTTTCTTTCGTTACTTCTTCTTAAAGACGGTGTTATAATGCTAATAGGACTGCATGATTCACAAATAGCCTACAGTTACGCACATACACAGGTCTCTCCCTGTCTGTCTGTCTGTCTCTGTCTCTGTCTCTCTCTTCCTCTGTCTGTCTCTCTGTCTCTCTCTGTCTCTCTCTCTCTCTCTGTCTAACTGTCTCTGTCTGTCTCTGTCTGTCTGTCTGTCTGTCTCTCTCTCTCTCTCTCTCTCTCTCTCTGTCTAACTGTCTCTGTCTGTCTCTCTGTCTCTCTCTCTGTCTCTCTCTCTCTCTCTCTCTCTGTCTAACTGTCTCTGTCTGTCTGTCTCTCTCGATTCTTTTCTCTCTTTCTCTCGGAAGATGAGAAGCGAGTCATTAATCGTTCTCTCCTATATTGTAGCGTCTAATTAAAACATCTCACCATAGTAGATAAGAATGGAGTCTCATATTATTTCGCCGTACCCTGCTGGTAGTGGAATTCTTAATAAAATTCTTAAAGTCAAGAGACTATGTTGACTAACCTTTCAAAATAAAAAAAAATCCTTAAACTCGACTAACATTACTTCTCTTCCCATCCCCCCCCCCCCTCCCTTATTTTCTTCTCCATCACTCGCTCTGTGTCCCGGACCTTGTGTGGACTACAGCAGCCTCGTCGCCTAAGCTCTGGCTCCATCACCAGTGATGCGGAGAGTGACGGGACCGAACCAGACCCTCCAGTGGTCAGGCGGGGGCGGAGAGCGGCGATCTACGAGACCAAGGTGAGTGCTTGGCCGTTACACAGTGAGCCTTTGGTCAACACTGGTCAATCAACTGAGTGCGGTCATGGCTTCTTGTTGGACACTGGTTGAAGTCCAGGGTCGGATTTCGGTCTCTTATAGATAAATTAATACGAAAAAAAAAATCTCGCCAGTCTGTACAGATCACGCAAACATTACCAAAAACGTATTTCCAAACGAGGGTTTTGACTTATTCAAGCAAATGCGGGCGACCACTGCTCAGTATTGACCACTGTCCGGCTGTAAGACATTATGTGGCTGTATTTGGAATTCGTTGCTGACGGCCCTATGCTCGGCTTGGCATAAATGGAAAAGAAGCTTTAGCTAGACGTTTCTTAGTCCAGCAATCTCTGAAACTGGAAATACCGCGATATCTCTACATATTTATGTTTAAGGAGTGCGAAACTGATTTGGATTTGAAGATTGTTGATGCTCAGTGCATCACTTACTGCAGGCAGATTATGTGCAGATTTACGTTTTCTCAATGAATGAAGGCATGAAATACAGTACAGATGGATGATAAATGTAGAAGCAGAAGAAGGAAGGGGGGGGGGATTGAGATGGGAGCGAAAGAGGTTAAGAGAGAGAGTGAGAGAGAGAGAAAGAGTGAGTGAGAGACAGAGAGAGTGAGAGAGAGAGAGAGAGTGAGAGAGAGAGAGAAAGAGTGAGTGAGAGACAGAGAGAGTGAGTGAGAGAGAGAGAGAGAGAGAGAGAGAGAGAGAGAGAGAGAGAGAGAGAGAGAGAGAGAGAGAGGAGGAACATTTTAAAAAAAGATTATAAATGAGGTTTTTCGTTTGTTTTTTTTTTTTTACATTTGGTTCTGTAACCCAATATGGATTGAGAATTGCTAAAAGGAACTCTGGTAAAGTATTCTGTTTAAAAAAATTACAACGGCAATCCTTAGAAAAATAGAAGATAAAAAACATTAAAAAAGAAAAATTGGATACTTCTTTTCACGACGTTCGTAATTTCTTACCTCTAAAGAGTATATTTTTCGTTTTAATTTTGTCTGAAAATTGAATTGTTTTTCAAACTGAATATTGAAACGTTATTAATTGTTTAAATCGTATTTAGAAAAACTGTGGGTATCCACCCACTATCCGGTTCAAATAAATACATTTCCTGTAGCTATAATGCAACATTGTTTTTCATAATTTAGAGTAAACATTCAAGCTGGCCTGCCATTAAGGACGGTGGCGCAAATTTAATATTTCATCCTGTGTTATAGGAAAACGAAACGAATGCTTTCTTTCTTGGATTACTTTGTTGCGAAAATTATCTGTTACAAAGACAAAAGTATCAGAGCCAGCAACTTAATTCTCTTTCTCTAACACTAATTGAAAGAAAAGTTTCCCAAGAAAGAGATGAGAACGTTTATTTTCTTGAAAATATTTTCCAAGAAAAATTTAGAATCATAATTACTAAGAATCATATAATTTAAAAAAAAAATTAATCAACACTCATCGAAATTGCAAAATTATACTTTCCTAATAACAACCCATTAAAAAAAAGAGTTACAAAGTTTAGTGATTCCTAGTTTGTTTGACAAATTTTTTTGTTAGATCTCAAGAAGTTAATTTCCATCGCGTACTTCCTTGATTTACCTCAGTTCATATTTGTCTGCCTCGTGAAAATAAACTAACTATATGTTCTGCTGACAACAATTGGTCAAACTTCAAACTGACAAAAAGGCTCACATTTTTTTCAAAAATAGCACTGAAATGTTATTCAAAAGATATCAGTGCAATAAAAATAATGTCAGAATGATAAAATTAATAATCCAATATTAGCCTACTCAAAAAAAACAAAACAAAAAACAAAAAAACAAAAACAAAACAAACCTTCGGAACATCCTCAGTTTCCTGTCCAGATTACCAATCAGACAGTTCCGTAAAGCACTGCTGTATTATCATTATTATCAATATTATTATTATTATTATTATTATTATTATTATTATTATTATTATTATTATTATTATTATTATTATTATTATTATTATTATTATTATTATTATTATTATTATTATTATTATTATTATTATTATTATTATTATTATTATTATTATTATTATTATTATCATTATTATTATTATTATCATCATCATCATCATCATCATCATCATCATCATCATCATCATCATCATCATCATCATTATTATTATTATTATTATTATTATTATTATTATTATTATTATTATTATTATTATTATTATTATTATTATTATTATTATTATTATTATTATTATTATTATTATTATAAATATAATACACTTATTTTGTTGCTGTTGTTGTTGTTGTTGTTGTTGTTGTTGTTGTTGTTGTTGTTGTTGTTGGTTGTTTTGTTTTGTTTTGTATTTGTTTTTTTTGTTTTTTGGTGCATAAGGTTGAGTGGGGTGAAGGAGGGGAGGGGCGGTCGAGATGACATTGTCAATCAATCCTAAAAATAACATTCTGTCCCAGGTTGGACTAAACGAAGAATCTGATCCAATGATTATCATTCTATACACGCTCCGGCTCAGTCTGTCGTCTGGGCAGACAGAGTCTGACTGACTGGCAGATCAATTTGTTTGGTGCTTTTTTATTATTTTCCTTAAGATGCACAAGACAAATAATTATGAATGTTCTTTTTGAGAAAAAAAAATAAAAAGGGTGGCATATCTAGGTCAACGCGGTCTAACGATGACCTTCACCTTTGTTTCCTTTTAACCTTTAAAACCGATATGAATGCTTTGAAAAAAGTTAGGGGCTGTTCCCTTCCTTTCTCTCCCCTCCCACACATCTCGGAATTTCTGAATTAACCGATGTGCGAGAGTAACATGATGGCTACTTCTTCCTATTTTTTCTTAGAGCATTATTTTTATTCTTTTGTAGGCTGAATAAATGTATTTTACAGTTTTTTTTTCTTTGATGAGAGTGGGTGAAGGAAAAAATTAAGGGGAGGAAAAAGGGGGGGGGGGGAGAGAAAGGGATTCAGACAGCTTTATCAGCGATTAGAGCTCTTGGTTGGCAGCACGAAGATCTTGGACTAAAACCCTGGGTTTGGTTTTTTTTGTGGTGGTGGAATCGAGTGTTATCTATTTAGCTTTATCAAAAGATTTGGCGGGAGTTTAATAGTCACTAGGACTGTATAGCTTACTTAGAAATTGTACTTAGACGTTACTTCTGATGTAGAAGTGATCAGTTAGCAGTCAGTGGCTAAACTAAATGGTTATTTTGCTTACATAGTTGCGTGTTCAATATGAATAAACCAACAACAACAACAACAACAACAACAACAATAATAATAGCTACTCTACGGGACAAATCGAAAAGTTTTGTTGCTGTTGATGTTGCTGTTGTTGCTGTTGATGTTGCTGTTGTTGTTGTTGTTGTTGTTGTTGTAGGTTTATTGGTATTGAACACGCAACTATGTAAGCAAAATAGCTCTTTAGTGTAACTCCTGCTTACCAACAACAACAACAAAAACAACAACTACTCTACAGGACAAATCGAAAAGTTTTGTTGTTATTTTTGTTGTTGCTGATGTTGATGTTGTTGTTGTTGAAGAGTAGTTATTGTTGTGCTGCTGGTAATAAACTATTCATCATCAACAAAGACAACAACAACAACAACAACAACAACAACAACAACATCAACAAAACTTTTCAATTTATCCTGTAGAGTAGTTGTTGTGTTGCTGGTATCAATCACTTTTGCTATAGTTATATTGTGGAATTTCTGAACTAAAAAACCCAAATGTTTCAAACATGCATTTAAAAAAAATGTGTGTCTAATCTTCAAAGTTTCAATTGATTTCCTCACCCTGCATTGTCAATAACTACGTCCTCATCCCATTCGCGTCTTTTTGAATAATCTCACTGCAGATTCATTTCTTTTTGGCGAACACCATTGCAAGTTTGTAACAATTTTACATTTTATCTCGAAAACTCTTGAATTTCAATGTGTTTAGCACCTCGATTTCAACATATAGTCTTTTTTTAACCTCTTTGGTTTCCTGAGTTTTATTTGAAAGGGCTTGACTATGTTTCTGAAATACTTCGATAATGCTACTGTCAATAGATGAAACTGTTTATCAAATAACTCTTCTTGAGAACCTTTTTCCCCTCTCAACATTCCTCTATCAATATTATCTCCACGTTTAAAATATGTTTTAACCGTATTCATACAACCAAATGCTCTCTAGCCTCTATGCTTCTTTAAAGTCAACAATCCATTTTTCTCTTCTTTTTTGTTCAATTTTAAAACAAATCGCTGCAACCACCCTTTTAATAATAGAAAATTGACAACATTATTCCCCACCGTTGCGAATCAAAAGTTAAGAAAAACAAAATATCGGCCGACTTTAAGGGCTTAACCGAAGCCAGGCGCTATGCCCGCAGAAACTAAACCGGACTAAACCTGGTCTTTTGCAACGCTTCATCACGAAGTCAAACAAGACCTGAATGCCCCAAATCAAACTTCGAGCCTCGTTTTTATCTGGTCAGCTTTGGTCGCCGACTTCCTGAAACAATAACCCCCTACGGTAGCGTGAGCACGTTGGAGATTTGTCGGCGCGTGCCGCTTGCTCACTCCCTACAGCTAGAGACAGAGATAGAGTTAGAGCCCAGGGCCATTATGGCGCACTAGTTCTAGGGCTAGAATTGTTCTCCAAAGTACAGTCTGCCCCCAGCTTTCCCAGCGCAAGTTCTAACTTTAGCTATGCTTGAATACAAGACGTAGTTTTTGTGTCATTTCTTTCACGTCTCTAAAGTCTGTCTACGGAGACAAAAAAGGCTTGTGAACTCGAGCTACTCAGCCCAGCACAGTCCGCCCGCTCAAGTTCTAACTTTAGCGATGCCCGAATACAAGATGTACTTGTCGTTTTTTTAATTCTTTCACGTCTCTTAAGACTATCTAAGAGGCTTATACGGAGACAAAAAGGTTTGTGAACTAGAGCTACTCAGCCGAGAACAGAAAGTTTTCCCCACTCAAGTTCTATTTTTAGCGATGTTTGAATATAAGCCGAAACATAAATAGAAGTGGCCAAGAGGGTAGTTGCACAAGGCATGTATTTTTTTTTTTTAATTCTGAAAAGACAAACGGGATCCTGGTGTCAATTTGTCGTGGTTGGGATGCGTGGGTGGATTAAACAGGCTTTTAAATGATCTTGATATCTATGCTTTTACTTACATGATCCAGATATATGCATCTACCTTTCTACCTTTACCCATAATCTAGATATCTCGCCACAATTTAGATCTAGAACTTAAATCTTTGGGAAATTCTAAGCCTGAAAATAAAATCTAGATTTATCTAGATCTAGAATTTAACGTTTTGATTTGAACCTAACTGCTGCAAACATTTACGCCCTAGATCTAGAATCTATGTCCACGCAACTTTTTTAGATCTTTACTTATATCTTCCTCTATAACATGTAGATCTATTCCAGACGGCTTGAGATCTGCCACCGCCTTCAGTGTACTTTCAGTTTTTTTGTTTTGTTTTTTTTTTCGTGCCATTTCTGTCAAGTTATGCTTACATGAAGGCGTTCGCACATTAACCTTTTTGTTTTAAGAAAATAATTATCGCATTTTTCCCTCTAATTTGCCATTTTGCGAAAAAATAAAATTACCTCTTCAATCTCCAGGGCAATTTACAGCTTTATGCCTAATATGACGTGCCTAGGTGGTCTAGAAATGCTCGGTTAGATGGTCCTTATTTTTCCTCTAGCTCCATTATTATGAGATGGCAGCTGTTTTTCTTTTCTTCCTTTTTTTTTGCACTCACGACCATATAATTTTACTTTCGTAATTTCTGTTCTGATTTGATTTGTTTGTTGTCTATATAAAACCATAGGATGTGTATAGTGACTGGTAGAACTAAAAAGAAGAGGCCTCTAAACTCACCTACCTATGGAACGTGTAGGGCTCGAGCCTGCGGAGATAGTCTTTGCGGATATCAGTGCAGGCGCTCTACCCACACTGTTACCGTATCCAAGCCCTCATAATGACTGGAAAGTCTAGTTGAGCAGAGCCCATACAGCTATTCAGTATGGAGCTGAAACTATGAATTAATAATTATTAGGAGCATAGCAATTCTACGCTTAGAACGAAATAATACGCTGAGAGTTTCTGTGAAGCAAGGACGAACGTGACTGATGGAATCTGCGGACCGCAGTGGAAGTTAATTGATCCACGGGTCCAAACATCGCAGTTACAAGAGAGCTACGAGGGGAGAGAATCCTCTCTAACTTGAGTTGACTTGAACCCATCAATATTAAATGGTATAAAATAATGGACTCACTATGAATTAATGGGTATTTTTTATAGGACAGAGAACTGGAAATTTGAATTCTTGTAAGGTAATGGCGTATGGCTGCTTTAAATTTATAGATAAATACTGATTCTCTAATCGCCCGCTACTCTTACCCCCCCCCCCCCCCCCCTCCCCCCCCCCCCCGATTTTTCCCCTAAAAAAAGGGGGGGGGGAGGGACAAAAAATAATCAATATTTTATTTCACGTCAAACCCCCCTAATTTTCAACACCACCATTTTTTTAGTATTGTTTCCTCAAATGGGCATGCCTTTCCTAAAATCTATGAACTAAATATAATTATGATTAAAACATTGTGAGAAAGAAGTAGTATTTTGCCTACACTGGTTATACTAAGTTTTATGTTCTTTTTGATTCGAAGCTTCGGAATTCCAAGTTGCAAGAGCTGCGAATACCCTCTTTAAAAAAATAATTTAAAAAGATGTGTCGCTATCATTAATTTTTAATCTTTATTTTAACTCACTTTGTGGCAGTTGACTTTATTTTGCTCTTTTGAAATCAGGTTCTAACTGATATCATCTATTGCCTTAGATTAATGTCTTGCTACTAAACCCGGACAAAGAAAATTTTGCTGTTGTTTCTTCTTTGTTCTTGTATTGTTGGTTTGTTTTTGTTTTGTTTTTTCAAGCAGATCGATACAAGTATAAGGACTCTCATTTTAGGGATTGAAATATTAAATACTGCAACAGGTGTTAAAGAGGAATAAAGGGTGTGAAAAAGAATTAACGAGACATTAAGAGAAAGAGGGAGGAGAAATAGAATAAAAATTTGTGCTTTTATACCTTTTCCCGCTTGTGACTTTGTTTCGTGTGGCGATAAAATTACCGTATGATTTTAAAAATATACTGAACTCGTGTCGTCAATCCAATTAATCACCAGTTCTTTACTATTCCATTTGTCTATAAATATCTTTTGTGACTATCAAAACAACAACCCAATTCCTAGTCTGAAGGGTATGTAACGAATTAAATCAATTACTAGTACCAGTCAGACCAGACAAATCTTGAGCCGTGACTTACAAACCTGTCCTGCCCGAGGCAGCGTATGATTCTGTCCACATTGTTGGCCTGGCAGGGCCTCACCCCCCCATTTAAGCCTCTCGTCAGGGCCAACTTGCGGCATAATCCTCCAGGATAGGAACATCATCAGTTGGCAGCCCTGGGGAAAAAGTTTCCAATTTTCATGTCTCTATTTCCCCCCTTTTTTGGTCCGTTTCACCATGACTGTGAGTGTGAAGCAGCTGGATTGTCTCGATTTGTTTCTCTATCTCTCGCTCACTCTCTCTCTCTTTCTCTCTCTCTCTCTCTCTCTCTCTCTCTCTCTCTCTCTCTCTCTCTCTCTCTCTCTGTCACTCTCTCTCTCTCTTTCTCTTCCTCTCTCTCTCCTCTTGCTCTCCCTGTCTCTGTCTCTCTCGCCCCCTCCTCTCTCTCTCTCTCTCTCTCTCTCTCTCTCTCTCTCTCTCTCTCTCTCTCTCTCTCTCTCTTAAGGAGTTTTCTCTACCATTCCTTTCTCTTAATCTTTCTCTCTCTCTCTGTACCTGTCACTCTTCCACGCTTAATCACTATATATGTTAATCTATCTCTCTCTCTCTCTCTCTCTCTCTCTCTCTCTCTCTCTCTCTCTCTCTCTGTCCCTCTTTCTCTCTCTCTGTGTCTCTTGCTGATTTATGTGGATGTACATCTGTTTCTATGTATTCCTCCTGCATCCGTTTTGATTTCTCTCAAGTGACTCTCTACCTCCTTGGCCCCCCCCCCCCCCTCTCCCACAATGTCCCTTGCTCTTTAGGTATACTTTCTCTTTCTTTTTTTCTCATTAGTCTAAGTGTTTATCTATCTTTCCTTATGTCATTCTTTCATCTCACTATTTTTAATTTACCTTTCTGCTGTGTTTCCTCTCTCTATCTCTCTCTCACACACAAACTTTATTTCCTTTTTTCCACATCTTTCTCTTGCTCTAGATCTTATGGTTTAAAAAAAAAAAAAAGAAAAGAGAAAACAAAAGAAAACAATAAAAAAAAAAAAAAAAAATAAAAAAACAACGAACATTCTCTTTTATAATTTGTAATTTTTCTTATCGAATATAAAGAAGTTGGATATCAGGTACTAAAATGCTTTGTTATAAGCAAGCACAAATGTAATTTATTATACAACAGATAACTTAATCTCCTTTTGAGATTTCACATTTAAAATCTTTTATCACAGCAGTCTACAAATTCATGGTTTTGCCCCAACAAACCCTGCTTTCAATATATGCCTAAGGGAACAAAATCAGAAAAAAAAGAATAAAAAATTTAAGTTTCAGTAGGTCTCTCTCTTTCTCTCTCTCTCTCTCTCTCTCTCTCTCTCTCTCTCTCTCTCTCTCTCTCTCTCTCTCTCTCTTTCTTTCTCTGTATGACTTAAAAATAAAAAAAACTCTCTTCAGTGGTCTCCCTGCATTGTATTATTGTTTATTTAGGTCATTTATGTCCATCCATCCATTTACCGCTATCAGATCTCACGTCAGAGTTCAACATTTCAATCCATTTGAATACTCTTCAAAAGCACTTTCACCTTTTTTTTTTCCTCCTCTTTAACATCTGTCTCTTTTCAAACTCTCCTAACTCTTTCTATCAACCCTTGAAAATCGATCGACCTCTACCAAAATGCACATAAGACTCTTGAAAAATGCCTCTTTTTGTTTATTTACCACTCCCTCTCTCGCTAGCTCTCT
>JAWDGP010003891.1:197500-416950 GCA_033675545.1 Elysia crispata | reverse complement strand
CATTCCTTTGTTTTATGGTTTGCTTGTTTTTTCACTATGTGCATGCTTTGAGTCCTTTGTATTTTCCAGCTTTGAAAATGTTATAGAACTGGAGTGAGATGTTATATTTGCAATCTTTGCTGTATTTATGGCAGTGGTTGTCTATACATAATTTTATGTAGAGCAGCGCCCAACATATGCGGTAACCATCTACGTTGAAACAACAAAGACATATAGCTTACAACTACCTTTATTAGATGTACCTTTTTTTTTTTGTAAAACACGGCAATCCTTAGATTTTTCTTAGAAAATTCTCTATGAATTAGGGGCCCTGCTCTTTACAGTAGGCGATCATGACCTTCTGCGCATCTCTATACCTTGATGCTGTTAAGTGCCTCTGTCACTCATTTTACATTGAGCCACTTATCTTTTCTCGCTTCTTTCTCCTGCTGCCGTTTCCTTTAAAATCAATCGAGTTGCCACAAGATGTTTTAGTTCTTTTTTTCTCATCACATGGCCCAAAAAAGACTGCCTATAGTTTACATATGGTATTTATGAGCATTTTGGACTTTCGATCCAGAACAAAACGATTTTAACTGAATGGTGGACACTTGAATAAATCCATACTCTATAGTCACACTGATGAGTCGTAATACTACGAAACACATCCTAGAATGTGTCTGTGGATGAGTGAAAAAATTATTGTTCCTTTATGCAAATATTTCCCCTTAAAAACGATTGATAATCTTGACTGGGGGACGGAATTCCTCCATCCTCCTTAATTTATAATAGGTTTAATCATAGATAAAAAGAAACTTGCTCAGTTTTATTTTTTTGTATTATTAGATTTTCTAAAAATGTTCAATTTTACTTTTTTTCTAAACCTGTAAAGTTCTATTTAGATAATTACTGAAATCTGATGAGATTAAATTAGCTCTTGAAACAAAGAATTTTGTGCAATTTTTATAAACTATCTTTATGTAAATTCTATCTCATTATTTCATATACATGTACAATATATTTCAAATTTGATATATATCTAGCTAAGGTTTCACCCGCCCCCCCATATTAATCTTTCTTTTTTGTGATTCCTTTTCAGAAGTAAAATGTGGGACCTTGTTTGAATCCTCAAAGCTTTCTTATCATCCAGTTTTTATTTCTCTTGACAACGCTTTTAAAGAGAACAGGGAAAAGTATTGACTGGAGTAAATAAATTAATATGTGAACAAAAATCTTATGTGAATTATCAGTTGTGCTTTATTGTAATGCAATGTAAGGTGAAAGTCAAACAGGTGAAAGTTCATTTAACAGACAATGCCCCTATATGTATTATCTTCGTTTAAGTTATATACATAAGTTTCATTGACGTTATTTTTTTTTAGACTGTATTATGTGTCTTTTTTAGGTAACTGTGTATTATAAAATTATTTCTTTTTATATTATTATAATTTGGATTTCTCTGAATAAACTCAGATAACACTCTTATCTGTCTTTGTTATTTTTGATATTGTTCCTGTTTTTAATACCTCCCACATTCAATACATTGAGAGTTTAATTTCAAAGGTTTTCGTATGTGTTTAAGGTATTTATCAAGTGATTTCAATTCATTGCAATTTGCACAGAGTTTAAGATCCGTCAGTTTTATACGAAAGAAATATCGAACTCCATATAAAATACTAGAAACATACAACTGCCAGATAGATGGTGAATCAATATTGAACAATGAAATAGGGGTGAGAAATACTTCTATGCTTCTATCTCTATAAACAAGCATAATAACAAAATATCATTACAATAGAATAGATATCGAAATAAAAAATCAAAACGGTAGAATCGATTTCGATTTTTTTCTTTCTCTATACTAATAATACAATACGAATGCTGTAGAATCGAAATGATTTCTATAAATCATCAAAATAATACCATATTATCAAAATATAATCGAATTTGAGACTAATCTTGATTTACCCAAGCAGGATATAGCTGGTAACAATCAGCAGCTGCATATATTATATTTTATAATTGCATGTTCTCTTAATATAACAAAAATGACACTGAGTGAATGGGCAATAAGGTTTTTAACTGGAGTTGAAGTAAATCTTTACGATTGGACTGATGACTCGAAAAAGATCGAGATGTAGATAGAGATAAAAGATTTGGGACGGGCTAAAAGGATAATAGTTATTGTGAAATTCCAATATGAATGCTAATTAATTCTATTTTGGTAATCTATATAAATTATAATTAGCATTATTTCAATATGGCCGCTAGTTAATTCTATTTTGGCCATCTCTACAATTAGCATAATACGATTTTCATTCTAGTAATCTATATAAATACAATAAATCCAATATGGCCGCCGGTTAATTATATTTTGGCCATCTGTATAATTAGCATAATTCGAATTTCATTCTGGTAATCTATATAAATACAATAAATCCAATATGGCCGCCGGTTAATTCTATTTTGGCCATCTCTATAATTAGCATAATTCCAATTTCATTTTGGTAATCTATATAAGTACATTAAATCCAATATGGCCGCCGGTTAATTCTATTTTGGCCATCTCTATAATTAGCATAATGCCAATATGGCCGCCGGTTAATTTTATCTTGGTAATCTCTATAACAAGCATAATTCCAATATGGCCGCCGATTAATTCTATTTTGGCCATCTCTATAATTAGCATAATTCCAATTTCATTTTGGTAATCTATATAAGTACATTAAATCCAATATGGCCGCCGGTTAATTCTATTTTGGCCATCTCTATAATTAGCATAATTCCAATTTCATTTTGGTAATCTATACAAGTACATTAAATCCAATATAGCCGCCGGTTAATTCTATTTTGGCCATCTCTATAATTAGCATAAATTCAATAGGGCCGCCGGTTAATTTTATCTTGGTAATCTCTATAACATGCATAATTTTAATGTGGCCGCCAGTTGTTTCTATTTTGGCCATCTCTACAATTAGCATAAATTCAATTTGGCCGCCGGTTAATTCTATTTTGGCCATCTCTATAATTAGCATAAATTTAATATGGCCGCCAGTTGATTCTATTTTGGCCATCTCTATAATTAGCATAAATTCAATATGGCCGCCGGTTAATTTCTATTTTGGCCATCTCTATAATTAGCATAAATTCAATATGGCCGCCGGTTAATTTTATCTTGGTAATCTCTATAACATGCATAATTTTAATGTGGCCGCCAGTTGATTCTATTTTGGCCATCTCTATAATTAGCATAAATTCAATATGGCCGCCGGTTAATTTCTATTTTGGCCATCTCTATAATTAGCATAAATTCAATATGGCCGCCGGTTTATTTCTATTTTGGCCATCTCTATAATTAGCATAAATTCAATATGGCCGCCGGTTAATTTCTATTTTGGCCATCTCTATAATTAGCATGAATTCAATATGGCCGCCGGTTAATTTTATCTTGGTAATCTCTATAATATGCATAATTTTAATGTGGCCGCCAGTTGATTCTATTTTGGCCATCTCTATAATTAGCATAAATTCAATATGGCCGCCGGTTAATTCTATTTTGGCCATCTCTATAATTAGCATAATTCAATTTCATTTTGGTAATCTATACAAGTACATTAAATTCAATATGGCCGCCGGTTAATTTCTATTTTGGCCATCTCTATAATTAGCATAAATTCAATATGGCCGCCGGTTAATTTCTATTTTGGCCATCTCTATAATTAGCATAAATTCAATATGGCCGCCGGTTAATTTCTATTTTGGCCATCTCTATAATTAGCATAAATTCAATATGGCCGCCGATTAATTTCTATTTTGGCCATCTCTATAATTAGCATAAATTCAATATGGCCGCCGGTTAATTTCTATTTTGGCCATCTCTATAATTAACATAATTTCAATTTCATTTTGGTAATCTATACAAGTACATTAAATTCAATATGGCCGCCGGTTAATTTCTATTTTGGCCATCTCTATAATTAGCATAAATTCAATATGGCCGCCGATTAATTTCTACTTTGGCCATCTCTATAATTAGCATAAATTCAATATGGCCGCCGATTAATTTCTATTTTGGCCATCTCTATAATTAGCATAAATTCAATATGGCCGCCGATTAATTTCTATTTTGGCCATCTCTATAATTAGCATAAATTCAATATGGCCGCCGGTTAATTTCTATTTTGGCCATCTCTATAATTAGCATAAATTCAATATGGCCGCCGATTAATTTCTATTTTGGCCATCTCTATAATTAGCATAAATTCAATATGGGCGCCGGTTAATTTCTATTTTGGCCATCTCTATAATTAGCATAAATTCAATATGGCCGCCGGTTAATTTCTATTTTGGCCATCTCTATAATTAGCATAAATTCAATATGGCCGCCGATTAATTTCTATTTTTGCCATCTCTATAATTAGCATAAATTCAATATGGCCGCCGATTAATTTCTATTTTGGCCATCTCTATAATAAGCATAAATTCAATATGGCCGCCGGTTAATTTCTATTTTGGCCATCTCTATAATTAGCATAAATTTAATATGGCCGCCGGTTCATTTCTATTTTGGCCATCTCTATAATTAGCATGAATTCAATATGGCCGCCGGTTAATTTTATCTTGGTAATCTCTATAACATGCATAATTTTAATGTGGCCGCCAGTTGTTTCTATTTTGGCCATCTCTACAATTAGCATAAATTCAATTTGGCCGCCGGTTAATTCTATTTTGGCCATCTCTATAATTAGCATAAATTTAATATGGCCGCCAGTTGATTCTATTTTGGCCATCTCTATAATTAGCATAAATTCAATATGGCCGCCGGTTAATTTCTATTTTGGCCATCTCTATAATTAGCATAAATTCAATATGGCCGCCGATTAATTTCTATTTTGGCCATCTCTATAATTAGCATAAATTCAATATGGCCGCCGGTTAATTTCTATTTTGGCCATCTCTATAATTAGCATAAATTCAATATGGCCGCCGGTTAATTTCTATTTTGGCCATCTCTATAATTAGCATAAATTCAATATGGCCGCCGATTAATTTCTATTTTGGCCATCTCTATAATTAGCATAAATTCAATATGGCCGCCGGTTAATTTCTATTTTGGCCATCTCTATAATTAGCATAAATTTAATATGGCCGCCGGTTAATTTCTATTTTGGCCATCTCTATAATTAGCATAAATTCAATATGGCCGCCGGTTAATTTCTATTTTGGCCATCTCTATAATTAGCATAAATTCAATATGGCCGCCGATTAATTTCTATTTTGGCCATCTCTATAATTAGCATATATTCAATATGGCCGCCGGTTAATTTCTATTTTGGCCATCTCTATAATTAGCATAAATTCAATATGGCCGCCGGTTAATTTCTATCTTGGCCATCTCTATAATTAGCATAAATTCAATATGGCCGCCGGTTAATTCTATTTTGGCCATCTCTATAATTAGCATAAATTCAATATGGCCGCCGATTAATTTCTATTTTGGCCATCTCTATAATTAGCATTAATTCAATATGGCCGCCGATTAATTTCTATTTTGGCCATCTCTATAATTAGCATAAATTCAATATGGCCGCCGGTTAATTTCTATTTTGGCCATCTCTATAATTAGCATAAATTCAATATGGCCGCCGGTTAATTTCTGTTTTGGCCATCTCTATACTTAGCATGAATTCAATATGGCCGCCGGTTAATTTTATCTTGGTAATCTCTATAACATGCATAATTTTAATGTGGCCGCCGGTTAATTTCTATTTTGGCCATCTCTATAATTAGCATAAATTCAATATGGCCGCCGATTAATTTCTATTTTGGCCATCTCTACAATTAGCATAAATCTAATATGGCCGCCGGTTAATTCTATTTTGGCCATCTCTATAATTAGCATAAATTCAATATGGCCGCCGGTTAATTTCTATTTTGGCCATCTCTATAATTAGCATAAATTCAATATGGCCGCCGGTTAATTTCTATTTTTGCCATCTCTATAATTAGCATAAATTCAATATGGCCGCCGATTAATTTCTATTTTGGCCATCTCTATAATTAGCATAAATTCAATATGGCCGCCGGTTAATTTCTATTTTGGCCATCTCTATAATTAGCATAAATTCAATATGGCCGCCGGTTAATTTCTATTTTGGCCATCTCTATAATTAGCATAAATTCAATATGGCCGCCGGTTAATTTCTATTTTGGCCATCTCTATAATTAGCATAAATTCAATATGGCCGCCGATTAATTTCTATTTTGGCCATCTCTATAATTAGCATAAATTCAATATGGCCGCCGGTTAATTTCTATTTTGGCCATCTCTATAATTAGCATAAATTCAATATGGCCGCCAGTTGATTCTATTTTGGCCATCTCTATAATTAGCATAAATTCAATATGGCCGCCGGTTAATTTCTATTTTGGCCATCTCTATAATTAGCATAAATTCAATATGGCCGCCGGTTAATTTCTATTTTGGCCATCTCTATAATTAGCATAAATTCAATATGGCCGCCGATTAATTTCTATTTTGGCCATCTCTATAATTAGCATAAATTCAATATGGCCGCCGGTTAATTTCTATTTTGGCCATCTCTATAATTAGCATAAATTCAATATGGCCGCCGGTTAATTTCTATTTTGGCCATCTCTATAATTAGCATAAATTCAATATGGCCGCCGATTAATTTCTATTTTGGCCATCTCTATAATTAGCATAAATTCAATATGGCCGCCGGTTAATTTCTATTTTGGCCATCTCTATAATTAGCATAAATTCAATATGGCCGCCGGTTAATTTCTATTTTGGCCATCTCTATAATTAGCATAAATTCAATATGGCCGCCGGTTAATTTCTATTTTGGCCATCTCTATAATTAGCATAAATTCAATATGGCCGGCGGTTAATTTCTATTTTGGCCATCTCTATTATTAGCAAAAATTCAATATGGCCGCCGGTTAATTTCTATTTTGGCCATCTCTATAATAAGCATAATTTCAATATGTCCGGCGGTTAATTTCTATTTTGGCCATCTCTATAATTAGCATAAATTCAATATGGCCGCCGATTAATTTCTATTTTCGCCATCTCTTTAATTAGCATAAATTCAATATGGCCGCCGGTTAATTTCTATTTTGGCCATCTCTATAATTAGCATAAATTCAATATGGCCGCCGGTTAATTTCTATTTTGGCCATCTCTATAATTAGCATAAATTCAATATGGCCGCCGGTTAATTTCTATTTTGGCCATCTCTATAATTAGCATAAATTCAATATGGCCGCCGGTTAATTTCTATTTTGGCCATCTCTATAATTAGCATAAATTCAATATGGCCGCCGGTTAATTTCTATTTTGGCCATCTCTATAATTAGCATAAATTCAATATGGCCGCCGGTTAATTTCTATTTTGGCCATCTCTATAATTAGCATAAATTCAATATGGCCGCCGGTTAATTTCTATTTTGGCCATCTCTATAATTAGCATAAATTCAATATGGCCGCCGGTTAATTTCTATTTTGGCCATCTCTATAATTAGCATAAATTCAATATGGCCGCCGGTTAATTTCTATTTTGGCCATCTCTATAATTAGCATAAATTCAATATGGCCGCCGGTTAATTTCTATTTTGGCCATCTCTATAATTAGCATAAATTCAATATGGCCGCCGGTTAATTCTATTTTGGCCATCTCTATAATTAGCATAAATTCAATATGGCCGCCGGTTAATTTCTATTTTGGCCATCTCTACAATTAGCATAAATTCAATATGGCCGCCGGTTAATTCTATTTTGGCCATCTCTATAATTAGCATAAATTCAATATGGCCGCCAGTTGTTTCTATTTTGGCCATCTCTATAATTAGCATAAATTCAATATGGCCGCCGGTTAATTTCTATTTTGGCCATCTCTATAATTAGCATAAATTTAATATGGCCGCCGATTAATTTCTATTTTGGCCATCTCTATAATTAGCATAAATTCAATATGGCCGCCAGTTAATTTCTATTTTGGCCATCTCTATAATTAGCATAAATTCAATATGGCCGCCAGTTGATTCTATTTTGGCCATCTCTATAATTAGCATAAATTCAATATGGCCGCCGGTTAATTTCTATTTTGGCCATCTCTATAATTAGCATAAATTCAATATGGCCGCCGGTTAATTTCTATTTTGGCCATCTCTATAATTAGCATAAATTCAATATGGCCGCCGATTAATTTCTATTTTGGCCATCTCTATAATTAGCATAAATTCAATATGGCCGCCGGTTAATTTCTATTTTGGCCATCTCTATAATTAGCATAAATTCAATATGGCCGCCGGTTAATTTCTATTTTGGCCATCTCTATAATTAGCATAAATTCAATATGGCCGCCGATTAATTTCTATTTTGGCCATCTCTATAATTAGCATAAATTCAATATGGCCGCCGGTTAATTTCTATTTTGGCCATCTCTATAATTAGCATAAATTCAATATGGCCGCCGGTTAATTTCTATTTTGGCCATCTCTATAATTAGCATAAATTCAATATGGCCGCCGGTTTATTTCTATTTTGGCCATCTCTAAAATTAGCATAAATTCAATATGGCCGCCGGTTAATTTCTATTTTGGCCATCTCTATACTGAGCATAAATTCAATATGGCCGCCGGTTAAATTTATCTTGGTAATCTTTATAACAAGCATAATTTTAATAAGGCCGCCAGTTAATTCTATTTTGGCCATCTCTATAATTAGCATAAATTTAATATGGCCGCCGATTAATTTCTATTTTGGCCATCTCTACAATTAGCATAAATCCAATATAGCCGCCAGTTAATTTCTATTTTGGCCATCTCTATAATTAGCATAAATTCAATATGGCCGCCAGTTGATTCTATTTTGGCCATCTCTATAATTAGCATAAATTCAATATGGCCGCCGGTTAATTTCTATTTTGGCCATCTCTATAATTAGCATGAATTCAATATGGCCGCCGGTTAATTCTATTTTGGCCATCTCTATAATTAGCATAAATTTAATATGGCCGCCGATTAATTTCTATTTTTGCCATCTCTATAATTAGCATAAATTCAATATGGCCGCCGATTAATTTCTATTTTGGCCATCTCTATAATAAGCATAAATTCAATATGGCCGCCGGTTAATTTCTATTTTGGCCATCTCTATAATTAGCATAAATTTAATATGGCCGCCGGTTAATTTCTATTTTGGCCATCTCTATAATTAGCATAAATTCAATATGGCCGCCAGTTGATTCTATTTTGGCCATCTCTATAATTAGCATAAATTCAATATGGCCGCCGGTTAATTTCTATTTTGGCCATCTCTATAATTAGCATAAATTCAATATGGCCGCCGGTTAATTTCTATTTTGGCCATCTCTATAATTAGCATAAATTCAATATGGCCGCCGATTAATTTCTATTTTGGCCATCTCTATATTTAGCATAAATTCAATATGGGCGCCGGTTAATTTCTATTTTGGCCATCTCTATAATTAGCATAAATTCAATATGGCCGCCGGTTAATTTCTATTTTTGGCCATCTCTATAATTAGCATAAATTCAATATGGCCGCCGATTAATTTCTATTTTTGCCATCTCTATAATTAGCATAAATTATATATGGCCGCCGATTAATTTCTATTTTGGCCATCTCTATAATAAGCATAAATTCAATATGGCCGCCGATTAATTTCTATTTTGGCCATCTCTATAATTAGCATAAATTCAATATGGCCGCCGGTTAATTTCTATTTTGGCCATCTCTATAATTAGCATAAATTCAATATGGCCGCCGGTTAATTTCTGTTTTGGCCATCTCTATACTTAGCATGAATTCAATATGGCCGCCGGTTAATTTTATCTTGGTAATCTCTATAACATGCATAATTTTAATGTGGCCGCCGGTTAATTTCTATTTTGGCCATCTCTATAATTAGCATAAATTCAATATGGCCGCCGATTAATTTCTATTTTGGCCATCTCTACAATTAGCATAAATCTAATATGGCCGCCGGTTAATTCTATTTTGGCCATCTCTATAATTAGCATAAATTCAATATGGCCGCCGGTTAATTTCTATTTTGGCCATCTCTATAATTAGCATAAATTCAATATGGCCGCCGATTAATTTCTATTTTTGCCATCTCTATAATTAGCATAAATTCAATATGGCCGCCGATTAATTTCTATTTTGGCCATCTCTATAATTAGCATAAATTCAATATGGCCGCCGGTTAATTTCTATTTTGGCCATCTCTATAATTAGCATAAATTTAATATGGCCGCCGGTTCATTTCTATTTTGGCCATCTCTATAATTAGCATGAATTCAATATGGCCGCCGGTTAATTTCTATTTTGGCCATCTCTATAATTAGCATAAATTTAATATGGCCGCCGATTAATTTCTATTTTGGCCATCTCTACAATTAGCATAAATCCAATATAGCCGCCAGTTAATTTCTATTTTGGCCATCTCTATAATTAGCATAAATTCAATATGGCCGCCGGTTAATTTCTATTTTGGCCATCTCTATAATTAGCATAAATTCAATATGGCCGCCGGTTAATTTCTATTTTGGCCATCTCTATAATTAGCATAAATTCAATATGGCCGCCGGTTAATTTCTATTTTGGCCATCTCTATAATTAGCATAAATTCAATATGGCCGCCGATTAATTTCTATTTTGGCCATCTCTATAATTAGCATAAATTCAATATGGGCGCCGGTTAATTTCTATTTTGGCCATCTCTATAATTAGCATAAATTCAATATGGCCGCCGGTTAATTTCTATTTTGGCCATCTCTATAATTAGCATAAATTCAATATGGCCGCCGATTAATTTCTATTTTTGCCATCTCTATAATTAGCATAAATTATATATGGCCGCCGATTAATTTCTATTTTGGCCATCTCTATAATAAGCATAAATTCAATATGGCCGCCGATTAATTTCTATTTTGGCCATCTCTATAATTAGCATAAATTCAATATGGCCGCCGGTTAATTTCTATTTTGGCCATCTCTATAATTAGCATAAATTCAATATGGCCGCCGGTTAATTTCTGTTTTGGCCATCTCTATACTTAGCATGAATTCAATATGGCCGCCGGTTAATTTTATCTTGGTAATCTCTATAACATGCATAATTTTAATGTGGCCGCCGGTTAATTTCTATTTTGGCCATCTCTATAATTAGCATAAATTCAATATGGCCGCCGATTAATTTCTATTTTGGCCATCTCTACAATTAGCATAAATCTAATATGGCCGCCGGTTAATTCTATTTTGGCCATCTCTATAATTAGCATAAATTCAATATGGCCGCCGGTTAATTTCTATTTTGGCCATCTCTATAATTAGCATAAATTCAATATGGCCGCCGATTAATTTCTATTTTTGCCATCTCTATAATTAGCATAAATTCAATATGGCCGCCGATTAATTTCTATTTTGGCCATCTCTATAATAAGCATAAATTCAATATGGCCGCCGGTTAATTTCTATTTTGGCCATCTCTATAATTAGCATAAATTTAATATGGCCGCCGGTTCATTTCTATTTTGGCCATCTCTATAATTAGCATGAATTCAATATGGCCGCCGGTTAATTTCTATTTTGGCCATCTCTATAATTAGCATAAATTCAATATGGCCGCCGATTAATTTCTATTTTTGCCATCTCTATAATTAGCATAAATTCAATATGGCCGCCGATTAATTTCTATTTTGGCCATCTCTATAATAAGCATAAATTCAATATGGCCGCCGGTTAATTTCTATTTTGGCCATCTCTATAATTAGCATAAATTTAATATGGCCGCCGGTTCATTTCTATTTTGGCCATCTCTATAATTAGCATGAATTCAATATGGCCGCCGGTTAATTCTATTTTGGCCATCTCTATAATTAGCATAAATTTAATATGGCCGCCGATTAATTTCTATTTTGGCCATCTCTACAATTAGCATAAATCCAATATAGCCGCCAGTTAATTTCTATTTTGGCCATCTCTATAATTAGCATAAATTCAATATGGCCGCCAGTTGATTCTATTTTGGCCATCTCTATAATTAGCATAAATTCAATATGGCCGCCGGTTAATTTCTATTTTGGCCATCTCTATAATTAGCATAAATTCAATATGGCCGCCGGTTAATTTCTATTTTGGCCATCTCTATAATTAACATAAATTCAATATGGCCGCCGATTAATTTCTATTTTGGCCATCTCTATAATTAGCATATATTCAATATGGCCGCCGGTTAATTTCTATTTTGGCCATCTCTATAATTAGCATAAATTCAATATGGCCGCCGGTTAATTTCTATCTTGGCCATCTCTATAATTAGCATAAATTCAATATGGCCGCCGGTTAATTCTATTTTGGCCATCTCTATAATTAGCATAAATTCAATATGGCCGCCGATTAATTTCTATTTTTGCCATCTCTATAATTAGCATAAATTCAATATGGCCGCCGGTTAATTTCTATTTTGGCCATCTCTACAATTAGCATTAATTCAATATGGCCGCCGGTTAATTTCTATTTTGGCCATCTCTATAATTAGCATGAATTTAATATGGCCGCCGGTTAATTTCTATTTTGGCCATTTCTATAATTAGCATGAATTCAATGTGGCCGCCGGTTAATTTCTATTTTGGCCATCTCTATAATTAGCAAAAAATCAATATGGCCGCCGGTTAATTTCTATTTTGGCCATCTCTATAATTAGCATAAATTCAATATGGCCGCCGGTTAATTTCTATTTTGGCCATCTCTATAATTAGCATAAATTCAATATGGCCGCCGGTTAATTTCTATTTTGGCCATCTCTATATTTAGCATAAATTCAATATGGCCGCCGGTTAATTTCTATTTTGGCCATCTCTATAATTAGCATAAATTCAATATGGCCGCCGATTAATTTCTATTTTGGCCATCTCTACAATTAGCATAAATCTAATATGGCCGCCGGTTAATTCTATTTTGGCCATCTCTATAATTAGCATAAATTCAATATGGCCGCCAGTTGATTCTATTTTGGCCATCACTACAATAGCATAAATTCAATATGGCCGCCGGTTAATTCTATTTTGGCCATCTCTATAATTAGCATAAATTTAATATGGCCGCCGATTAATTTCTATTTTGGCCATCTCTACAATTAGCATAAATCCAATATAGCCGCCAGTTAATTTCTATTTTGGCCATCTCTATAATTAGCATAAATTTAATATGGCCGCCAGTTCATTTCTATTTTGGCCATCTCTATATTTAGCATAAATTCAATATGGCCGCCGGTTAATTTCTATTTTGGCCATCTCTATAATTAGCATAAATTCAATATGGCCGCCGGTTAATTTCTATTTTGGCCATCTCTATAATTAGCATAAATTCAATATGGCCGCCGATTAATTTCTATTTTGGCCATCTCTATAATTAGCATAAATTCAATATGGCCGCCGGTTAATTTCTATTTTGGCCATCTCTATAATTAGCATAAATTCAATATGGCCGCCGGTTAATTTCTATTTTTGGCCATCTCTATAATTAGCATAAATTCAATATGGCCGCCGATTAATTTCTATTTTGGCCATCTCTATAATTAGCATAAATTCAATATGGCCGCCGGTTAATTTCTATTTTGGCCATCTCTATAATTAGCATAAATTCAATATGGCCGCCGGTTAATTTCTATTTTGGCCATCTCTATAATTAGCATAAATTCAATATGGCCGCCGGTTAATTTCTATTTTGGCCATCTCTATAATTAGCATAAATTCAATATGGCCGCCGGTTAATTTCTATTTTGGCCATCTCTATAATTAGCATGAATTCAATATGGCCGCCGGTTAATTTCTATTTTGGCCATCTCTATAATTAGCATAAATTCAATATGGCCGCCGGTTAATTTCTATTTTGGCCATCTCTATAATTAGCATAAATTTAATATGGCCGCCGATTAATTTCTATTTTGGCCATCTCTACAATTAGCATAAATCCAATATAGCCGCCAGTTAATTTCTATTTTGGCCATCTCTATAATTAGCATAAATTCAATATGGCCGCCAGTTAATTTCTTTTTTGGCCATCTCTATAATTAGCATAAATTCAATATGGCCGCCGGTTAATTTCTATTTTGGCCATCTCTATAATTAGCATGAATTCAATATGGCCGCCGGTTAATTTCTATTTTGGCCATCTCTATAATTAGCATAAATTCAATATGGCCGCCGATTAATTTCTATTTTGGCCATCTCTATAATTAGCATAAATTCAATATGGCCGCCGATTAATTTCTATTTTGGCCATCTCTATAATAAGCATAAATTCAATATGGCCGCCGGTTAATTTCTATTTTGGCCATCTCTATAATTAGCATAAATTTAATATGGCCGCCGGTTCATTTCTATTTTGGCCATCTCTATAATTAGCATAAATTCAATATGGCCGCCAGTTGATTCTATTTTGGCCATCTCTATAATTAGCATAAATTCAATATGGCCGCCGGTTAATTTCTATTTTGGCCATCTCTATAATTAGCATAAATTCAATATGGCCGCCGGTTAATTTCTATTTTGGCCATCTCTATAATTAGCATAAATTCAATATGGCCGCCGATTAATTTCTATTTTGGCCATCTCTATATTTAGCATAAATTCAATATGGGCGCCGGTTAATTTCTATTTTGGCCATCTCTATAATTAGCATAAATTCAATATGGCCGCCGGTTAATTTCTATTTTGGCCATCTCTATAATTAGCATAAATTCAATATGGCCGCCGATTAATTTCTATTTTTGCCATCTCTATAATTAGCATAAATTATATATGGCCGCCGATTAATTTCTATTTTGGCCATCTCTATAATAAGCATAAATTCAATATGGCCGCCGATTAATTTCTATTTTGGCCATCTCTATAATTAGCATAAATTCAATATGGCCGCCGGTTAATTTCTATTTTGGCCATCTCTATAATTAGCATAAATTCAATATGGCCGCCGGTTAATTTCTGTTTTGGCCATCTCTATACTTAGCATGAATTCAATATGGCCGCCGGTTAATTTTATCTTGGTAATCTCTATAACATGCATAATTTTAATGTGGCCGCCGGTTAATTTCTATTTTGGCCATCTCTATAATTAGCATAAATTCAATATGGCCGCCGATTAATTTCTATTTTGGCCATCTCTACAATTAGCATAAATCCAATATAGCCGCCGGTTAATTTCTATTTTGGCCATCTCTATAATTAGCATAAATTCAATATGGCCGCCGGTTAATTTCTATTTTGGCCATCTCTATAATTAGCATAAATTCAATATGGCCGCCGATTAATTTCTATTTTGGCCATCTCTATAATTAGCATAAATTCAATATGGCCGCCGATTAATTTCTATTTTGGCCATCTCTATAATTAGCATAAATTCAATATGGCCGCCGGTTAATTTCTATTTTTGGCCATCTCTATAATTAGCATAAATTCAATATGGCCGCCGGTTCATTTCTATTTTGGCCATCTCTATAATTAGCATAAATTCAATATGGCCGCCGATTAATTTCTATTTTGGCCATCTCTATAATTAGCATAAATTCAATATGGCCGCCGATTAATTTCTATTTTGGCCATCTCTATAATTAGCATAAATTCAATATGGCCGCCGGTTAATTTCTATTTTGGCCATCTCTATAATTAGCATAAATTCAATATGGCCGCCGGTTAATTTCTATTTTGGCCATCTCTATAATTAGCATGAATTCAATATGGCCGCCGGTTAATTTTATCTTGGTAATCTCTATAACATGCATAATTTTAATGTGGCCGCCGGTTAATTTCTATTTTGGCCATCTCTATAATTAGCATAAATTCAATATGGCCGCCGATTAATTTCTATTTTGGCCATCTCTATAATTAGCATAAATTCAATATGGCCGCCGGTTAATTTCTATTTTGGCCATCTCTATAATTAGCATAAATTCAATATGGCCGCCGGTTAATTTCTATTTTGGCCATCTCTATAATTAGCATAAATTCAATATGGCCGCCGATTAATTTCTATTTTGGCCATCTCTATAATTAGCATAAATTCAATATGGCCGCCGGTTAATTTCTATTTTGGCCATCTCTATAATTAGCATAAATTCAATATGGCCGCCGGTTAATTTCTATTTTGGCCATCTCTATAATTAGCATAAATTCAATATGGCCGCCGGTTAATTTCTATTTTGGCCATCTCTATAATTAGCATAAATTCAATATGGCCGCCGGTTAATTTCTATTTTGGCCATCTCTATAATTAGCATAAATTCAATATGGCCGCCGGTTAATTTCTATTTTGGCCATCTCTATAATTAGCATAAATTCAATATGGCCGCCGATTAATTTCTATTTTGGCCATCTCTATAATTAGCATAAATTCAATATGGCCGCCGGTTAATTTCTATTTTGGCCATCTCTATAATTAGCATAAATTCAATATGGCCGCCGGTTAATTTCTATTTTGGCCATCTCTATAATTAGCATAAATTCAATATGGCCGCCGGTTAATTCTATTTTGGCCATCTCTATAATTAGCATAAATTCAATATGGCCGCCGATTAATTTCTATTTTGGCCATCTCTACAATTAGCATAAATTCAATATGGCCGCCAGTTAATTTCTATTTTGGCCATCTCTATAATTAGCATAAATTCAATATGGCCGCCAGTTAATTTCTATTTTGGCCATCTCTATAATTAGCATAAATTCAATATGGCCGCCGGTTAATTTCTATTTTGGCCATCTCTATAATTAGCATAAATTCAATATGGCCGCCGGTTAATTTCTATTTTGGCCATCTCTATAATTAGCATAAATTCAATATGGCCGCCGGTTAATTTCTATTTTGGCCATCTCTATAATTAGCATAAATTCAATATGGCCGCCGGTTAATTTCTATTTTGGCCATCTCTATAATTAGCATAAATTCAATATGGCCGCCGGTTAATTTCTATTTTGGCCATCTCTATAATTAGCATAAATTCAATATGGCCGCCGGTTAATTTCTATTTTGGCCATCTCTATAATTAGCATAAATTCAATATGGCCGCCGGTTAATTTCTATTTTGGCCATCTCTATAATTAGCATAAATTCAATATGGCCGCCGATTAATTTCTATTTTGGCCATCTCTATAATTAGCATAAATTCAATATGGCCGCCGGTTAATTTCTATTTTGGCCATCTCTATAATTAGCATAAATTTAATATGGCCGCCGGTTAATTTCTATTTTGGCCATCTCTATAATTAGCATAAATTCAATATGGCCGCCGGTTAATTTCTATTTTGGCCATCTCTATAATTAGCATAAATTTAATATGGCCGCCGATTAATTTCTATTTTGGCCATCTCTATAATTAGCATAAATTCAATATGGCCGCCGGTTAATTTCTATTTTGGCCATCTCTATAATTAGCATAAATTCAATATGGCCGCCGATTAATTTCTATTTTGGCCATCTCTATAATTAGCATAAATTCAATATGGCCGCCGGTTAATTTCTATTTTGGCCATCTCTATAATTAGCATAAATTCAATATGGCCGCCGGTTAATTTCTATTTTGGCCATCTCTATAATTAGCATAAATTCAATATGGCCGCCGGTTAATTTCTATTTTGGCCATCTCTATAATTAGCATAAATTCAATATGGCCGCCGGTTAATTCTATTTTGGCCATCTCTATAATTAGCATAAATTCAATATGGCCGCCGATTAATTTCTATTTTGGCCATCTCTATAATTAGCATAAATTCAATATGGCCGCCGGTTAATTTCTATTTTGGCCATCTCTATAATTAGCATAAATTCAATATGGCCGCCGATTAATTTCTATTTTGGCCATCTCTATAATTAGCATAAATTCAATATGGCCGCCGGTTAATTCTATTTTGGCCATCTCTATAATTAGCATAAATTCAATATGGCCGCCGGTTAATTTCTATTTTGGCCATCTCTATAATTAGCATAAATTTAATATGGCCGCCGGTTAATTTCTATTTTGGCCATCTCTATAATTAGCATAAATTCAATATGGCCGCCGGTTAATTCTATTTTGGCCATCTCTATAATTAGCATAAATTTAATATGGCCGCCAGTTAATTTCTATTTTGGCCATCTCTATAATTAGCATAAATTCAATATGGCCGCCGGTTAATTTCTATTTTGGCCATCTCTATAATTAGCATAAATTCAATATGGCCGCCGGTTAATTTCTATTTTGGCCATCTCTATAATTAGCATAAATTCAATATGGCCGCCGGTTAATTTCTATTTTGGCCATCTCTATAATTAGCATAAATTCAATATGGCCGCCGGTTAATTTCTATTTTGGCCATCTCTATAATTAGCATAAATTCAATATGGCCGCCGGTTAATTTCTATTTTGGCCATCTCTATAATTAGCATAAATTCAATATGGCCGCCGGTTAATTTCTATTTTGGCCATCTCTATAATTAGCATAAATTCAATATGGCCGCCGATTAATTTCTATTTTGGCCATCTCTATAATTAGCATAAATTCAATATGGCCGCCGGTTAATTTCTATTTTGGCCATCTCTATAATTAGCATAAATTCAATATGGCCGCCAGTTAATTTCTATTTTGGCCATCTCTATAATTAGCATAAATTCAATATGGCCGCCGGTTAATTTCTATTTTGGCCATCTCTATAATTAGCATAAATTCAATATGGCCGCCGGTTAATTTCTATTTTGGCCATCTCTATAATTAGCATAAATTCAATATGGCCGCCAGTTAATTTCTATTTTGGCCATCTCTATAATTAGCATAAATTCAATATGGCCGCCAGTTGATTCTATTTTGGCCATCTCTATAATTAGCATAAATTCAATATGGCCGCCGGTTAATTTCTATTTTGGCCATCTCTATAATTAGCATAAATTCAATATGGCCGCCGGTTAATTTCTATTTTGGCCATCTCTATAATTAGCATAAATTCAATATGGCCGCCAGTTAATTTCTATTTTGGCCATCTCTATAATTAGCATAAATTCAATATGGCCGCCGGTTAATTTCTATTTTGGCCATCTCTATAATTAGCATAAATTCAATATGGCCGCCGGTTAATTCTATTTTGGCCATCTCTATAATTAGCATAAATTCAATATGGCCGCCGATTAATTTCTATTTTGGCCATCTCTATAATTAGCATAAATTCAATATGGCCGCCGATTAATTTCTATTTTGGCCATCTCTATAATTAGCATAAATTCAATATGGCCGCCGGTTAATTTCTATTTTGGCCATCTCTATAATTAGCATAAATTCAATATGGCCGCCGGTTAATTTCTATTTTGGCCATCTCTATAATTAGCATAAATTTAATATGGCCGCCGGTTCATTTCTATTTTGGCCATCTCTATAATTAGCATAAATTCAATATGGCCGCCGGTTAATTTCTATTTTGGCCATCTCTATAATTAGCATAAATTCAATATGGCCGCCGATTAATTTCTATTTTGGCCATCTCTATAATTAGCATAAATTCAATATGGCCGCCGGTTAATTTCTATTTTGGCCATCTCTATAATTAGCATAAATTCAATATGGCCGCCGGTTAATTTCTATCTTGGCCATCTCTATAATTAGCATAAATTCAATATGGCCGCCGGTTAATTCTATTTTGGCCATCTCTATAATTAGCATAAATTCAATATGGCCGCCGATTAATTTCTATTTTGGCCATCTCTATAATTAGCATAAATTCAATATGGCCGCCGATTAATTTCTATTTTGGCCATCTCTATAATTAGAATAAATTCAATATGGCCGCCGGTTAATTTCTATTTTGGCCATCTCTATAATTAGCATAAATTCAATATGGCCGCCGGTTAATTTCTATTTTGGCCATCTCTATAATTAGCATAAATTCAATATGGCCGCCGGTTAATTTTATTTTGGTAATCTCTATAATTAGCATAAATTCAATATGGCCGCCGGTTAATTTCTATTTTGGCCATCTCTATAATTAGCATAAATTCAATATGGCCGCCGATTAATTTCTATTTTGGCCATCTCTACAATTAGCATAAATCTAATATGGCCGCCGGTTAATTCTATTTTGGCCATCTCTATAATTAGCATAATTCAATTTCATTTTGGTAATCTATACAAGTACATTAAATTCAATATGGCCGCCGGTTAATTTCTATTTTGGCCATCTCTATAATTAGCATAAATTCAATATGGCCGCCGATTAATTTCTACTTTGGCCATCTCTATAATTAGCATAAATTCAATATGGCCGCCGATTAATTTCTATTTTGGCCATCTCTATAATTAGCATAAATTCAATATGGGCGCCGGTTAATTTCTATTTTGGCCATCTCTATAATTAGAATAAATTCAATATGGCCGCCGATTAATTTCTATTTTGGCCATCTCTATAATTAGCATAAATTCAATATGGCCGCCGATTAATTTCTATTTTGGCTATCTCTACAATTAGCATAAATTCAATATGGCCGCCGGTTAATTTCTATTTTGGCCATCTCTATAATTAGAATAAATTCAATATGGCCGCCGATTAATTTCTATTTTGGCCATCTCTATAATTAGCATAAATTCAATATGGCCGCCGATTAATTTCTATTTTGGCTATCTCTACAATTAGCATAAATTCAATATGGCCGCCGATTAATTTCTATTTTGGCCATCTCTATAATTAGCATAAATCCAATATGGCCGCCGGTTAATTTCTATTTTGGCCATCTCTATAATGAGCTTACTTCCAATATGGCCGCCGGTTAATTCTATTCTGGCCATCTCTATAATTAGCATAATTTCAATATGGCCTACAGTTAATTCTATTTAGGTAATGTGTATATTTAGTATAATCCAATATGGCCGCCAGTTAATTCCAATTTGGCAATCTATATAAATATAATAAATCCAATATGGCATAATTTCAATATGGTCACCGGTTAATCCTATTTTGGTAATCTCTATAAGTAGCATAATTCTAATATGGCCGCCAGTTAATTCTATTTAGGCAATCTCTTTATTTAGTATAATCCAATATGGCCGTGGTTAATTCCGATTTGGAAGTCTCTTTAATTAGCATATTTCTAATATGGCCGCCGGTTAATTCCAATTTGGTAATCTCTATAATTAGCATAATTCCAATTGTACTCCGGTCTGAAATTCGATTACATTTTGATAATATGGTATTATTTTGATGATTTATAGGGATCATTTAGATTCTACAGCATGTCTATTGTACATGTATTAGTATAGAGAAAGAAAAAATGGAAATCTTTCTACCGTTTTGAATTTTTTTTTTTACTTTCGAATTCTATTCTATTGTAATAATATTTAATTATGCTTGATTTGTAGAGATAGAAATAAAGTGGATTTTGTCACCCCTATTTAATTATTCAATATTGATTCACCATCTTTGTGGCAGTTGGCTATTCCATGTTATGTTCCCAACACATACCACCCACGCATTATCAATTCGGCAATGAGGGTTTATGTTTCTATTACTGTAAAATGGAGTTCAATATTTCTTTTGTATAAAAATGACGGATCTTACACTCTGTGCAAATTGCAATGAATTGAAATCACTTGATGAATACCATAAACACATACGAAAACCTATTAAAAACAAGACATTTATCAAAAACAACAAAGACAGATTAAAAAAAAGAGTGTTATCTGAGTTTATTCAGAGAAATCCAAATTATAAAAATATAAAAAGAAATCATTATAATACACATTGTTTTCTAAAATAATTAAAAAGACACATACCAGTCTTTTAAAAATAACGTCAGTGAAACTTATGTATATAACATAAACGAATATGACATTTTCATTAAAAGAGATAATACATATAAGGGCATTGCCTGTTAAATGAACTTTAATTTGTTTGACTTTCAGCTCACATTGCATTACAATAAAAGACAATTAATAATTCACACAAATTTTTTTCAAAAACATTAATTAGGTTTTTACTCCAGTCAACATAGTTTCCATGTTCTCTTTAAATGCGTTATCCAGAGAAATAGTAACTGGATGATAAGAAAGCTTTGAGGATTCAAACAAGGTCCCACGTTTTACTTCTGAAAAGGAATCACAAAAAAGAAAGATTAATATGGGGGGTGAAACCTTAGCCAAATAAAGACTAGGAAAAAAAGACGAGGCAACAAACGTTTTTGTCTTTTGTTAATCCAAAACTAGGTCGACCGTTTCCACAAGAACCACCACCTTGACATTCACAATGTAAAAAAACACGTCCTGTCTATGTTTTGAGAACGATGTTGTTTTGACTGTGAAGGAGTTGCTCTAGATAGCTATTAGCAAATGTCATCGTAACAGTGTGCTGATTAACCAGCCGATCGGGTGAGCAATATTCAACTGAAAAGGCTTGTATTATAGGCGTCTCGACTAAAATCGACAATGTATACTGAAACTTGAGTTTCTTTAGAAATGGTTATAAGTAACATTTAAAACTAGAGGCTTATATAAAAAAATATTTAAAACAAAAATAACTTAAATTTTAATATATATATATTGTCATTGTATGCTTATGCTGTCTGTCTGTCTGTCTGTCTCTCTCTCTCTCTCTCTCTCCCCCTTTCTCTCTATTTCTCTTTCTCGTTCTAACCCTCTTTGAAATTTGAAGTAAAAATAAAGCCAGAAAATACATGGCGACTTAAAAGATAGCACTGTACAAAGTTTTTTAACTAAAAATATAGGAAGAGAAGTTCACAAATATATTCTTTCATATAATGCTATTTTTATCACTGTCAGTCAATCCCACAAGTGCCTCGAATTAACCTGGATTAGAAATATTGTTACTACCCCGAGGTCCTCCTTTCAAAAATCGGCTAGTTGCACCCTTGGGTCCACATATCCCTCACATAAAAGCCTCAAGAGTTGGGAGAAAAAGAAAAAAAAGGTTTGGCTCTGGTTAGCCAGCTCTAATAAGAGTTTAGAGCTAATGTCTTAATATGAAGTGAAAAACAGAAATGAAGATTTAATATGGGAAAAAATGATATAGGACAAGGGAAAAGGAGGAAATCCTCATAGTCCTGTTAAATGAACTTTAATTTGTTTGACTTTCAGCTCACATTGCATTACAATAAAAGACAATTAATAATTCACACAAATTTTTTTCAAAAACATTAATTAGGTTTTTACTCCAGTCAACATAGTTTCCATGTTCTCTTTAAATGCGTTATCCAGAGAAATAGTAACTGGATGATAAGAAAGCTTTGAGGATTCAAACAAGGTCCCACGTTTTACTTCTGAAAAGGAATCACAAAAAAGAAAGATTAATATGGGGGTGAAACCTTAGCCAAATAAAGACTAGGAAAAAAAGACGAGGCAACAAACGTTTGTGTCTTTTGTTAATCCAAAACTAGGTCGACCGTTTCCACAAGAACCACCACCTTGACATTCACAATGTAAAAAAACACGTCCTGTCTATGTTTTGAGAACGATGTTGTTTTGACTGTGAAGGAGTTGCTCTAGATAGCTATTAACAAATGTCATCGTAACAGTGTGCTGATTAACCAGCCGATCGGGTGAGCAATATTCAACTGAAAAGGCTTGTATTATAGGCGTCTCGACTAAAATCGACAATGTATACTGAAACTTGAGTTTCTTTAGAAATGGTTATAAGTTTTGTAACATTTAAAACTAGAGGCTTATATAAAAAAATATTTAAAACAAAAATAACTTAAATTTTAATATATATATATTGTCATTGTATGCTTATGCTGTCTGTCTGTCTGTCTGTCTCTCTCTCTCTCTCTCTCTCTCTCTCTCTCTCTCTCTCTCTCTCTCTCTCTCTCTCTCTCTCTCTCTCTCTCTCTCTCTCTCCCCCTTTCTCTCTATTTCTCTTTCTCGTTCTAACCCTCTTTGAAATTTGAAGTAAAAATAAAGCCAGAAAATACATGGCGACTTAAAAGATAGCACTGTACAAAGTTTTTTAACTAAAAATATAGGAAGAGAAGTTCACAAATATATTCTTTCATATAATGCTATTTTTATCACTGTCAGTCAATCCCACAAGTGCCTCGAATTAACCTGGATTAGAAATATTGTTACTACCCCGAGGTCCTCCTTTCAAAAATCGGCTAGTTGCACCCTTGGGTCCACATATCCCTCACATAAAAGCCTCAAGAGTTGGGAGAAAAAGAAAAAAAAGGTTTGGCTCTGGTTAGCCAGCTCTAATAAGAGTTTAGAGCTAATGTCTTAATATGAAGTGAAAAACAGAAATGAAGATTTAATATGGGAAAAAATGATATAGGACAAGGGAAAAGGAGAAAATCCTCATAGTCTAAGCCCAGAATAAGACAGAACGACAAAAATGGGAGAGAAAAGAAAGAGAGAGAATGGAGGCGAGGTTTAGACAATTACATCATACAGTGTTGAGCTGAAGATCATATTCTTATAGCTCAATATTAAAATGGCTTCACTGAAGAGCAAAAAAAGAATGGCTACAGCAAGCAGTGTAAAAATTAAATGTATGTTTATAAAAAAGTGTACATCTTAGAATGCTTTAAGATTAACTCAATTTATAATATTTGCTCAAATTAGAGGTAAAAAAGCATGACTTATATTGGGCGGCAGCTCAGAGCCAACTCTGAGAAAGAGGAATGAGGGTATCTTTCCCTCTGCTAGTCTGTGAGAGGTCCATGGGCAAGACCAATTAAAAATAAAACATGAAATGATATGAGACAGCAACAATGTGAGTTGATGGGTAAATCAGCTCATTAAAACAAAACAAAAAAAAAATAAAGTGCGGTGTCTGACAAGGATGTGTGCTTGCTCCGGACCTTTTCTCTCTCTACAGTGAAATGATTTGAGAAGCATAGAAGGATACCCAGGAATTAAAATAGGAGGGCACAAAGTAAGCAACATGAGATACGCTGATGACGCTGTATTAATTGCAGAAAATAAAAAAGGCTTGCCACAGTTATTAGACATCACTGAAGAAGAAAGCAGAAGGAAAGGATATGGATTAAAGAGCAAAAATACAGAAGTAATGGTCGTCAATCGAAACAATGAGTGTGCACAGATCAATTCTTTAGTAGTCAAAGATAATTCGTTCAGGAATCAATGCAAATACTTGGGCACTTGAATGTGAAGAGATGGACACAACAACTGTGAAATCGCATCAAAAAAGGCACTGGAGTGTTTTACTGAACCCATCCTTATGTATGGATGTTAGGCTTGGACAATTTAAAAAACAACTACAAAATTAACTGGAGGAAACAGAAATGTGGTTCCTAAAGAGAATGCTATGAATCTTATTTATGGACTTCAAAGAAATCAAACTAAAGTGTGGTACGAGGAGCTGGCATATATATGCTCATAAATACCATATTTAATCTACAGGCAGTATTTTTTGGCCATGTGATGAGAAAAAAGAAACTGAAACATCTTTGAGAACTGGGTTGATTTTAAAGGAAAAGGCAGCAGGGGAAAGAAGCGAGAGAAGATGTAGCATGGATGAAAAAAGTGGCTAAATGTAAAATGAGTGACAGATGCACTAACACAACAGCATCAAGGGATAGAGATGCGCAAAAGGTCATGATTGCCTAATCTAAAGAGCAGGGCACCTAATTCATTGATATACCGGGTATTTTCCATGAATCATCTAAGGATTTGTGTCTAGCTACAAAAAAAAAAAAAAAAAAACAACAAAAAAAGATGTATCTAATAAACGTAGTTGTAAGCAATATAAACATAATTGTCTCTGTTGTTTGAACGTAGATGAATACCACATATGTTGAGCGCTGTTCTACATAAAATTATGTATAGACAACCACTGCCATAAGTACAGCAAAGATTGCAAATATAACATCTCACTCCAGTTCTATAACATTTTCAAAGCTGGAAAGTTCAAAGGACTCAAATCACACATAGTGAAAAAAAAAACATAATACGAAGGAATGTATTCACAGACAACACCTTGCAGACATGAAATTTGCTTGAAAAGAAAGACATGAATATTAGAAGGTAAACATGTAAGTCTCACTTGTACATAAGGTGCAAGCTGACTACGTTTGATTGGTCTACAAACGTAGCCCAAAATTTGTCTTGACCTGCAAAGACTTAAAGAAGGAATAAATGATTTTTTCCCTCTCTTTACTTTTTGAGAAAATCCAAAAAAAAAAAAAAAAGATTTTTGTGAAAGATGAAGTTTGTTTTAAGCTGAGAGGATAAGAAAAGAGATGACATGAAAGATTGAAAAACCTGTATGTCCTACTGGAGAAAACGAAGAAAAACACACACACAAAAAAATAATAATAATGCCTTGATGTCACAAGGCTGCTTGAATTGAACCAACAGAAGGTCTCAGCACTTTTTCTATGACATCAAAAGCAGTGATCACATGAATTATAAAGTAGTTTAAAATTCTTGAGAAAAGAAGATCAACTTACACATCAAGGGCAAAACTAGGTGTTGCGTCACTCTTCAAAACTCAGTAGATGGTAAGGATTCTCTCTCAAAAGCACATTGTCTCAAGTTTCTTAGTCTGTGGCTGCTGATCTTCTCAAAATGAAGAAGAGGTTGAAGATCTCTGTCAGATTATCACTGAAGATGTTGAGAGGAACATATAATTATGAATAGAAAGGAACGAGTTACACAGAGAAGGGATAGGGAAGAAAAGAAGGGGATATATATATATATACATATACAGAGAGAGAGAGAGAGAGAGAGAGAGAGAGAGAGAGAGAGAGAGAGAGAGAGAGAGAGAGAGAGAGAGAGAGATTATATACTTTTGTAATAGTTTTAAAGTGGCTTTATAAACTGAAGATTTTCTTTTCTAATGCTGAAACTGGTTTTAATGAAGCAAGTTTTTCTCGGTGTAATGACAGGTTATAAATTTGTATATTAGAAGAGAGAGAGATAGGAGAGAGAGAGAGAGAGAGAGAGAGAGAGAGAGAGAGAGAGAGAGAGAGAGAGAGAGAGAGAGAATTATATACTTTTGTAATAGTTTTAAAGTGGCTTTATAAACTGAGGATTTTCTTTTCTAATGCTGAAGCTGGTTTTAATGAAGCATGTTTTTCTCGTTGTAATGACAAGTTATAAATTTGTATATTAGAAGAGAGAGAGAGAGAGAGAGAGAGAGTAGATATGGTATCCTGACCAAAAAAACGAAACACCGAGCTGTACTCACTATTATCATATGAAGAAATAAGTATGATCTTTCGTTGGAAATAACGGTGAGCTGTGGGTGTAAAGATAGAGAGAGGAAATTCTTTTGATACACATGAATGATAAAATAAACACCAATATCATGGATAGTTTAAAGTACAATACAAATCTCAATATTGGAATTGAAATGTATAAAAATTTATATTAATAATAATGGAAAAATATCATACTCAGCGTAGAATTATATTTTTACCATTTCTTTTGCACGTCCAACCTTCAACAAAAGTTTGTCTGTCCAAGGACAGAATTTGTGGGGGATCACATGAATGTATAATGTATACAGAATTCCCTAAATTTACGGACAATTCTCTTTCCTGTACAGTGGAACACATGTTTAACACCTCGAATAGGGAAAACCATTGCTATAACGACAGAGCTAAATAACACCTTTTTTTCCTATATTCAATTTATTTCTGCAAAATTGACACTGCTTCCCAACCTGTAAAAACTGGAAAGAAAGCACCAAAACTTTTAATAGAAAAAAATCCTTAGCATTTTGCCCTGCCTGCATTGTAACAGTACAAGCGAACAAGCAATGCAGGCTTTCCTGTCTTTTCTCCACAGTCCGCATGTATATGAAAATATGTATTTATTTCCATAAGAGGCAGAATAGAAAAAAACAAAGGAAAGTGTAATTACTTCTTGGGTGAGGCCATGCCCTTGATGGTTCAAATACTGCACTGTGATGGCCAGGAAGGGCGGAGACTGGTCTTTCGGCATCTGGATCTTCAACCGAATCTTGGCTTGACAATCTAGTTTGAGGGACCTGTGAAAGTGATGAAGAGTATGTAGTTATGTATCTATTGATAGAGTTGAATGCTACAAAGTTCATTTAGTGTATAGCATCAAGCCACATGGTAGGCAGTGGCCAACATCTAAAGAAAAATAACTTTGGCTTATAAAATCTGAAACCACAAAATAAATGATTGATTGGCAAATCTAGATCTAGAGTAAATTAAAATATTTGTCCTATGAACTGCAAAATGTTTCAGATCAGTACTCTGACAATGCCTTTCAATAAGGCTTTTGGTGCCCTCATGCCAAATTTTCCATTCTGTTATAGATCTAGAATCTAGATCTAGATCTAGATCTACTCCAAGAGGCAGGGAAGGATTTAAAAATCTAGGCTTAGGATAACTCACCCCTTATCTTTAACCAACCACTAAAATCTAAAATCAGATCGTCTAGATCTGGATATAAGACCTATCTATATTTAACTCTAGATCTCATTAGCACAATTGATGGGACTTACCTTTGGCATGGGCGCTGACCCGTCGAGGAGCTGGTGTGTTTGGACGGGGAGTGCTTGCACACAAAGAGAATGATTTTATATTTTAGGTACTTCAGTATTAGTTCTTTCACTGACTTACTCGATCTTTTCACAAATAGACTGTGAGTGCCACTGAAAATGATTTAAGGGCTGCCTCAAACTCTTCATACGTTTTGAACACACGTCCTTTCTCCATTTTGAACATTGGTGGAAAGGAAGTGAAATCTGAGTCAAACACGAATTTTGTGACGTCACATCTTTCTCTGTGTCCGTTCAGACCAGTACCAATTATCTAGGAGGCCTGTTCATAGGTTATGTAATATTATTCAGATGGGCCGGTCTGCGGGGTGCTAGCAATGTGCTCTCTCTCTCTCTCTCTCTTTCTTTCTCTCTCTCATCTTTAGCTTAATCCGACTCATAACTCCCGTCTCTCTCTCTCTCTCTCTCTCTCTCTCTCTCTCTCTCTCTCTCTCTCTCTCTCTCTCTCTCATCTTTAGCTTAATCCGACTCTTAACCCTCGTCTATCTCTCTCTCTCTCTCTCTCTCTCTCTCTCTCTCTCTCTCTCTCTCTCTCTCTCTCTCTCTCTCTCTCTCTCTCTCTCCCTCCCTCCCTCTTCATCATAACTTCTAAGTACATGTAGGCTATACATTCAAATACTTAGAAACTCAAATGCACATGTACACCTTTTCGAGATTTGATAATACAGTGGTACGGTACATCAAATACCGGCACTGGAGTGACACACTAAGAACACGTGCATCAGATAATGAGGAGAGTTTTTAATTGTATCAAGTCAGAAGAAGCAAATGAAGAGAGAGGGAAAGAGGGAGAGAGAGAGAGAGAGAGAGAGAGAGAGAGAGAGAGAGAGAGAGAGAGGGGGGGGGGGGGAGACAGAGATTATAATTTTGTAAAATTCGACCAAGGAACAAAAACAAACATAGTAGGTACGTAGAATCTTAGAGCAAGAGATAAAATAATGAATGAGAGAGAGAGAGAGAGAGAGAGAGAGAGAGAGAGAGAGAGAGAGAGAGAGAGAGAGAATGGGTGAAAGAGATACAGACAGCCAGAGGTCTATTTGTGTGGAAAAGGGGGGTGCTAGATATGGTAATAGGTGCTAGCCATGTGCGCTTTATATCTGGCCTTCTCTCTTTCTTTCATCTCTCTAGCTCAATCCGACTCTTAACCCCTCCGGGCCTCTCTCTCTCTCTCTCTCTCTCTCTCTCTCTCTCTCTCTCTCTCTCTCTCTCTCTCTCTCTCTCACGCACACACTCTCCCTTCTTATCATAATTTCTATTACATTCAAATATTTACACTTTGAAACTCAGATCCACATGTATACCTTTTCGAGACTTGATAACACAGTGTTACAGTAGGCTACATTAAATAAAGGCACTGGAGTGACATGTCAAGAGCAAAACAAGGAATGACAGAATGTGAAAGACAAAAAAAGATATGGTGATATTTAGAGTGAAAGAGATACAGACAGAAGTCTATGTGTATGTGGGAGGGGGTTGGTGGTCAGAATAATGGGCAGTACTAACCTGTTCCAGTGTAAAAATGAAGGACAACTTTTAGCTGATCCCATTGATTCACAGTTTTACAGGGGAAATTTGGGCGTGTTACCAATTTAAAACCGTTGTAGTCTTCAAATTGAATTACAGTCACTCCTGCATCTGCATCTCTAAGTCTAATATGGAAGTATATAACATATTCATGCATACAACCACCGCGACTGAAGCTGGCAAGTGCTTGTTCTCTTCTATCTGCATTACAAGCACTGAGTCCATAGAGGAGCAAACTTTCTTGAAGGGCTTCCTTAACAGTGTCACAGTTAAAGTTATTTTTTACTATGAATGTATCCAGTTCGTCAATTTCTCTGACTTTGTTTTCACTGACAGCTTTTTTTTTGGTAGGGCGAGGAGTTTTTGGATGAGCATGTGATATGGATGGTGAAGGTATCTCACCAAAGTTAATAGGAGGATGCATAGAGATTATAAATATTATCTTCCTCTTCGAATGTGAGGAGTATCAGAGAGCCAGTGTCGACTACATACTCCAATATGTTCAGTCACTTTCTCAACTTTGTTTGGGAGACTCGAAACCCATTTATGACATTCAGTTGGGTCCTTCGGAAAACCATAATTATAAAATAACCGTTTCACTTTCTTTCCCCTTCTGACTGGCATAGCCGCTCTTACAGTTTGTAACAGTGCACTTTCTTCCCCTAAACAATAAACAGTTAAGGAAATTGATAATGACACCGATACACCATATAATGAAATATGAAACTTAAGGTTAAAGTATTGAGGGCACTTTGAGTATCAGAGATTTTAGTTAAAAGGCTTTTAAAAAACTTTGGCTCCCACTTCAGCACACCTTCTCTCTATAAAGTGATATCGCAGAGACCATAAAGGGAAAAGCTAATTAAACTTAAAGCATATTCAGATGAACTTAACATGTATAATTGTTTATCAGTCTCTCTCTCTCTCTCTCTCTCTCTCTCTCTCTCTCTCTCTATATATATATATATATATATATATATATATATATATATATATATATATATATATATATTACATTGTATGATGTTTGGTGCCACGGGTCATACTCTATCAGTGTGCACACATTTAGAGGAAAATCTATACCAAATCACAAGAAAGCATTCTTGGAATGTTCCACATTGAAAGCATCTGTTAGAACAAGGTGCAATCCAAGGGCGAATAGCAGAGAATAAGATAAGAAATATAATCCAAGAAAGAATGAATGTAATCCAATAACAAAATGGCAGGAGAGTCCAGTGAAAACACAGTGTGTACTGCTAAGCATGCTATAATCAACTGTTCAAACCTCGCGCAGGTGGCTGATAGCTAGCCAGATGATGGCCCATCTGAATAATGTTACGTAACCTTGTGAACAGGCCTTCTAGACAGATGGTACTGCTATAGACACATTGTTTGTATATTTTGAACCACGTGATAGCTATAAAAAGATTTTGCGGGTGCCTATTAGTCGTTTTCTCTTTGTCAGGCTGTGTTTACACTTACAAGTAGTAGTTCGTACATTAACTTTTTCTTTTTTTTTTTTTCTTGAGGGGGGTGGGGATAGATCTCTTTGCATTCCTGAAGCGGGAACTTGCTTACAGCAGGATTTTTCTCCTGAAACTAAAATTCCCGTTATAGTCATGTTTTATTTATTTTGAGCACATCACTAGAGTGGTCTCGCTTATTGAATCTGTATAGCTTATCACTGTCTGCCTCTGGCCTTACACTTCGTTTCCTTCTGTTTTGTCTCCTCTTCTCTGATGTTGGCAATTAATGTCTAGTGGTCAGTCAGCCCCAATTGCTGCAAAGAAAGAGACAATTGTGCGCGACGGTCTAAAAGAGGTGACAGTAGAGAAGTTTTACAGTACTGGAGTTGTCTGAGAGACGAGCAGAATTCTCGCTCGGATTGAGAGAACGTGGCATTACCTAAACTAGCTGTGATAAAGACAGGGTTAGATTTCTTTACAAATAAAAAAAAAAAATAGGAGACGACGTAGAAAGTTGTCAACTTGATAATTATTAAACCCTAAAACAATTTTGGCTGGTTTTAATAGAAAGGAGGGAACACAGAGGGGGGCTAATTCTTCTTCACAGAACACCCCCCCCACCCCCTCCGCCTGAGGAGGCTGCACAACCACTGGACGAGCCACAGCATTCCTGTCCCACAACTCATCTTCCCGGGTCTGACGGCACGTGCCCCCAGGTGCGCACGTCGGAGCCTCAATTATAAGTGCGGCAACCGAACTTCTCCGCAGATACCCCTGTTTCCTGCATGCAACAACTGAAAGGGGTTAGTTAGAAATCAATGGTTTATTTGGCGGAAAGCCTAAAACTGTCCTCACCCACAGGTCTGGAGGTGAGAAGAAAACTGGACGCTGCTATTTGACTTCCCTCCAACAGTGAACGGACAGAGGTGCTCTAGGCAGAACTATCCCGTTCATCGTGAATTAAACGCAGTGGAAACTGAGGCTACGGGGAAAATACGTGTAGTACGATGTACTAATTGACATAGAAGAGAAGTGTAGCATAAAGAAACGCGCACTCGAAGATAAAGACTTTCTTAGAACTTCTTTTTTAAGGGAGAAGAGCACTTCAGTACAAAGTTTAAAATAATTCTTCCAGTCAAGGAACTCGACAAATCATTATGTTTTATAAAGTCATTTCAAGGTGGAGACCATAATGATTGATTATGGAACATTTGAAAAAAAAAAACCTATGGAAATCAAAATAACTTTCTTAAATTATTTTTAGTCAGATCAAGGTGCCTTGCCCTGCCACAGTGAAAAAGTATTCAACAAACCTTAGGTTTAGACAGAAACTATTTTCATTGAGCTGAAAATAAGAAAGGAATTGTTGAACAGATTTATTGCTTTTATCATCATACCTTGTCATTATCACCAATGTAACTAGATGTATTCAAGCTAGAACATTGATTTGAGATGCCTGTATGATTGTGTGCTTTGCCTATGACGTAATGACGAACGTATTCTTTTACTACATTTCTAGGGCATATTTATAGTCTTTGTGTGATAATCAAGACTGTAGGTATGTTATGTAAGCACACATCGATAATTATAAAGTACAGTGTATTTTTGGTGCACTACATTGGTGTGTGCTCAAGGAAAATTCTGGACGAGCGATTTTTTGGTGTGAACGCAGGATTACCGGGGGTGGGGGCAGGATAGAGCCACACTATTCGCTATTCGATTCAGACTGCCTTTACCTCTAATCTAAAGGAGGCAAATTATACTCACGGGAAGCTGATGCCATAGTGCTGTGCTTACCTCTCTCTCTCTCTCTCTCTCTCTCTCTCTCTCTCTCTCTCTCTCTCTCTCTCTCTCTCTCTCTCTCTCTCTCTCTCTCTCTCTCTCTCTCTCTCTCTCCCTCAGTCTCTCTCTTTCTTTTTCTATTTCTCTTTCTCGCTTCCTAGCTTCCAATGGATTCAGAGATACACAGAGTGAAATGGGCAAATTTCTTTCTTCTGTTGTTAAAGTCAGGCTCATTTTTATCTTTGAAGTAGTGAAACATGATAAAACAAAAAATATTATCGGCGATACAGTGTTAATCATGCCCATGCTTGTGAAGACAGTTTTTTCATCATCATCATCATCATCATCATCATCCTAATCATCATCATTATCATCATCACATCATCATCATCATCACCATCATCATCATTATCATCACCATAATCAATATGTAATGATCGTCTTCATCCTCAAAATCAGTATCTTTTTCGTCGTTCTCTCCATTCCTCAGTCCTGGCCCTTTCTTTACTTCCATAGACTTTACACTGGAGTGTGGATAAATACCTCAGGACCAAAAAAGTTAGTTGACTGTAGGCAAAAGTTGGCTTTAAATATTGCAATTTAATTTGTAAAGAAATACAAAATAGTGCTGGCAAACAAAGTTGACTTGAAGCAAAAGTTTCCCTTAGGTGTTGAATGTATATGGACTCCTCTGTACTTTTAGTAATACTTTCTCGTTAGCCAGGCTTTCCTCTTTTTATTCAACTGATTTTCATCTTTGAATCATTTTCTCACTCCTGTAACTCCATTGCGCCCCTATGGTTCCAAGTAAAAAAAAAAGCAGTTGGAATTCTTTTGTAATAAGTTAAAATTATGAATGCGGTTTTGTGTCAAGGTGGTTTGTGCACCACAAAAGCTGGGCTTGATCAGTTATATAAAAATGGAAAAGCAGAAAATCTTAAAGATCAGATTCGATATAGAAAATTAGTGATGGGGCAAGAGGACTTAAGACTGACAGGTACTGCTGCAAATCTTTACCAGACTTTGCTTGGAAAGATATGCAATGAACCCCCCTCTAAAAGAGGGGGGTTCATTAGGCAAAAGACAATCATTCAAAATTAAAGTTCTGATGATGATTATTAAATACAATGCTGTTACGGTGAAAATAAATTTGACAGAAACTGTTGCTTGATGTTGTTGTTGGCTTCAAGGTTTATTTAGTAAAACAAACAGAAATCGCTGCAAGGTACAAACAGTATAGATACTTTCATTAGCGAAGTGTACAGGTAGGTAGTCAACAAAAAAGTGACACTGATACAGGTACATAGTATGTCTGGCAAAAGAGGTAGTGAGACCGAGAGGTAAGCAGAGTGGGAAAAACCATAGGTGCGGCTTAAAAAAACATATACACGGAACAGAAACCTTCACAATTTAAAAGAAACGAAAATTTCTGTTTATACTTTATAATTTTTTAAAGTTGCAGGCTCAAATTGTTTTCATTTAACAAAATATTGATATTTTCAGGCTTGCTAATTCCTTTACATGAATTGGTTCTCAATTTATATTTTGAAAACTGTAATGTATTTTGTCTCTTATGCAATACTTTCTTTTACAGTCATTCAGTTTCAGCTTTAATGTAAGCGTGTATTGAACCTCAGTTTATCATGGGAGTTTTCTACAACTATCAAAATCATAATGCTTTATCATGTATACATTTGAAAATATATGTTCAATCATAATTCATCTGTGACTATTAATTTTTTACTTCTATCATTGACTTACAATGCAGTTTTGAAATAGAAACAGTGGTCAAATTATCAAAAAGATAGCATAATCAGGTTCAGCATCTAAAAAACCATAAACTCCGAAAGTTTCATTAATCTAGTACGAAAACTGTGTTTTTTATGATATAATTTCTACAATATGATTCGCTTTTTTACCAATTTTTTTCCAAGGCGCAAAATTTGGCGCTATGCCAATTTTGGTTTTCTCTATCTTTTCAAAATGGCTTTCTAGGTTGCTGACAAAAATTGAGTCAACTAAATACAACATTGTGTATTAGCAAACTAAGTATTGAAACAATCTGAAGAATATGTGTTTTTTTACGATGGTCCAAAAGTGCCTCATCTAGAGTATTTGCTTGTAATTTTGATATGCCACAAGTGTTTTTGGCCATATTTCATGACCAATAAATTCTTTTGTTTACTTTCTATCTCCGTGAAATTTCGTATGTGTATAGTCATTGTCTTGGACTTTGTAAATATGTCCTTTTTTGTTTCATAAGATGTAACAAATGACTTTTATATGTCCTTAAAAACAACCCGATGCACGCAATTTGTTTTGTGTCGTTATGCGCAAAATTGAAACAGCTGTAAAACTTTTATTTACCAACGGATTTTGATGAAATTTGTTGGAAATTTCATATTTTAACAAGATCTTTACAGTACAATTGGGTATATTCAAATTTGCTGGGGTAGAAAAATCACTTTGTGGTACCTATTTTCAGTGTCACTTGCTCCATATAATTGGGTGTCATCAGCATAAAGGTGGTAACTTATGCTATGTTTCCTAATAAGGGCAGACAGTGGTTTAGTATACATGGTAAAGAGACGGGACCTAAAACTGAGCCTTGAGGGACTCCATATTTGAAAGGAAGATTTTGAGACGTTTCATTTCTCACTTTAACACAATAAAATCTGTTGGTAAGATATGACTCAAACCACGTACGTACTGTACCCGACACAAGAAACGACTTCTTAAGCCTGTTTAGTAAAATTTCATGATCAATAGTGTCGAAAGCAGCTGTTAGATCAAGCAGCACAAGGAGACATAAGTTTTTGTCATCTACTAAGTCCAGAATATCTGAGGTCACTTTTAAATGTGCAGTCTCCGTGCTATGGTGCATCTTGTATGCGGATTGAAGAACTTCATCAAAACCGTTACTTTTAACGTGTTTCAGGACTTGACCTAGTACAACTTTTTCCAGAATTTTTGACAGCAAATTGAGATTTGAGACAGGTCTAAAGTTTTTAAGATCCGTTTCGTCAAGCCCGGGCTTCTTGAGAAGAGGTGTCACAATAGCACGTTTGAAAATGTCAGGTACAACACCAGTGGCCAAAGATTCGTTTATAATTTTTGTTATGTAAGGGACTAACTCCATTGTGTATTCCTTTAATAAAGATGTTGGGATGGGATCTAAATCACACGTTTTGGGGGAGGATGCTTTTATATACTTTGTAATTTCCTCTTCAGTTACATAGCAAAATTCAGTCATAGTATTTCCAGTTGATGGTTCATGCTCATCTGGCAGAGGTGTGTCGTTACCAAGAAATGTTCTTATATTATCAATCTTGTTATTGAAAGTAAGTAAAAATTGATTACAGAGTTCTTTATCTTCTCCGGGGGGAAGGGAAGACGACGTTTGGTGTCCCATGATATGGTCTGTTGTCTGGAAGAGTTCTTTCGTCGTTTTGACTTCTTCAAGCTTTTTGGTGAAGTAAGCTTTCTTGTGAGAGCGAATAAGGGAGTTTATAATGTTAAAATGTATCCATTTCATTTACATTTTAATTAATGCAGCCTATGTTCTGGATTTATTTCTTGTAGAATCTGTAAGTGTAAGCGTAACGTAAGGGAATCACTTTGTAACTAACAGACTAAAAGTAGCACAGCATTTCCTTAGTATCTTGTTTCTTGATGAAAACATTCCTAAGCCCACTACATTTTAATCATTTTAGGAGTTCATGAGAAACAAATAAATTAGAGGTAGCAAAAGATCTAATTTTTTTTCTCTTTCTTAAATGCTTATCGGAGGCTTAGATAGTTTAGAATTCTATAACTATAAGATTTTGCTTGCTTAGTGTTTCTGTTGGTAAGAAATCAAAATTAGGCACTAACGTTACAACTGTATTACGTATAGAGTTTAATTAACCAAATTCTGGATAGCCTCAACAACCACTACAGTGGAAACCTCAAAAACTGAAGTCTGATTATTCAAATTTCTCATAAACCGAACTTTACAAGATGATAATTGATAGATTTTTTCCTCTTTGGCTTTGTTAGAATCGCACATGTATTTCGAAGTATTTCTGATTTGATTCTCTTAATTCGAAGTCGATATCACCTCATAAGGCATCACAAAAGTGCTACATGCATCTCTCAAGCAGCAAGCAATGCCGATCACTGCCCAAGAAAGGCTGATCAGTGCGCTAACAAATCAAGAAGGGAGCAAATGCATTAACAATTAAGTGCCAATAGCAAATCTGTACTGATACTGATACTAGTGATAGCAAGTTGGGACAGGGGAATAGGAGGGTTGCTCGTTGCAGGCTCAGTACACCACACTCACTCAATGAGTCTTAGACTTTATTATATCCATTTTTGTAATTCGAATATTCTTAATTCGAAGATTTAATCCATTCCCATACAATTCGAATTGTGAGGTTTTCACTGTCAACATTACAATTGACAATAGTTAACACAAAGGTTTAAAAAAAGCTGAGCCAATGAAAAATTTATTTCTCATGCAGAATTATGAAAACTCCAACTTTTTACTTTAGAAAGCTATTATTAAATTAAGCAAAACACAGACTTCACACACACACACAAAAAAAAAAAGTTGCAAAATTAATTCTAAGACCTTTATTACAACACAATCATTTATTTTTTAGAAGCCTCCTGAGCTTTGAGTACCCGCGCCACAATCTTTTGTTCTTCAATCAGAAAGGCGCGAATAATTCTGGAAAGTTGAAAAAAATTCAAAGTATAAGTTAAGTTAAGTGAAAGATATCAGAATAAGGGGACAATCTTTGTCAATAAATTAATACTATAGGTGGTAACTTTTAACATTTCCCATTTTACAAAGTTGGCAGAAGGCATTCCAACTTGAAAAAAAAAAATAATTTTTTTTTTCCTAAAATAATTCTAGGACTATTAATAAAGTTGAAACAAATGAACTTCAGGTGATACTGTCTAACATTAGTGCGGTTGCAATGTATTATGGGGAGAGAACAAGTGGGTTATAAATTTCTTTGTGCCGAAACCAATGTTTTGCATTGCGAGTCTGATAATTGAACATGCTGGCATAAGAGAATTTAAACGGAGAAGATGTCAACATGGAAGAAATTAGTTATGAGTAATGAAGAGGGAACATTTATGGACTATGCAAAGCTTGTTGATGGTAGGGAAAAGTAGAAAAAGGCAATATTGATTTAAGTGGAGCATACTTTTCTTTCAATCTACAATTAGACCTGAATTCTGACTAACATCCTTTTCTGCAAAATCTTGATAACCGTTCATCATAAATTTCACCTCAAACACTAACTTATCTGCAAGACTATGCAATTCATGTATTTCATACACCCATCTAACTAGCAACTAGCACGTTAAAGAGCTAAGTGCAAGCTGTTTTATTCCAAGTCTTTCAGCTTAGGAACACAGGCACAAATGCTTACCTCTCCCTCACAGCTTTGTGACAACGAGATCCTCCATAAGCCCTGGAAACAGTTTTCTGTCTTTTGCTCAAAGCACTCAATTTGTGGGGACGCACAGCCTTAACCTGTGAATGACCAATCAATGAAATTTAATCAAACTGCATTAAACTTGGTATTTAAATTATACATACACCATTAAATAGAAGTCATGACAGGACAGAAGTTCCTTAAGAAATCATTGAAGAGAGAAAACTCTGACTTTCAGGGTGTCCAGCAACATCTCAACCTAAAATTTCCTGACCCGCATTTTTAAAGAAAATCCAAAGTCAATTTCCACTGCACAAGGATAATCGAAAGAGAATTTGCAGGGACATGTTTAATAATAGAAATGATGATGATAACAAAGCACCTATGTAATTCAACATTTTAAAGCGGGCAATAAAAACAAGTTACTCGTATAATTAACAGGCTGTTGACCTAGTTATTGAACGCTGTTTTCCCTTCCCTTTTCAAACCTTGATGGTCGATTTCCTACCACTTCCGAATTTTCTGACTTCCTGGACATACCAAAAATCATCATTATCATGGCTAGTGAGATGGATGGAACCTAAAAAAAATGTTTAGAACAGATGTTCTCAGCAACTGGTTTTTTTTTTTTTAGGCATTTTAGCACACACGCAAGGGGACCCAACACCCACATCAGAATTTTTGTATGGCTTCTATTGCCACTTATTATCTAAGCATGAGTGGGGAACTTTAGAACTTGGATGTTTTTGTTGACACAACAAAACAGCATGCTTAAGAAAGAAGACAAATGTACAAAAGCATAGACTTCTTGACCTGGTACATGTACCAACAAGGACCAGTGAAATATTGGACACCACAGTTAGGTTTTCCTGAGCTCCTTCAAATAATGATCCTTGCTAGAGGGGATGAACTAGAAAACCAATCAAAAAAGAATCTTTCATTCCAAACCAGATTTTAATTTACTTACTCCAAGTTAAAACCTTTCAATTAAAGATATGCTAATGTCATGAAAGTTCTTGATTTAAGTTCAGTTCAGTAGCAGGCCTAACAAATACAAAGCAACAGAAGAACAAGTCCTTCAATAATTAATAGCAAACTTTGTATTGTCCAGTTTAGGTTGTAATAGCTTTTCCAATTCCATATGAATATAAGAGATATAATTAATAGCAAAAGTAGTGGAGTTTACTGTTTACCTCTTGCTTGAAGAATTTTGAAATAAAATAGCACCAGTCTAGCTATTGATTGATTATGACATTGCATTTTGTAAAAGATAAGAATGACATGAAAACATGTCATCCTTTGTTCCAAGGTGAAGCATGTATGTGAAGTAGGTAAAATTTGCTAGAAAACTTATTGTTAACTCGTCCTGTATTAAAAGAAAGCTAAGGGTCCAAAACCCTGACTAGCTTTATTCGTCCTAAGACTTGCTCATGGAAATTTATTGGTATAAAATTTAGGCCTAAGCCTACACCTGACTCAAGATTGGACTAAGAACTGAAACTTTAAAGTAAAGTCAATTTGCTCACTACAAAAAATGTTTGCTTTCTTATTCTTTAAGTAGTAGTAGAATGCTTTGCTTATAGCCTAATTTGAAACCTACAATAAATAATTATTACAATTTTGGTGCAAGAATCAATATAGGAATGAAGTAATATATTATAAACATTGCAAAGTCAGTCTACAAAATTTCAAAATGGCTTTCACATTTTTTGCCTCTCCAGCCTCTTTTACCAAGACAGCCAGTCGAAGTAAAAAATTTGATATGAATTGTCACGATAGTAGTCGTGGTCAGTACAAAAGTCACAAGTCACGATGGTACGGTTAAAAAAAAGAGACGCAAGTCCACCGTAAAATCAGTGCTTTCTTTAATATGCGATAAGTAAATCCAAGAAATGTAATTCACATGACCGTTTGATGGAGATGGAGTTCAATACACAGTATTCTCCAGATTTACAACAAGTAACTTCACAACCAATAATATAATCAATATATATCTTGAATCAAGCACAGTAATATAGAATTTGTGGTAAAAAAATCAAGCACATTAATGTAGAATTTATGGTTAACAGTTCGTGTGTCTAGGACTCGTGCTTTATATGGTAATATATAGTCAGTAATGAAAATCTATCGTCAATAACTCTCGAGTGGAAGTTAATTTTGAGTAAGATTTATGTATCTCTCATAGGAGGAAAATATTCTACACAGTTTAGAGCTCAAAGTTGCCAAAGAGCTATTTCTGTGATATTTCTTTCTAAATAGGCCTGTCTTCTTCAAGAGTTATAGGTCAACTGACTAAGTTTTCCGTTTCAACTTTTCATGAGGACTATTGAGTACCTTCTCACTCCGATTAGCTCGTATATGATTGGCTGCCATCTTCACAACAAATAAACAACGAAACAGTGTTCAGCCGTAATATAACTTTGGATTGTTATGTAAAGATGATTTATTACATGTGCCGACCATGACATGAATAATGAGTTGTCCAGCAAAAAGAATTTGAGATTAGCTGGGCAGATATTTTTCAACCACAAAATGAATACAGATTCTATTATTAGCACAACCACCTGCAATCAGTTGGTACCTACACTTGCTTACTTGGTGGAGAAACTTTTGTGGACAGGTAAAATGCCAGTATAATTGAAAATTGCAACAATGTATAAAAACATGAGGTACCCTGAGAAATTGTTTATTATAATAAGGCTAAAGCCAGCTTTCTGACCTAGTTTCTTCCTCTCAGCTGCTGCAGTAGATCATGGCACCTACGGTCTATATATACCACATACAAAAATAAATGAACAAGAAAATTAAGAGATGACGGCTAAATGATCTGTCCCCACAGAAAATCATGATTGAAAAATTTTTTTAACGTTTCTTCAAATCATTGCAAATTTTGCCATTTTCGTATAAAAGTGATAAAATAATCACATTTTACCTTTTTTGCCAGAAATTCTTGAAAGGCTATTCGAAGGAATAGATCTAAAGCAGGCAGACTGTTGGTTTGATTATGAAAATCAGAAAGAGCTCCTGATCTTTTATGATGCTCAGCAGCGGTTAGGAATAGGCTCAGGGTGTCTAGTAACATCTCAACCTAAAATTTCCTACTTTCTCCAAAAATTTGCTACCTAGGATTTTGAAAGAAAATCCAAAGTCTGTTTCCACTGTGCGAGGAGATTAGACAGAGAATTTGCAGGGACATGTTTAATAATAGAAATGATGATGATAACAGCACCTTTGCAATTCAACATTTTTCAAGCGGGCAATAAATTCAAGTTATTAGACCTGCTGACCTCATATCGGGCTTAGAGTAATGCCAACCTCCTTTCAGAGAAATTTTTGACACACGCCCCTCTCTCTTCTAAATTGAAACAAAATGTGATTGCACACAGAGCCAGGATTGTGGAGCATTTTTTTTTTTCCTGAGCTCAAATTAAGATGTTGAATAACCTGTAGCCCTTCTACAGCTGTGTTCCCCAGATGTATTGCTTTCTGCCCAACTGAAGCAATATATAGATTTACCTATCAGGCTCCACCTGGTCGTATAAAATAAAAAAAAAATAGGACAAAACATTACTAAGTACATTTAGATCTAGATTATAATTATTTGCTTTGGAGTTTAAATTACCCACTATATTTATAGTCTCATGTTATGTCACGGCCGCTTTTAATGATGAGATCTTCATTTACTATAGATCTAGCTCCAGGTAGAATTTCTCATTGATCTCAAAACATGTAGGCCCCCGGGCCTACTCGACTAGATTAAGAATGTCCCCAGTCAAAAGGCGCATTAGCTTTTATCAGAGGTAAATAAGTGATCCTTTGTTGAATAGAACGGCTAGGTCTAAGTATGAGGATGGAGAGAACAAAATTTTTGGGACGAATGTGTGTGAAAGTAAAAAACTGGACGGCACCGATATCTTGGAAAGTTTCAACTACAATACAAATCTTGATATTCAATGTCAAAATATAAATAATTAGAAAAATGCGATATCAATATATTATATTGTCCAGTTTTCTTCTTTCGCACAGGTTGATCCTGGATGATGGAAAAAAAAATATTGTAATCTTCGAAGAATAAAATTTTCACAATTTCTTTTTTCGTAAAAAGTAATTTTAAATATGCTCAACCTTACAGGATCACACGAATGTTAAAATATACGACATTCCATACATTTACAGAAAATTCTCTTTTCTCTAATTATAAATTTATGACCAATACCTACAAAATTCTAGATTTGGTTAAAAATAGAGCTTAATTAGATCGAGATTAGTATATGAACAACCATCTAGGGTTAACTTAAATTTAGATCTAGACCTAAATCTCAAGGCTGGCCTAAGTAATTATGAATTTTCAAATTCCCGTCTTTAAAAAACCTGTGAAAGCGCTGTTTATTTTGAAGATTAAGCTAGATATATTCCAGATGGAATTCAGTTGGTTGAATGAGATCTGGATGAAATGACAGTACAGTGTCTCAAAAATTCAAGTGCAATTTAACTGGACACGCCCAACTCAGGAACAATCAATCAATGAGACAATGAGATTGAGAAGCTTGACCATAACTCGAGGCAAATCATTCTTTATTTGTTTCTTATCTATGGTATCCGATACATTGCTCGTTCAGTATAGGCGGTAAGCGCTCCAGCTGCCACAAGAAGAGAACTTACAAGCGAAGCAAAAAAAAAAAAAGCCAACGTTGAACAGTGCAAGACATAGAAGCGACAAAGAGAGCTTCGCCATTGAACACAGCTCGCTCAGCTAAATGATGGACAATCGCATTTAATTTAATATCGATAAGTAATTTAAAGTTTAATTCCGAAAAAAAAAAAACAGTATTCGATAATACTGTATTGAACCACAAGGCAAAACGATCAGAACTAAGAGGGCTAAATCAAGACTGTGATGTAGTAGCCCTAATGGTCAAGCCGGCTTGCCGTAATTTTGACTGAATCACGTATTGGCATTTTAAATTTCGGCGAAACTGTATTGTTGGCAGGTCTATTATTTGTTGTTTTTCCTCCCTTTTTCCGACCTCAGTGGTCGATTTCCTACCATTTCCAACTCTTCCGACCTGACTATCGAATTTCTGAATTCATGGACACCCTGAGGCTTTGACTCAATTTTTTAGTGTAAATGATCGAAAAAGCGCTAGCCTATGTGGGATTCAAACGTCTGCAGGGTAGTATCTGTTAACTGAAGTTTTTGTTAAGAAAAAATATAAAAATAAGACTAAATAGAAAAAATTTAATTATTGCACCGATTTGTGCTTGCGTTTTAAGGGCCACGGTCTTCTCCAAGCACTAATTATTTTGAAGTTTATGCAATAAGTCTTTTTTTTCCCCTTTTTATTCTATATAATAAGTGGTTTTCAACTTTGTTCTTACAGAACTGATGCTTTTCTAAGTTTGATTAAATTGCAATAGATCAGTCTAAAGATATTAAAATCTCAGGGTACATCTTATAGCAATTTTTGCCATTTTCTTTGGCAAACTTTGGCAGTATTTGACGTTTTTATTTGCAAATTTTCACACAGGCAAAGTGAAACAAATAGAAGTGGAGACTAAGCAACTTGTATAGACCTAGCTAGCTTCCCCTTAATGTTTTTTTTTTCTTTTCATGACTACATTCATTGCTTTATAAACAAGTGATCTGGTAAACAGCAAAATTCTTTCTAGACGATTCAAAACCCAACAACATGATAAGATAACAAATACTCTTGTCTTTTCTTCTCTGAAAATTTATCTTTAGTCTTTGAAATGACAATACATGTGAACTGTTAAAAGCATTTCTTGAGAAAGTTTGAAGCCATAATGACATAAATCAAAGTAATATAATTATTTATTCTAGTTAAAATATCAGCTGAAATACAATTATTGCAGTTTACATATAAAAAAGGATATTTTGTAGGATATTATCAGAATGAATCCCATTTAAAATTAATTTTTCTGTAATCATCAAATTTGTAATAGACTACTGGAGCAGCCCTCGTCGGGCTGTCTCCGAGCTTCCCATGGAGCTCTTTGCAGTGCCCCGCAAGTGTTTGCGGTGCTACAGAGGACTGACTCCCGAACCAGTCCTCCGTACTGAGTAGGCCAGCATTTAGTGGGTTTCAGGGCCGCCGTAAGGCTGCCTGCTAGGCCAGAACCCGGTAAGCGGGATAGGAGGAACTGTAGCGACCCTTCGAAGTGCGAAGTTTTTAAAAGTGCTTGGATTGGGATTGTTCACCCTGCCAGCATAAAATTTTAGACGTCGCAGGACAAAGCCAGTTTGGGATCATCAAGACTGAAGTCTCAAATTCATATTATTATTAATCTTACTATTTGAAATACAGTGTTTAGTATACATACCCCACGAAGCTTGGTTTTGTAATCACCACATATCGGTGTCTTTGCCAATTTCTTCTGGTACAGGTACACCAATTTACCACCAGGTGTCTTTGACCTGAATAAATTAATGCATTACAAAAGAAATTTAAAATAAATCATGCCCTGAAAAGATTCTGAGAAATCCTTCTAATCTAATTCTATGGCATAAAGTAAAAAATATATCAAGAGGCTCTATTGAATTTGTAAGAGGACATTTTTATGATTTACAGTAGAACATGATAAGTTCGAACACATTTCCCTAGAAATCTCATCCATTTTCCTCTTCTGATTCTCTTCTTATTTCCTTCATACTTCTACGTTTTCGCCGAACTAGTTCAAAGTTATAAAACGTTTTCTTCAAACAATCAGCCCAAAATTAGAGGGGAAAAAATGTTCTCTTAAGAAATTTGACAGACCGTGACTTGCATCAGATTCGTAGATCTTAAATTTCAATCAAGTGCTATACACAACTGTTTTTATTCTTCAAACAAACATGCCAAACCACTCCCTTTTACTGCGTGGAAACAATTTGTCGACAGGTAGCCTAGCCATTTGTCCCTAATCGCCAGGGAAAGAGACACTCCTTTTCCCGACCCACCTTACTGTAGCTTAGTCCGATAAATGCAGCGCCAGTTGTCTGTCTCCATCTACGCTAAGTCTACCTGTCGCTACGACTTCAAAGGGGCAGATTGTAACCAAGATTTGCTTGTTCTGCATGCTCATGACATGGGTAATGATGACAGGTAAATTTGTCTGTGCCCACCCCTTGCTTCATCAATCAGTACATAAGTGTGAAAAAAAGCTGGCAGGCAAAATCTCTTTACTGACAGATAGCTCAAAAGGTAGAAAGTTGGATTGAAAATAGTGAGCTTCAAGTTCAAACCTTTGTCGGGTCCTCTGGTGGGATTAGGTCTAACTCTGCTTTGACAGACAGCCCTTGCCTGGGGTTAAAGATTATTCAGGAACAAGCATTTGAATTTCGACTTTAGACTGGATGTACACCGAGTTGAGAATGACAGATTGGGTTGTTCGGAGGTATTGGTCTTCCATCCTCTATTTGAAGTACTAAAAGAAGGAGAAACACGGCCGATCGGGTATCCCCATAATGCTAGGAATTGTAAGGAAGTAGCCAAAACACGAAGCCACTATACATTGTTAATGTATTTCAAATTATTCCCGAAAATGCAAATCCAGGGTCCAGTTCAAGTGCTAACAATTGATTTGTTCTAACACAGCTTCTTAAAACATATAAAAATTCCACAATGAATTTGAGGAATCCATGATCCACTGTATTTCATGTTCTAATATGCAGAATATGGAATATTCAAAGTTAAATTTATCATCGATAGTTGTAGTAAAAAATATTGACACTTCCAAATTTATAAGTTATCCATAGTAAACTTTCAATTTGGCTTCATTTGAAATCCTTAGGGCCGGGCAAAACTGCACCGAGAAGTTGACTTTCCGACTTAGCGACATGCTGGTGCATCGTCGATTCTATATTTCCGCTAGGTCGACTTCGAGACATCAGTGTGACATTGCTCAGCTAACAGAAATTTTGGTTGAAGACTTAGGTGACGAGGAAACTTTGTTCGAAGCCAACATTTTTGGGTCACGTGCATTTCGTGCCACACAGTGCACAGTGCGATAGTGTGCAGAAAGAAATGACTTAAGCAACACAGTTTTGACGAAAGTCGAACAGAGAGGTGACGCCTCCAAAGTTGAAAGTCCCTATGAAAAATAGGTCAAACCGCCTGGCCTTCGGTATTCCAAGAAAAGAGTTGAATATACACATTAATGATTACTTTTATTTATTATCATTAGAGCATACATATAAGATTTTGCTATGTTCAGCACATGATGTTTTTTCCCACATAATTTTTTTTTTAAACTTGCCAATAAACCATGTGCACTTACAAAGTTTAATTACTATCAAAATGGTTTGCTCTAGAGGCTCTACCACTTAAATCTCAATTTATGTATAATTAAAATTCATCACAGTATCCTGCTGTATATACTCACACTTTTCTGCGGTTTGAGTTTGTGTTGTAAGACAGGCGGCGCCTGAAGGTTAGTCGTTGGACCATCTGGTAAAGGTAGCAAAAAATTAAAAAAGAAACTTTCATTGAAAATTAAAATAGATCTCATAAAGTGTGATAAAATTTATACGAATCAAAAATTTCTTTTGGCAAGCCCAAGTGAAATCTTATGACCACCGGTGTTTTGAGTAGTCTTCACTGCCCAATTTCCTTCATGATGTATACACTCCTATCACGAATTTGCACGATAAACTATCTTGCAATCAGTTATTGACAAAGCTGTGCCAACCTTTGTTGCCACAAAATTTGAAAAAGATCAAGCATTGACAGCAAATTGAATCGGAAAGGAAAGGAAAGGAGGATAAATGCAGATCTCCACTTCAACAGGGTTTCAAATGTATAAAATAGATTAGGTTTAAATTTAAATCAAGTCCAGTGAAAAAAGCTTTGGAAGTCAAGTTGCATTCCTCCAAAAACTGGGTGGTCCAAAAGAAGACTTCCCCAAATTTATACTACACCCAAATATCCTTGAAGATATAAGGCCTAGCAGAAACTTAACAAGAAGCTTCAAGAGTAAAGGGAGAAATGTTACTCCTTGCTGCCTCTCACTAGGCTTTAAGTTCAACCCTAAATACCATGACCTCCTAACCTCCTGGCCTTATGTTCACTTAGTTAAAGTCAGTTAAGCCTCAACTTCTATCTAGATCTAGAGTTGAGTTGTAGTCTTGGTAACAAATGTTCCATTTTCAAGGCAAGAAGAGATGGTAGGACTTCCCTTTGGATATGTTGGTTTAGTATATTAAGATATGATTTAGGATATATATATATTATATATAATATGAAACGGTAAAATTACAGATTAGTCACGTCCTGCTTCACATTGAATGTTTCCCGACAAAATCAAAACCTAGTTTAATGGGATTTTAGAACAACACAAAAATGCTTGTCTTGAAAAGTATTTATTTGCAACGAGTAATACCTTCATATTTGTGTTCAGTATCATCAACTTCATTAAGAAAAATACAATTTTAAAGCTTAGGGTGAGTTGGGCCAATATCTACAATAATACCGATTTTTTTACTGGTAATTCTAAGTGAGAAAGCTATTTACTAAAACCAAGCCTTATCTTTTCCTATGGCCCGATCAAACCAAGCCCTCTTTAGTATGAAAGATGTACCGTACCCAATCAGAAGTCCTCCCCCCTACTGATCTAAAGACAATATACATAGTCCTATCATTTAATAGAGAATCTTTGATCTTTAGTTTAGAATTGAGAACTATAAAATGTATTTCCTGGTGTAGATTCTAGATTTAAAATTAAGATTTTATTCACAAAGGTTTTACAGCATGTGCGAGCGATAACAAGACATCACTAGCCTATTTACCTTATAAACTAAGCTTAGAGCTTTCTAATACATTCTAAACAGTAAACATACTATAGATTTACCCTCAGCCTTGAGAGGACAGAGGGCTGATGGATCCAACGTCAATTTTTTTATTATTCAAGTTGACCAAGGACCATAAAATCAATGTAATGTAACAAACGATTGTCCAAAAACCAAAACTACTTAACGTAAAAGTTAATGGAGGGTTTGTAAAGACGATGGATTTGGATAATATAAACAATATCAGTAACGTAAAACTTGCAAAGTACCTTGTACTGGTAGTTTGTTTTGGGAAAAAGAAAGTTGCGGAAACGGAAGCGAGTGAGTTGCTGTTCTTTCGTGGTTACTCTAAATTACGGAATAGAATTTTTCTCTTTTTCGAAAAATTAATTAATTAATTGTCAAACAGAATGATTCTATAACCACTAGTCTACTACTACTACTACTACTACTACTACTACTACTACTACTACTACTACTACTACTACTACTACTACTAGTAGTAGTGGTGGTGGTGGTGGTGGTAGTAGTAGTAGTAGTAGTAGTAGTAGTAGTAGTAGTAGTAGTAGTAGTAGTAGTAGTGATGGTGGTGGTGGTGGTGGTGGTGGTGGTAGTAGTAGTAGTAGTAGTAGTAGTAGTAGTAGTAGTAGTAGTAGTAGTAGGAGGAGTAATAGTAGCACTAGTAGGAGGAGTAGTAGGAGTAGTAGTAGGAGGAGTAGTAGGAGGAGTAGTAGTAGTAGTAGTAGTAGTAGTAGTAGTAGTTATTGTCGTTGTTGTTGTTGTAGTAGTGAAGGTGGTGCTGGTGCTGGTAGTAGTAGTAGTAGTAGTAGTAGTAGTAGTAGTAGTAGTAGTAGTAGTAGTAGTAGTAGTAGTAGTAGTAGTAGTAGTAGTAGTAGTAGTAGAAAACACTCTATATTCAAAGTTATTGAAGTCATAATCATGGTTGTCATAAATATTCTAAGTTACTCATTGATAATGGCTCAAGCCTATTCTCTTCCATCACATCTAACATTTTCATCATCAACAACAACAATATCATCATTATCATCATTGTTAACAGCAACAGATTATATTGAGACCAGGCGCGCCTGCAGCGTGCACCGGTGCTAATCAGTTATTCTCTTCACTGACTGGATTCGACCAGTTGTTCTTTTAGATGTTTATCGTCGCAAATGTTTTCGTAAGAATCCTTTACAGAGATTGAATTGACCAGTGACCTTAGTGACCTTTTCATTCTTATAAGGTCAATTTATCCAGGTCAATTATGTCAAGTAAGAGGAGCCGGCATCGGTGTGTAATGATAACCGCAAATTTTGGGCCGTTTCGATAAAAATACCAAGTATTTGGTTGAAATTCAACTAAAATTTATCTATATCGATACAGCATTAAATATAGATAATATATCGTCATAATTGATTGAACTCAGGGGCTTGATACTGAAACAGCACTGGTAAATCTGCCTCTCCAGTCACTATTCTCTCGCCGAGCTCGCAGACAACCCGCTGAACAAAGCACTTAGAATCTGTTACCAAGATAATTCAAAATGTCTCTAGCTTCCAAAATAATTTCAAGAGCAATGTCATCATCAGCACAGCCCATAAAAACAGTGACTATCATAGGGAGTGGTTTAATGGGATCTGGTATTGCACAGGTAAACTTTACAAATTTCTTGAAATTGACCTTTGAACTTTTACAATAATCTAAACCAACTCACCAACTCTGCCACAGTATGGATTTTTAGTGTAATAAAATTTGCAATGTCAAAACATAATATCTCACAATCGTATGCTACATTTATCAAAATTTGAAATGAAAGACTTTCTTCTGAATGTAATATTTCTTTTATGGTAAAGTCATCTAATGAAAATAATTTTTGTTTAAACTAGAATCTAGATAAATTTAGAATAATATATTTTTGTATGAAGTTGAAAGCCCCTTTGACTTTTGAAGTTATTGAGGAATTAAAGAAAAACATTTATTAACAATTTTTAAAAGACACTAACAGTACCTCTTACCATGCAGGTTGCTGCAGCCAGTGGGCATAAAGTCACTGTTGTGGATCAGTCCCAAGAAATCATTGATAAAGCCTCAGCATCCATCCAAAAAAGTTTGGGTCGTGTCGTGAAGAAAAAATTTCCTGATGACTCAAAGGTATCTTATTTGTGTCTCACGACTTTAAAAAATTGGAAGGACTTCCAAATGATAACGGTACCGTTATAGTATCTGTAGTAAACAGGGCTTCGTTTGATCGGGCCATAGAAAAACTTATGTCTCAAGTAAGTGCAAATCATTTTCTAACAATGAATTACCAAATAAAAAAAAGACTACGGCATCATATATTAATATACTAAACCAAGGTACCCAATCGTAAGTCCTACCTAAAATTGGTCTTATAGTGACAGAAAATACTTGTAAGTTAAAACGAGTTTTAAAATTTTTTACAATTATAGCTCAGAGCAGCTTTTGTGAAGATCTTTCTTTTATTAATCATTTGTATTATGGCAAGTTAAAATATTATTTGCAAATCTGTATTGTTTTGGTTTTATTAATGAGATCTTAATTTTTGTGACAACATCAAGTGCGTTTATATCTAAATGTATTTGGTAAAACTTACACTGAATTCTTTTTTAATAGGACTTTGAGAAAGACTTAAGAGACATTTAACAAACTTCAACTTTTACTTTCTTAAAATTTCCTCATTAATTGTTACAAATAAACAAGTTATCAAATGGGCTAAAATAGCAAGATATTATAATTATATAGAATTGAAATTTAGAAGAACTTGGATTTTTTTTTTAACTTTTAGCATTGTACATTATTTTTTTTTCATTGATGCTCATCTAAGATCAAATGGTAAATGCTGTGTGTTCAAAATCCCTTCCTTGTTTGGGCATTGTAATTATTTCTCATCCACCATACAAGAAGAAAGGAATATTCTAAATTCATACTTGGGACTGGATTACAGTAATTATAACTGTTGTTTAATTTTGATGTTATCTGTTTGTTCTAGGCTCAGCAGACATACATTGCAGATGTTATGTCACATTTGAGCTTGCAGACAGATGCTGTTGCAGCTGTGAAGTCAGCTGATCTTGTTATTGAAGCCATTGTGGAAAACTTGGACGTTAAAAAAATATTATTCTCATCGCTAGACAAGGAAGCTCCAAGGTAAGCCACTATGTAAGCTGGATGTAGATACTGTCCAAATACCAGGTGTTTCAGCGGAAAGCCAAGCATCTTCAAAAATCTATGAGTGTTAAGTATGCTAAAATTAGACTAGGATAAAAATAAACCTATTTGATCTGTGTATTGTTTTTTTATTTTGGTATTAAGGGGTAAGAATATATTGGTTTCAGGATATCTATTACCAGTAAAATGAATTGGAGGCGTAAATAGCATTAAGAAGATATATAAAATATAAGCTAAAACTTATTTTGATATTTTTCAGTATTTCATTTTGTAATCATTTATTGAATGCTCAACTCATAATTTTTATTCCAGTCACACAATCTTTGCAAGCAATACATCTTCAATTCCTATCAAAGACATTGCATCATCCACCTCACGCCTTGATAGGTTTGGAGGATTACACTTTTTCAATCCAGTACCAGTGATGAAATTGGTAGAAGTAAGTTGTTTTTATACTTACTAATTTATACTTAAATAACTACATTAACCTAAAATGCAATGAATTACCAACATTAATTATTGAAAATTTTCATTGCAGAATTAATTTTATGTAATAGACTGCAAACTAATAATTACTTGACTTGTGACAATATCTCTTAAAATGCAGCTGATAACAAAATAAATAAGGAGAAAAATATTCTATTGTATTGAAGAGCACTCTGCATTTAAATAATTTTTTTTTGTGTCACAATTGTATTCATTTCCTTATTCACCAGGTCATCAGAACTCCTGAAACTTCAGATGAAACATTCAGTGCCTTGGAATCTTTTGGAAAGGCTGTTGGAAAAACAACTGTGCAGTGCAAGGTAAAGTCAGTGACTCTATGTCACCGCTTGAAAGCTCAACTCTTACACTAATCAGAGGCTTGTTTTGAAGTGTATTGGTGATTTTAGAAGAATGCAAACACTTTCATCATTTCATCACCCTTTCTGATTTTAATTTTGTATAAAAATGGAAGCAAATTGAAATAAATGTAGCTGGATTTTGTAATAAATCAATAAAGGTACATTTTATGATGTCTGCTGAAATTGCCTAAGATGGCATTGTTTGTTACCCTTTGCTGCACAAGTTTTTAAGAGAAGTCCAGTTTTTAAAAGAAGAGGAAGCAATAAAGAAAGTCAGTTACCATTTTACCAATCATCCACAATTCAAAATTTTAAAACTTATTTTTTTTGTTCCTTTGTTTTACAGAGGGATATTTCAGTTAATACCCTGTAAATGAAAGAAAAGAACAGGTCACATAAAAGTAAGGGATGTATAATTAGTCCATCTTTTTTGAGGGGATTCGAAATCAATGCAATGAAAATGTATTTAAAATTTTTAATTCTTTTTTTTTTTTTAAATCCTGCAAGCTGTGACTTCACGTTTGTCAGATAGCATGTATGATGAGACAATAATGCCACAAAAAATTACAATTTGAATAGTAGCCGTGTAAATGCATAATAGATAAACTCACAGTTTAGTGGAGTGGAGATGACACTCCTGCGCAATGAACAATTTTTTTTTTGATATATAAACTGTATACAATGCACAAAAGATATATCAGCTTGTACATGATTCCAAATTGGTAGCAATTATCATTTAAATAGAGGAGATGGCCACTAACTGCAAGAAATCATGGTTGCATTATTTTACTATGTGCACTTCTATGCTTAAGTGATGGGGGGTGGAGAAGAGAGCTGGGGACCTAAGTTGATGCAATCAACAGTTATACATGCACACACTGCATAATCATATAAATAAAAGTTTGTGCATACACTTTGCTCAGTCATGACTTAATCCTTTATGATAAATTATGTTTTTTACTTGGGGGGGGCAATAAAACATGGATCTTCTACATACACAGTCTCTTGAGCAATCTGCTGCAATAGTTGACAGACCTTATTTTAAAAGAGCATCGTTAATTCATTATTGCATCGATTGCACCATAAATGTGAGGTGGCCTGGGATTTTCAGGCTCACGTCGGAAATTAGTTTTGAGCTATTGGGGTTCAAACATTAAAAATCAATTTTTCAAGGTTTCCCACTTTTTAGCTTCTTATGAACTATCAACCAATTTTTCTATGGTGCCAAAAAGTGTAAAAGCCCAAAAGAAACTTTAAATATGCTTTATGGTGTTTTTCTGAAGATAACTGCAACCCTGCATAAAAACTTTCCCTAACTTTAAAAACGTTTTTCTCAGTTTCCCATTCCCCAGCCTTATGTTAACTTCTGGGTCATATCTTAGCCAAAGACTGATATATTCTAAAAATTTCATCTGTTTTATGCAGGGAATTGGTCGGGCTTTCAAAAAATATGGAAATCACAATTTGTCCAAACTAGTCATTGAGCCTAAAAATTGCAGGCCACCTAAAAAATAACACGATTTGGATTGAAACCACTCACATGTTCTATACAATTTCAATGCCCATTATTTCACATGATTGTTATAATAAATCACACTATTTTTTTTTAATTCTAACTTGCTTTGTCTCCTAAGTTCTTTATTCGCACTGAAGAAGGCTAGATTCAGCGAGAGAGTAGACCTAATTTTATAGTGTTATGAAAGTACCTGTCATAACCTATCTATTAGAGACACGTAAGATTGACTAGTGACGAATGAGGAAGGAAGAAACATTAGTTTTGGACCCTTTTTATTGTGCATCATGATAATTTGTATTTTGATCAATGTAAATTCTATTTCCAGAGGACTTTAAAATAATCAGAGTAACTGTATGAAACTTCATTAAAAATCTGTTGTTCTATAGGATACCCCAGGATTTATTGTCAACCGCCTGTTAGTGCCATACATGATGGAGGCTATACGTCTTGTAGAGCGAGGTAATACACAAAACATTTGATTTTTTTATACTAAATCTATGTGTGCACACTTAATAATAATTAATATATCCCCTCTTGTTTGTCTCTTTTTTTTTCATTGTTAATATTTGAGTCTAATATCTGTCTATTTCCATTTCTTTCACTATACATGTCACTCAGTCACCATCTCTCTGACTGTCTTTGTGTCCCTCTCTTCCTAATTTCCTACTACATACATACCCTTATTTGACAAGTATCCAAGTTGTAGTCTGAGAATCTGCCAAAACAGAGAAAATTAAAAGGAAAATGATCGAAAAGTATCAAGATATTGATAGTTACCCCTCTCCTATCTGCCACAGCCAGTTTGAATAGCAATTGTCGGCACCTTTCATCTTAATTTTTACAGTGTCAACAATGGAATCATGCAGCACGTAACAATTCAGCCCTCGAGAACTCCCACTTTATTAGTATATAAAACATTTGTATACGACATCTTTATGCTGATTGCAGTTTTGAGTGATGTTGTGCTTATTAATAAATGTCAATTTTGTAAAAAAAATCATGTAAAATTTTATATTTCAGGTGAGGCAACACCTCGAGATGTCGACACAGCGATGAAACTTGGTGCAGGCTATCCTATGGGACCTTTTGAATTATCAGACTATGTAGGTCTTGACACCACAAAATTCATCATTGATGGTAGGTATTGTACTGCAGTAAAAGGCCTTTTAAGAGACATGAGAATAGGAACTATTATTGAAAGTGAGCCTCTGATAGGCTTTTATGACTTGAATTTTCAAAAGACAGGAGAAACTATCAAGAATATTCAAGAAATGAATTGAAAAATTTAAACCTCATAGCTTACAACATAGTATATCTTTGTATTTGACTAATGATATAAACTGGATAAACTAAAAACTGACAACAAGTTTGTCTACTGAAGCACAATCTCTCCACTTCAAAATTTTATTTGAATATTATCTTTTTGAATCTGCTGAAACATTCTCTCTCTTCAGGTGCCATGCCGGCTGGCGTGGGCGATCAAGGACCTCCAACTCTACAGCTCATCTCTCTGATCATCTCGGATGGTTTTCCAATGTTCATCCAGTCCGCCAGGCTGTCCAACATCTTTTCTCTTGGTCTTCCTCTGACTCTCTTTCCATCAAATTTTCCTGTTGTTACCAAATGTTCTAGTTGGTTTCTTCTTATGACATGACCAACAAATTTTGCTTGTCTTTTTCGTATTTTGGTCATTAATTGTCTTGTGGTTTGTGCTTCAGTTAAGACTTCTTCATTTGTTTTCTTCGCTGTCCATGGTATTCTCATCATTCTTCTTAAAAACCACATCTCTGTTGTCTCCAAGGATCTTTTCATTCGCTCGTCAATTGTCCATGCTTCACACCCATAGAGTAGCACCGGTTCTATATATGCCTCTAGAATTCTTTTTCTCACTACTATTGACATCTTTATGTTTGTCATAATGGATTTCAATTGCTGGAATGAGGCTTTCGCTTGAGCAATTCTACTTTTTATCTCTTGGTGGTTCCTACCATCTGATGTTATCTGTGTTCCAAGGTATTTGAATGAGTTGGCTTGTTTTATGGTGTTTTCTTTGATCTTGATTTCGCATTTTGGTATTGATGTTTTCCTCATTATTATCATTGATTCTGTTTTCTTGCTGTTTAGTTCAAGTCCTTTGTTTTCGCTTTCTTCCACTACTTTGTTGAGAAGTTCTTGTAATTTCTCTTCTGAGTCTGCTGTTAATACCGTGTCATCGGCGTATCTTATGTTGTTAATGTTATGTCCACCTATCTTCAAGCCCTCTATTTCCTCTATCTGTCTCATGATCATTTCGCTATACAGGGAGAAAAGGTCTGGGGATAGGACACATCCCTGTCTCACTCCTCGTTTGATATTTTGGAAGTTGCTCGTTTCTTCTTCAACTCTTACTGCTGCTTTCTGTTCCCAGTAGATGTTTTTGATTATCTTAGATCTTTTCCATCAATGTTTAGTTGTTGCAGAATGGTAGTGATTTCTTCATGTCTTACTCTGTCGAATGCTTTTGTATCATCAATAAAGCATACATACAGGTCTTTGTTTACCTCTAGGGTCCTTTCAATGATTTGCCTGAGAATGTAAATTGCATTTGCTGTTCCCTTACCTTCTATAAATCCGCATTGATTGTCTGCTATTTCTGTGTAGACCTTGTTTCTTATTCTTTTTATTATTATTCTCAAGAGTATTTTTGTCATGTGGCTCATTAAGCTTATTGTACGATGTTGTTCACACTCTGTCGCTCCTTGTTTTTTTGGTAAGACAATGAAAATTGACTGTAGCATTTCTTTTGGTATTTCTCCAGTGTCATATATTGTGTTTAGCATTTTGGTTATGGCGTCTAGTGCTATACCTTCTAGAGCCTGTATCATTTTTGTTGATATCATATCTGGTCCAGTTGCTTTCCCTGTTTTCATGTTTTTTATTGTATTTTCTATTTCTTCTCTCATAATTTCTGGGCCTTCTGGGATATCCTGAAGAGTTAGATCTTCATTTCTATCATCATCAAACAATCCACTGATGTATTCCAACCACCTTTCAAGTTTCTTGTCTTTTTCCATGATGATGCTTCCGTCTTTTGATTTTATACACCTTGTTTTTGAGCTTGCCTTTCTTCTTGTGATCTCTTGTATTCTCTTATACATAGCTTTGGGTTCTTTGTACAGTTCTGTTTCTATTTCTTCACATTGTTCATTCAGCCATTTTTCTTTTGCTTGATCACATTTTCTTTTGATTTCATTGTTGATTTCCTTATGGTGCACTTTATTTGGTTTTGCCAGTCTTCTTTTCTCCATATTAGCTCCAGAATTTCTTCTGTCATCCATTTTCTTTTCCCTGTTGTTTTCATTGTTGGGACAGTCTCTGTTGCACTTTGAGTCAGAGCATCTTTTAGTTTCACCCACTGTTGTTCAACCTCTTGTATCTCTTCCAGCCCCGTGAATCTATTCTTTACTTCTACAGTATATTGTTCTTTTATTGCTGTGTTTGTTTTAAGTAGTTTCAAGTTCAGTTTCAGATTCTTTACTGCCTTTGAAGTACTCTTGAGCTTGATTTTGATTTTGCTCATCAATAGGTTGTGATCACTGTTACAGTCAGCTCCTGGCAGTGTTTTGATGTTTATCATTCCATTTCTGAACCTCTTATCTATTAGGATATAATCAATTTGATTCTTGGTCTCATCATCGTTACTTAGCCAGGTCCATAATCTTCTTGGGTGATGTTCCAACCAGGTGTTGCCGATGATCATTTCATTCATTTTTGCCCACTCAAAAAGTCAATCTCCTCTTTCATTGCTTTCACCAAGTCCATACTCTCCGATGATATCGTCTCTTCTGCCTTTTCCCACCTTTGCGTTGAAGTCACCTTTTATGATTTTTACTTCTTGTGATTTGCATTGTGACTTTGCTTTTTCTAAATCATCGTAAAATTTATTCACCTCTTCTTCGGGTCTTTTGCTCGTCGGGGCATAAACTTGGATAATATTGATGTCCATTGGGTATCCTTTGAATTTTGTTAGCAATACCCTGTCTGATACTGCCCAGTACCCTTTTATCGTCTTTGTATGTTTTGGGTCTAGAAGTATTCCTACTCCTCTTTCACTACTTTCCCCTCCGGAGTACATGAGTGTATATCCATCAGATGGTATTTTCCCAGCTCCCCTCCATCTCACTTCGCTCAGTCCCAAAATATTTGTCCCTGTTCTTTCCATCTCTTTCTTGATGTTTTCCAACTTCCCCTTCTGCAGCATGGTCCGAACATTCCACGTTCCTATCTTGATGCCTGTTTTTGTTTTTGTCTTCCCAGTCACTTGATGACGATCGGGGGTCACCTGGGGTCCATGATTTCCCCTACCGGACGAGAGTTCTTCTTTACAGGAGCCCTCCTTCACGTGGTTCGCTGTAATATTTGGTCTTTTATCCATGATTTCTTGGAGAGTACAGCAGTGGTTTCCCGAAACTTTGAGATGTTTTTTTTTTATATTGTTTTTGCATGAGCAAGTTTTGTGTACTTTTTTTAATAATGTTTTGTAAATTTTAATATCAAAGGTATGCAGCAACTGTAAAAAATGGATGAGTGTACGTGTGAGAGAGAGGCAGAGAGAGGGAGGGAGGGGGCTGAAATTAAGGTGTTATCCACTAAAGATCATTGAAGAATAGGCTAATCATTGTTTTGTTGTTTTTTTTTCTTTCCTTTTAGGTTGGACAGAAAGGGAGCCAAACAACCCCTTATTTTCCCAGTCTGAGCTGCTCAACAAATTGGTGGCAGAAGGAAAGCTTGGCGTAAAATCTGGAGAGGGATTCTACCCCTACAACAAGAAATAAACCAAAAATGTAAACTGATTAGTTAGAATGATATCAACAAATTTTTTGTGGGTACATGGTCTGTCTACTCCAAATAATCAGTCTTTCGCTATTGCCTATATCTTTATATTATTCCTTTAAAGAAAAAAATAGTAGCAAATATTTATAGTGTTTAAATAAAAGTCAAACGCATACATCTCTAGCAATGGAGATGAACATCGCGATATTTGATTGAAAAAAAAAATTTTAATGAAGAAGAAATGGAAGTGCATGAAAGGTGAGGCAAAAATGATGTATACCATGCTCCATGGATTCTGTGGTCCTTATGTTTTTGAAGGCTACATTGTCAATTTTTGTGACAGTGATGAGATGTGGAGAAAACATTTACATTTTCATATTCATTGATACTTTTTCTTTATTAGAAGTACATTTTTTGAAGAGAGATGTGATTTCAAAACCATATTATATGCTATTTGATCATTTGAAAACAAATTTGATTTGCTGCACCAAGTTATTTTCATGTTTTATGAAGAATTTTGTGCTCCTTTCACACTATTTTCTTTCAATATTCATAAGTAGAATTTCTCCTTAGTATAAGTATAATCATATGCATGAGATGATAATGAATCTTAGAGTAAGAAATTTTTCCCCACCACTTATCTTGAATTGAATACACCATTTTACTTTTTATGATAAATTGCACAATTTCAGTGATCTTGATGAAGATCTAGCTGGGCTGAATAAGGCCTACCATTACTTTTTCTATCCAATGTACCAACTGCTATGTCTTTATCTTCTAATTCTTTCCCTCTTTTATCAAGATGACAACATTACCATGGGCAAGACTAAAATGAATAAATCGACTTTGATGTTTCACTACATCTTCTTCAAATAATTACTGCTTGGTTGCTAGACATTCTAGAAAAATAAGTAAGGATTAAAAGTATTTGAACTATTTGACAAATGAATTGCTCATGGTTCAAATATATATGTGATATTGTAAGGGTCAGTAGCATGTGGCATTGGAAAACATATTATGAATCGACAGTTGGCCTTCTAGTATATAAGTGGGAAATTGTTTTGTGTTGTATGTGATGCCTAAAAAATGCAAATGGTTTATGAGGTTTATTATACAGGATGTTTAAATAAAACTGAATACTACTGTTGCTCAACATTCACTCTTGCATTTTTTTTATTTCATGAGTCGTTAAGTAAGCAGAGTATAATTCAAGTGTGGGCAAATTTTTTTTTTTTTTTTTTTTTAGTTTTGCATGTCACAGCTTCTGTTTTAGAAATGTTAAACCAGGGAGTTTACTGTACATTATTTCTAGTTTTTTTTTTATACATTAGTATATAATTCCTGCCCTCAAACTTGTATTTTCTTTACACATAAAAGAAGACAAAACTATAACCTCTCTTTGCATAAAAAAAACATGAGTCAATGCAGATAGGAGAGCAACCATTTCATTGTCAATATCAAATTTTTTACAATTTTGAATTAAATATTTGGAGATGATAAATTTAAGGGGAAAAAAGTTTGCTATTGTGGTGGCCTCACTTTGTAAGCCATGTGCAGCATTGTAAAGATTTGAAAGTGTCCATAGCTCATTATTTTGTGAGAAAATGACTTTGAGGGATGAATGGCTCGAGTTTCAAATATACAAGACAGGTAGGTTCATCTCAACAAACAAAACAAAATGAGCAACACAAAATGAAATGTTAGATAGTCTTCATATTATATCACTTTAATGCAACCGTGTTCTTGTTCATGCAGCCAAAACAAAATTTGAATAATGTTCAGGAAAATGTATCTTTAAGATCGATATGTACAAATATACTTCTGATAAAATAAGATCTGTACCAAAAACCAGCAAATGAATAATAATATCAACAAAAGTTTAGCATAAAACATTATGTCATATTGCATTTCTTATGTATATATTCAAATAGAAGTTGCATGCATGAGAATATTGTGCAGCGCTAAGATATCATATCTGGATAAACAATGATGTGCTTCATGGAGAAAGAAAAAAATGATGCAGAAATTTAGATTTGACAACCAATGTGGGTCAATCAAACCAGTTAAGAAACAATGTACCTTTTACATAAATGAACTCTTATCAGAATTGATGCGAATTTATTCACATAATGTCAGGGGAAAAGTGTAGGGCATATCTAATTTGAAGCCATTAACCACATTGAAACAACTTAAAATAGGCGATAAATTACATATTTTGCATAAACATTTATTAATCAAGAAAATATGACAGTGCTGAGTAACATACTATCATTTGAGAAATATTTTTTTTGTATTCTGGCAGAAATCATTGTCTAATTGTGTTGAAAATACATACCTAATTATTCTCAAAAGGCGAACAAAATTTTTTCCATTTGCCTTTGCAGTGTTAATGAAAAGCCCACAAGGAAACATGATTTTAGAAAAACAAATTTTGCTCGACTCTGCTCATAATGATTTACATATCATTAAATAAAATGAACATCCTCAGATGATTTTCTTGCAAAGTACTGGATTATAAGATGGCAATCTTCAATAATTTTATTAATTGATAGACTCAAATATTAAATATCTTTAAATTCTATGAGACAGGTAGATCTGAAGTGAAGCAGAATGAAAGGCAAAGTGTTTTGTAAAGATAAATAAAAAATAAGAAATGAGAGGAAGACGCTGGGTATGTACCCCACAAGCGCACCGGGTATGAGCTGGTACAGCTGTAAAATCTAGTGTCTTATTTACAGCTTTTCACAATGAACGTTGGAGATTGAAAATACACCAACCAATGACACATACACAAACATCAAGTTGTTATGAGTAGATTTCTCTGAAATAAGTCTTTTCATTAAAATGCTTTCATACCTCTGAATTCCTTGAACAATAGTAACAATACCATTGAAAATATCTCAGGTCAAAACACTTAAGATTAAGTTTGAACACTTGAGTTCCATTCCTAAAGACTAGACGAAAAAATGATGAAAATACAAATGTATAGCCTTTTCAAATGCCCATTTTTTATGAATCTCAAAAATATCACAAGCTTCGTGGGTTTTAAAACTATTCCTGCATAGATAGTCAACACTTAGAATCTATAACTAAAGCACCCAATAGAGCCAAACAGACAATGAACACAGAGTCAAGTCAAAGCAAACCCATGTGATGTGATAACAAGATTCTCAATGAAGTCAGACAAAGTTAATAGAGAGAAGAAAGGGGACGGAAGTGATGTTTTAAATGCTTGAATGGGCTTTAATATTGGTGGACAGGTATTAGCACTTGCACACTGAAAGTGATCATTTGATTTCATAACACTTGAATTAAACATTATAGGTTTATTTCCCTTGTCCTTCAACCTTACTTTTGCTTGATAGCACAGCTCTTATACATACAAATTCAAGCAAGTCCAAACAAAATTTCTTGCCCACATTCATGAAAAAGATAAAACTGGTCTTTTAAAAACTTCAATCAAAATGTCTCAGTTTTCATAATAAAACACATACAGTTTCAAAACATACCATAATCCACAAGTAGAAATTCGATGTATCCTAAATTTATGTCAAAGTGATGATAGTTTTAAATCAATGATGAAGATAAACAAAAAATTCAGATAACGAGCATTATCTTGTTTGTTTCTGCACCCTGAAGATATGTTCTTCAATTTAGCTGACACATAGCAGTCACACATGAATTTTGATATGCTTGATAAATGAGATATAATTTTATCCAATCTATATAAGGCATTACATGGGGAGAAAAAATAAAAAAAAAGCAACACTTTAACAAGCGTTTTACATCTAAATGAGTTTGGCAAAAGTGCATCACTAAACAAATGAATCTTTTTTATTAAAACACACACATGAATTTTTGATCTTCCTATCAAGCAATAGTTTCCTTTATAAATCTTGTTTCTGAAAACAAAAATCATCACTTCATCTGAAATCAAGTATTGATAGATTAATCACTGTATCTTATTAATTAAAAAAAAAAAAAAAATATATATATATATATATATATATATATATATACATATAGAAAATAATCCGATTCTTTTCAACATGTAATAAAAAAAAGAACTCTGAAGGAGAAAAATTCACTTTCCTACCTATACAGCACCCAGGTAAGTCTATGGCAATTCAAAAGTGAAATGCCTTAATGAAAGACATTACTTTTCAGGGTTTTCCTGATGTACTTATTTCTTTTCACTTACCATCTTCATAAAAAGGAAGAGTTTTACTTTTCAAAGGCATTAGATTTAATTCTAATTAAAACCACTGCTTTTTGAGTGATTACATGATAAAAAACCTTTCATATGTTAATCAAAACTTCTATTGTAAATAAACGGTAAATGCCATTGTCTTCAGAGGCTTAATTCATGCATTTTTCTGTCTTTGGTCAATTTTAAAGGATTTTTTTCTTTTTTTCATTGCGTGTATATTCTTCTGGGTCACTGCAACATATTAGTTTCATTTTTAAAAAGAATTTTTTGATACATCCGAGCGGTGCTTATGACCATCAATGCTCTAATCTCTCTAGCAGCTGAAATATTCCCAAATTGGCATAAAGAATAAGCAACATGTCTTAAAACCAAAGGCAAGGGCAAAAAGTTGAGAGCTTGACTTGAAAAGTTTTGACACAAAAAAAGACATCAAAATAACTTTTCCATAAAAAAGGCATCCCTTTCATACATTTACAGATAATGAGAGGATATTAAATGATTCATGCAACTACTTTCAAACAACCTCTAATAAAGTTAATAAGTTTCATTGGAAATTTGTGTATTTTAAGAATACAGGTAAGAAATATGTAACAGATATGATCTAATTTAAATTTCTGCTATCATAGATTTTCTTTGTCATCGAGTTCTGGAAGTACAAGTTATTGCAAGTTGAATCACAAAATTTAAGACTTTCCAAATTTATTGGTTTATTTTATAGCCAATCAACGTCAAGTGATCCTCTTTTCTTTATATGATTTTTTATCAATAGCCACCGAAGAAAATTTCAAGAATAAATAAAAAGTGAGTCAATTTTATTTCTAAAACTCAAGGATTAGGTCCAGATAAAAGGGTTAATGCCTATTGCAGATATACAGCCATTACTAACAATAGCTTCAAGGGCAGCGAGAGAGTGAGAGATAGCATGCGGCCGAAGTCCCTAAATTTTACAAAGTTGAATCTTCTATTTTTAATGAGCCATCTCTTTTTTTGCTCAGATTTTGATTCCTCAGAATTACGGAATAATTAGCAAAATATTCGGATGGTTTAACGTTTGGGGCACAGTTAAAGAAAAATAAAGCACTCATACATTTTTATGACATTAACAGAGAAATAGCACCCATATTGCCTAAACAGTATAAATAGAAAGTGCATGTACAAAAATTAATACATTATTTATCCACCATATAAGTGGAGAAAATAGGCAGGCAAGCATAATCACAAAAGGACAGTAAGGGAGTCAAAGCAACACAATCAGGTTAGGAGAAAAAGATAATAGTTATAGAGACTCAAGGCACTCTTAAGGCATAAAAACTTGAGCAGACATATTGAATTTCTTTATAGTGTAAATCAAATGATCAGACTTATTTGTGAATGGCACAGCTAGTTGAGATTAAATAAATCTTTACACATACTTTTTAGTGCAATAAACTTACTCCAATCATGAAACTTTGTAATGAAGTAGAAGAAGCCATCCTTCCAATCAAAGAAAAAATTCTTTGAACCAAATTGACACATTATGACTTAGAAAGAAGTGATAACATGCCTATGGTATTCCTAAGCTATTACTGGTTCACAAAATAACATAAGATGCAGAGTTACAACGAATTCTGGTCTTTTTTGTCAACAGGTATAGTACAATTGAAAGTGAAGGTAAGAACTTGAAAACACAAAGAGAAAATTTTTGCCAATTAAAAAAAAATTTAAAAAAAAATAGCCACATCCTGAATCACAGTTATATTTATTCATCTAAACTTGTGTTGACTTACATTCAAAAGAAGGAATTTCCAAACTTTTGGCAAAGACTGATAGATAAATTATTGGAATACTCCTTACATTAATAAATATTACAATTTGGTTAAAAAAAAATAATTTAAGCCTCTTTTCCAAAACAAAATTTTGACATGTATAGAACAGAATAAAATTTCGTTACACTTCCACACAGCCTTGAATACAAGATGTTGATGCGAGTCTTTATCAGATTTTTTTTTTAACTCGTGCACAGACATGCTGCAAACCTAGCTTAAAAAAAATCGTATTTTACCCATGCAACACGATAGTGAAATAGGCATAAATTAAGAAATATTAAACAGAAATAACAATGCATTTTTTAAGATTCTACTCATTTCACAAGGACCTCGCACACTTAATTGATCGTTGCCCAAAATACAATTGTACTTCAGTTTAAGGTCAAAAGTAGTCAAAGCATGTAAGTTTGTGTAGGGAAATTGTTTGAATCAAGGCCTGTCACAAGGGGACTGGATAAAAAAGTTTAGCCTTTGTGTAAAGCAACTATGATTTGCATATAACCTGAGAAGCCCTGAAGTTGAAGAGAGTATTTTTCAAATCTTAAGTGTATTTAATAAAGAAAGTAAAATCAGAAAAGATATATCAGTGGAATGACATGTAAGGGTACACCGTATGCAATGGTTTTGAAATCAAGAGAGCTACAAGGCTAACAATTATAAAAAAGCAAAGAAATAACAACACTTCATGCAATCTTAATAGAAAATCTGAGGCTGAAGATAAAGAGGACAAAGGGTTATAAGATAAGTAAAAAGTAAATATAAATTAAATCACAGGATTTCTCATGTCTCTTTAGGATAGACCTAATGATTAAGGTATCACTTAACTGATTGCACACAATTTTTGGGGGGTAGCCTGCCAGAATCAAAGAAGACTCACATTATGCATTCACGCTACAGCGTTCGTATGGACTACTATAGAGAACAGCTTCACGACGTGAGCATGGAAATGGATGCAATCAGTTAACTTAGTTAAGAGGGCAAAAAAGACAAACAAAATTCAGCTCCCTTCTTTATGTCCAATAAATGAAATATTCAGATTTCATGCGATTTTTTTTTTAAATGGAGATATTAACTTAATCCATACACCTCATGATTTATATTGTGCTATGAGGAAGGAAAGTTGGGAAGTGGATGGAAAAACCAAATCTAGAACAAAGGCATGTACGTAAAGCACTAAAAATAAGAGAGAAAGCAGGGACTATTTGAATATACTTTGAACACACCTGCATCAATGGGGAATTGTGCAAATGTCGCTTAAGAGGGTTCAAAGCCTCACTGGTGGAACACGTAACTCTGTCATGAAATCATGCTGACATCATTGTCAAACTTATATGTCATCTCCTACCCATGATATGTCCTTCTGAATAGATGTGCATGTTTATTATTAATTTTATTACTTGCAGATACATGCCTTGCACATAAATACATATACTGTAATGTGGTGGCTTATTGAAATTCAAGAATTATTTAAATGTCCAATTCCAACAACAATTTTTCTAAATTCTTGATTCAAGTACCATTCAAGCTCCTTTCATGAGATTTTGTTCTCACTTACTAATAAAGATTCTGACAATCAATAGTATTGTCTTGCTTTAGATCCCTGCTCTTCCAAATTGTCAATCATATTAAAAGAGTTAGACCATCACTGGTGCAATCATTCCTTTATTTTCAAAGCAGATCATCTCTGTGAAATAGGGCAGCCTTTGGCAAGTGCTGCAAAATAAAACTTTACGACTGTTAGCTCTGAAAGAATATCCTATTAAATTGTATGCTTCATGCAGGCTTTCTTTACTTGAAACAAGTCCTAAGGAGTTCAACCTCACAAGCCAGAATTTGGGCAATGTTTTGCTGTATTTGAAAACTAAATGCCTTGAAAATTAGTGTTTGAAATAAATAAGATAAACATTTTATATTTTATATTACCTTTTATGCTTATATACAACTTCTGATATCAGATTCAGTTCAGAGAGTTCTCAAGAAAACTCTTCTTGCTATTTAAAGCATCCCTAAATGCTATGAATTAAGTGACCAAGTTGCACATACAAAATCAAACAAAAAGGACAAAAGAAGTACCACAAAAAGAAGGATGAAGCTGTTAGCAGAGGTAAGACAACCCAAGGGTGATGGCTCACTGTCGTCTTTACTTTTCAGACAACTAGAAGACTCACACCTGTCAAGGAAGTCTTGAGGACCATCCTGATCTGCATAGGGTGAAAAGCTTTCAGAACTGGAAGCAAGCCATTTTGTGAAGTGTTTGCATGATGCTGATATAGAGCTGTGAGAGTTTGTGGATAAAGGACTGTTGCGACATTCAGACGAAATCAAGGAATGTGAAGATAGAGGACTTTCTAAGGTAAATCTAGAGGTGATTTGTTGTCATCTATCTGGTGGTAGATGAACAGGCAACTTGTCACCCACATAGCGAAGATCAGACTTCGGATCTGGGCTGCGTGAGCTCCAGTAAGTGTTCTGACATTGAGGTATAGAGGGACATGAGGAAGTGGAAGATCCCCCTACAATACAAGCAAAATGCAGCGGCCAGAATAGCTCTGCTAGCTGGTCCACCCAAGAGTCAAGTTGTCTGCCAGACAGCTGACCATTGATCCGTGCTTCCTCACTCAGCTCTAAACTCTGGCTCAGCCCCAGATTGGGTAGGAACTCAGAAAAGTCTGTGGAAGTGTATTGATTCCCACGGGGACCTGAATGAGTCTCCAGGGCTCGACTTATTGATATAGGCTGGCCTTTGTGCAAGGTAAGAGGTGTCACCAGGAACTGTACTCGAGCTACAAGGTGAAGGTTAATCATGACACATGCTGTCCATATACCAGGTCGCAGAGGCGCCCTTAGGATTGGTCGCTGGTGGCTCACAAAGTGAGAGCTTGGAATATGTACATCATATGATGCCGCGACCTGGAGGACAAGAATAATTAGATATGAGATTCAAAGCATGATGTGAATAAGTGCAGAATGAGACATTCTTTATCCTTTATATTAATCTCCAAATGGAGAGAAATTTTTGTACGTAAAATTTAAAAAATCTTCATCACAAAATACAAAAATGGTCAACTGTTTCTATAGCTACCAACATTCTAACACAATGAGATAATGTTAAATGAATAGGGCTGAGTATTCAAATTTCATATATTTTTTCACATTAACATCTGAATTTCCTCTAAAAAGAAAATAAACATTTTCTAAAACATCTTTTTTTTAATGCCAGTACTAGAGGATATCATTTGTAACATACCACATTTGTGGGATCAACCCAAGCTAGAGAAGCTGTTAGCTCTGGGCCAGGCTTCCACTCATGACGCATTGATATCTCATCATAAGGACCCATCAGATTGCCATAGTTACGGAACAGAAGCTCTTTCATATCAAAGTCAGTGCCCACCTGCATATGCAAGGCACAAGAAAGAAGACTTAACATAGAACACAAGCGATTCTGAGCATATTAAAATTATGCTTTAAAACGAAATATAAGGAATCCGTCTGATTAAAATTCCTTATCAATGGAAGTGCAATCAATAAGATGTGACAATGTTGAGGAATAATACTTCATATACATTTTTTTATTCTTTACAATGATTTAACACATTTTTATAAGTTTGTTATTATTTTTTTCCATTAATTGAAAAGTGATTTTTTTAGACTTGTCTCTTTGCTTGTTTTGGAAGAATGCAGCTCAGTTTAATGGATTGACTAGGTTTATTTTTCCAGAGGTATATATAGGGCAAACCCTTTTAATTGTAGGACTAAGACAAATTTCACTCAAAACATCACAACTAGTCTCTTCTGTTTAAAAACTTGCTTATAAGATACAAAGATGCAAGTCTAGATCTGGGAAAGGGAAAATGATAAAAAAAGGCCCACAAGAAATCGTTGCCCAAAATATCTAGTATTTAGAAAACATCTACAAGGCTGAGAAGATTTTGCCCTGAGAGGGTTTCACCAATAATGTTATACTTACAGTGCTAACAACTGTGGAAAACTATTGAAATTGCTGGTATATTGTTATTCCCAATGTTACTAAGATACAGCTAACAGTGCTATTACATTCTTGCAATTCCCTGGCAAATGGCAAATTCACAAAGGAGAAGAAATCCTTAAATAATTTTAAATCTTTTTTAAGACAACCAAGGCTGTTTATCGTAAATTATTCGCAATTTATTTTAAAAACATAACCTGTGGGCAGAACAGATGTATGGTAGAACTATATAAAAATGTGAGATCTAAAAAAAAAAAGGAGATGGTACAATACTGCATGAATGTCCAACTTTAAATGTAAAGAAAGAAAAAAGTGCGTGTACTAAAAAAATACTACCGAAAGCTCAGACAAAATGAATAAATGTTTGAGCAAGGAGACAAAAACTATGTTAAAAAATGGAACCAACTACAAAAAATGTCAACCTGTCTATGTTTCAGGTAACTTATTTTAAGACTTTGCTAACCTGTACACCCTGTCATAGCAAGAGGAATTCAGAATGTTTATTATGTTGTAAATTGGAAATTTGCATCATCAGTTCTAGAATTATCTGAATGACTATACATTGCCTTTGTAGTTGAGAAAAATCAAATGCACTATTTTGTAAACTAATTCAGGGTGTCCAGCAACATCTTAAACTAAAATTTCCTACCTTCTCTAAAAATTTCCTACCTACGATTTTGAAAGAACATCCAAAGTCTGCGCCAGGATAATCGACAGAGAATTTGCAGGGACATGTTTAATAATAGAAATGATGATGATAACAGAGCACCTATGCAATTCTAAACGCTGGTCTTGCTATCAGCAAAGGCTATTGGCCTTGATATTGAACACTATTTTTCCTCCCTTTTTTCGACCTCGATGGTCGATTTTTTACCATTTCGGACTCTTCCGACCACACTATTGAATTTCCAACTTTTATCAGACTTTTCTGACTTGCTGGACATGCTGTAATGTCTAACTGAATCAATATCCTGCATGATACCAGTAGTTACTAAATATAGGCTTTTTTTCGCATATGATTAAAAGGAAAGAAAAACAAAAAAATGAAATAATTAACTTATCCACAAAACCCAGCACTAACAGTCCTTCCAGATATCTAGGATATAAAGAATTTTATCACATTCAGAGGGGCTCCACAGTTTATTGAATATTACTCCATTACTCTCTCAGCCAACCCACCTCAAGACCTTGCAGCCTGCGGCCAGCACCCTTTGCATCAACCATAGTGTAATACTGTTTAGGCTGCACAAGAGCTTCCACAGTGACCAGTTGATTTGTAGCTCTTAATTCAGCATGGAACAAAGCCAAGATGCCATGAAAGTGATCTGCTTCATTGTATACACTTGCTTCTAGTAGCTTAACAGGAGTCAGTGGGTCACTGCCTGTGAAACAGTCTGAGGCAGTCTGATGTTGAGAGGGAGAAGAGGCATTATGAGCTTATTCATATTTTATTTTGCTAACGATTCAATCTCTGTGGAGATGAAACAAACCAGAGAAGCTCAAGAGAGTAACAAAGAGAATCGAGAATATTATTATATAAGAAAATAAGTTTTTGAAGTTACTTATAATACACAGGAAGAGGCAATATAATCAACCAAAGTAAACCCAAGTCAATTGATTAAAGACATATAAGATCTTCTTAAGCAATTCAAAATAAATTAGAGCTTAATGAAGTTCAAAATTTGCCAGGCAAAAATATATAATTTCAAATAATACTTTTTGATCCTTCATTCAATTCCTTTTTGCTATCAACCCTGTTTTGCCACCCAAATGATAACTTTGGGAAACATTGGGTGCAAAAAGTGTCATCAAATGAAAATGCTAATAAAGGAGTTGCTCTCACCTGTGATATAAACATTAAGGATCTCCTCATGGCTGACGTATAGAGAGTGAGAGCTGAATCGCTAACCTTGGTTGACTTGTCTAGATGATGGTAAACATTCTGCCAGTAACTGTTCTGGGCAGGCATTGCTGAGGTGAACAAGTTTTAGTGTTGATGAGTTTATATTTTATGTAAAAGTAAACAAACTTATCAAAAAACGTGTGAACAAACACATACAAATATCTGCACATTTTAAAATTGTGTCCAAATTTATAAGCAGACCATAAAAAATCATCTCAAACAGAACATTTGTGCAAATCATGAGTAATGAATATGAGGCATAAACCATTAGAGAATTCTGACTATATATCATTGTAAATGACGAAGAATGGTTATCATGTAAAACTTTTTTCATACAAAATAACACCAAGGTGCTTAGTGCATGGCAAAAAGCAAAAGCTAGAAAATCTCACTCAAATACTTTTTAAAGAGGGGCAACTATTGTATGAGTGTATCACAAAGATAAATGGCAGAAAAGAGACAGAGATAGATAGAGAGTAACATAGCGAAAAACACAGAAAGAGACAGACAGAGTTCAAGACAGAGAGAGAAAGAAAATAGAGAAGAATAAAAGTATGATATACAGCTAACCTCCATAAAGGTATCCATGCAGTGTCTTGTCCACCATATTTATTACAGCCTGATCCACAATGGCCTCAAATTTGCGGGCAAAGAACATTGGTTTCCTATCAAAACTCTGAAACATAAATAAAAAGTTGTTGAATTTCACAATAGCGTTTATGTCTTCTTTATATCATCAGAACTTCCTTTGTAAGTTTAATACTGCCATAGCGAGATTACATTGTAACATACATATTAGTTCATGTCTTCACATCACATTCACAAATGTTGATAAAGAGTCTTCTTTTTCCTACCATTACCAATAAAAATTTATATGACTATAGTACATGCTATAGTATTCTACAGAAAATAAACACCAAAATTGAAGCCACAGCCAATATATATATATAAAAGATAAAGACACAAGTTGTAAATTGATGACCCCTAACTATACAGCTAAAAGGAACTATGACACAGGTTAAAGACTCATTTGCAACTGTTTTGACTCACAAAAAAAGCGAAGGTTAGAATAAAATAGATGTATTTTCATGTACAATACAAAGAATGCAACTAACCCATTAAGTTGTCTACTCTTATTCTGCTCTTCTTAAGTGACCTAAGTCCATGTAAAGGATAAGATGATTGTAGGATCATGCTAAATCATGCAGTTGAAAATGTAAATTAGACAAAAATAATTAGACTCACAATTAGTTTTTCTATGTCACTGATCTTGAGATCGTTAGGTGAGCAGCCACACCAGTCAACAACATGCTTGTACTGACATTTACAGCCCTGCTTACGCCTCCAGTTGGTCAAGTGAAGATTGTTGTCTGTTGATTGGCCACAAAACTTGCTGTTTTGAAGGACCATATGGAAGTAGGACTATGGACAAGATTGTGCAAAGAGTTTGATAAAAGCATTTGTATTAGCACTAAATCATTTCAGTCTTGATTTGCTGTAGAAATTAATATAAAAAAGGTAAAGATTTAATGATATAATATAGTGAATTGAATTTGGCCAGCTAAAATGAGCAGTCTTTAGTTTCCTCTGATTTGTAATTCTAAGGCACATGAAAACAAACACTTTTCTTAACCCTTGTTATATCAGTTTCAACTGCAATGATAGCCTAGATTCAGTTTATAGGAAAGGGGAAAAAGAGTTTCAAAGGTAGGTGAATATGTCACTGACAACTCTTCTGTGAAGAATTTGATGTCCTCCTTTATGCTTTGTTTTCTATGTTTTAGATCTATTCCAAAAACCTCCAGCATGCATAGTTTTCACAATGGTCTGAACTTTAGATAACTGATTTAAGTCTGCTTCCAGCTTTGACAGGGCTCTAAATTAAATCACTTAGATATTCTAGATTAAAAATCTTCATATCAGTGTTATTGATATTGTAGAATTTTCCTTTCTTCCATGGAAAAAATCTTTGTGCCTATACCTGAAAAATAGTATTTTCTATTAGCTTCCAGCCTTTTCTGAAATTTCTCTCAGAAACTTGAAATTTATGTCTTACTGCAGAGCACAATCTCAATTCTGTGTCAGCTCTACTCCCAGAGGGTGATGCAGAGTATCTCTTACTATCCATGAAAATAATACTCCACAAACAATCTCCTCTCAACCCACCTCAACCGGCAGCAGAGAGTACTTGTAATACTTCTTAAGACCAGTGACAAGTTCATCTTGAGAAAAGACAGCATAATATGCAAATTCTCGCCACAGTCCGATCCAGTCACTGCCACCATCAAACACAACCCCTGAAGGTAAGGGTCTTGGACCTACACGCCACAGGTGATTCTCACACTCGTGGAAGGTCTGGTCGAGACCTTGCTTCTTTATGAACCTAAAGAGAACAGAAAAAGGTGCCTTAAAAACTTTCATTCATCAGAAATAAAAGTATTTACCTATAATTTCTACCTTTAATCTTCTACTCAAGGTATGAAAGCTGTAATGTCATGGCAATAAAAACAAAATAGAAAATGCACATATATGGGCCAAGTCCAAAGAAACATTTTTTTTTATGATATTTTGCTTTATCATACAAATCTAATCTGACTAGTGAAGATCCAACAAAAAACAGTTCCATTCATGCCCCAGTAAGCAGAACTGCAAAGTGACTGAGAGTTTTTAAGAGCAATCTTAACTCCTTGTGGTTCAGGCTCTATGAAAGGCTTACTTTTCCTTCCATTTGATGCATTATCTTCTATTGGCAGGTGACCAGTTAGATCATCTAAGATTCAGCTAATCTTATCAGCATTTGTAAGAGATACTCTAGTAATCACGCTTAGAATCTTCCTTATCCATCCGTGAGTGACTGGAAATTGTTTTTCCTCTTGACCATCGAACCTTTCAATACTTTGAACAAACTCCTTTTTCTTTCTAAGAATATTACCCTCCATCAAATTTACCAAAAAGGTTTTGTAACAATTTGCTCTGAATAGATGATATCCAGATTCCACACCTGGACTCCTGGGTCCATTTCATGTCTGCTTGGAAAATCTCTGGTCTTCAAGATTATAGATTAACATCACTAATCCCTCTCAAAATATGGTCTAGACTCAAAAGAGAACTAATTCAGATTAAGAAACAACACAAATTTTTTCTGCACCATCACTTAAAATATAGATATTCATCTAATCTATATCTATATGTTTAGATAGAAGGAACAGCCAAATGAAAGATAATCCTTCCTTCCAGAGGTAAAAATTGTGAGTTGCCATTTCTATGTTATACAAAGTAATTATCTGGATATGTTTAATAACGATAAAATGTTGCCTTTTTTCCCTTTTATTTCTGGAGAAACTAAAAACACATATAGTAGCAACTCAGAGCATTATTAACACTATGTACAAAGCAAGCATCATAAATGAAAAAACGATGACCTGAAAACACAGTTCACATTAGTTTATCAAACTATAACCTAGCTATGACAATTTTTTTGTGGAAAACAGTCTCCAACGTAAATCAGAATTTTTTTTTGTACTTTTGCAGTTTTATATACATTTACAGAAAGTTGGTATCACAAACAAAAACCAGAAAAAAACAACTTAATTGCAAAAAACCATAAGCTAAAAGTCTCTTTTTTGTTAAACTGCTACCGTTGCCTTGATTGCCATTCAATTTTTATCTTCAATACATATATGTTTTATAAAAGTATTGAAACTCTTATGAAACTATTCAGCATAAACAAACTTAATGATGCTATAACTCTTCAAAATAAAAACTTATATTCTAGTTCAGGAGCTTAGACATAAACAATAATAAAAAAAAAGTCAAACAGATTACCTTGGAACATTTTTTCCAAAAGAGCGTAAAAAATTAATTCCTTTGTAAGCTGTCAGGTATTCAACAAGATCTGTAACTGACCTTAGAGAAGGATAAAAAAAAACATACATATTTATATATACACACATATCTAAATATGCTAATTTTTTTGTACATGTAAAGTGGAGCATTATTTTTTTTTACAAAAATAGAAGTAAGCATCACATTAAAGAAGCTATTTTATATATCTTTTGAAATAAGTTAGACTGAATGAAAATTATTTTTTTTTGCTACAAAATTTTACCCATACCCTCCATAAAGCAAAAATATATTTACATCTATGAACTGGCCATATAGGTATGCATTAATCAAAACTGTCTCTAAATTCTTTTGATTAACTTTTGTTATGGTGTGCAAAAAAACTTGTCAAGTGAAACAAGTATGAAAAATGGATAAGGTGATCTAAGATGAATGCAAGGATACAGACTTGACTTACATCCTAGGAGACAAAATTTGTTTAATGAAGCATTAAACACAACTTTTGCAATGCCTATATCACATAGCCATCACAAAGTCAAATGACCCACATAAATGAATGCATATAGTCCAAAATTTTGTGTTTTGAGAGAAAGATGAAATGGATTTTTCCAGTGGCTGGTACAGGCAAATTTGGATTGTGAAAACAGAACAAGTTCAAATTCAAATGTTAACTATTATTATGGAACTTTACAAGGTTCAGCTCTGTCATTGTACATACTTGACAGGGTAGTCACTCTCGCTCAGGTTTATGTAGTAGTCCCAGTTCCATTTGGGGCGTTTTTGGAAAAGCTCTGTGAGGAAAGCTAGGTGAGCTTGCAACAAGCTAGCTCCACCCCAGATGGTGGAAAAACGCAGCTGAGTTAGCATCACATTTGGCAGACGCTCTTGCAGGGGCAACAACTGTCTATATAAAAACTCTTGTCTCTGAAAACAAGCAAGCAACATTTGACTACAAAGCTTACCCAAAATAGCAAAGATTAACACATCAAACAGAACATCTTTCTTCTTTTGATGACACTAGCTATCTGATGTTTACAGCAATTAATTTGGTAGATGGAAATAAAAGCAAAAAAAAATACCTATATAATATAAAGCAGCATTTGACTACAAAGCTTACACAAAATAGCAAAGTTTAACACATCAAACAGAACATCTTTCTTCTTTTGATGACACTAGCTATCTGATGTTTACGGCAATTAATTTGGTAGATGGAAATATAAGCAAAAAAAAAAAAAATCTATATAATATAGACATTTTTTTAAATGACACTTGAAAGCTTCTGACCAAATACTATTGAGACCTCTTTTTAATCAGTTTAACGAAAATATTATTTTTTTTCCTTATATGTATTGAGAGGTCTTGATTATTTAAAAATGTTATCGTAAAGTAGAGATTTCTCATCAACTCAAGGATTAAAAAGAGCAAAAAAAAAATATGCTTTGAAAACTTTCAACACAACATAAAAATGTAACACTTGCAAAATAAAAAAACAAACAAAACAAACAGTAACAAGAAATAGAAATAACTAACTTACAAAATTAAAAACTTAAAGGAACAAAAATAGCAATAAGGTTGCAACCAATCAATTATAATTATATAACTAACTCTCACTCTTTTGTTCACATAACCATAATGTAGTCACAAAGTGGCATGGGGGCAACTCTATCCTAAAAAGAAGATAAAAAACAACAAAACGCTGAGCTTCAACACATATTAGGTTTTCACAAAGTCATCTGGCCATTCCACCACAAGTTTTCGTTGAAACAAACCCTTGTTCCTTCTCCTCCTATTTTGTCACATGACATGTATGCCTAGAAACACATACATGTTCAAAGCCTTTTTACAAATAAGGAATGAAAAAGAAAGAAAAAATGCCAACTTGCCCACTACTGTTTAAATTATCATTTTATGATATCAACATCAGATAAATCAAGTTAAAACCAGTTAAGTAAATATTACTGCGACAAGCTAAAGCAAGCCTTTACCTTATCAACATGAATATAGTAAAAGTGATCTGGACTATAAATGACCCGCAGCAGTCTGGCCACTTGGCGTATCGCTCGCCCATTGACTGTCAACACAAACACTATCTTGACCCTCTGTTCAGTTTCATTCAAAGCACGGTGCTTCAGAGGAGCTTCCTCACGTGTCACTTCTGTAAGGCAAAAACAGATAAGAGGGTTAAGTAAAAGAAAATTTTGCAAACTATTTCATAGAAAAATAAAACATGTTCAAAGACTATATCCTAGTGGCCAAAAGATTATCAACCACCAGTACATGAAGTGAGACTAAAATTAAGGCACAGGAATAATGCTGAACATGATTATACCTTGAACACCGGTCCCAAATATCCTGTTGCTGAGGTAGGCTCCGCAAGTCTCTGAAGCATTCCCTGGACAGGTGCTCTGACAATGAGCCTCCTCTAGGCGAGCTCCATGGTGGCCATACTGATTCCCACACCAACACTCTTTAATAAACTGCAGGCCAGCATACTTCATACCTTAAAAAATGCACATACAGAAACAATAAATCCTTTTTTATATTTTAAGCACTTATTGTAGGAATTAAATCTATAACAATTTGAGCAAAGGTAAGATGAAGGTATAGATCAGAAATGGAGAAACAAAACTTTATTGACTTTTTCTTTTGAGAGGCAGTTTTACATTATCTTCAAACCTTCATCAAGGTTATATTTTGCACTTCAAAACATTTAATATAAGGGGAATATAAATAGATACTGTCGTATTCTTATTTGATTATTCAACGACACCTATTCATCGCCGTGAGACAATTGTATGGGAAGAGGGATTCTTTTTTAGTTCATAAAATGAAGCATGTAATAAATCATACAAATAAAAGTGTTCACATTATGTAATATTAAGTACTGCATTCTAAATTGCCTGTCACAATGAAAGCTAAACAAAGAAGAAATTTGGGCACGGTGGGTTGTGAAAGATTTAGTAGTATTCAGGAAAGCTTGAACATCCTGAGACTCACCTGAGCGGTAACAGTGGTCCATACATTCTTGTGGTGAGTTGTTTGAAAGCTCTTCCATGCCACCCTCCAAATCCCTGTGGGTGCTGGAATCTCGGTAGCAGCCATAATAGTGTCCTTTGTCCGTACCTGCATCATAAGGAAAATCAATGACAAGAACAGAGATAACTAAAGACGAAAAAGAAAACAAAAAAGCAGAACTGTATTGAAAAATAGGTCACATGAAAGAAGGCTTTTTGTTCCAGCGTATAAATTTATAGAGCATATATATAATAATCAAAGCCACAGCAGAAGTGATATCTCTTTTGAAGCAATCTGATTTCAAGAATTCCATTGTACATGTATTATGATTGCCTGTCATATGCTTATGAAACTGAATTTATCATTGCTTTATTTTCCTCAACACATTAGCATTACTACTCTTTTTTATACATGTATTTCATATTCATAGCCCAGAACCTGCACTTCAGTTGCTCTGTACATGTTAAGACTCATTATTTCCTCAAATAAAAAGCTGGATACGAGTGAGTCACTGACCACTATTACCATGATATCTAGTTGTCTTCTCCTTCTCGCCCTCTTTCTATATTTCCTTCTCTTTGTATCCTTGTGTTTCATCTTCTTCATAGTATTATGAACTTAAAGATAACAATAAAAGTGGCTGTAAGGGAGAGAGGGCTATGCTTACCTTTGTTCGGACAGTAATTGGGTAACTGAAGACTGTAAAGCTGACCCGCCTGTTGCTGACAGAACACATCTGCGATCTCCTGCTTACATTGCAGGCTCTTTGCTCGACGTATAGCCGAGGCTACGTCTTTGGCTGTGACGTCGCACGCAGGGCTAAACTTGACCTGGTGAGCCTCATCCTTAGATTGGTCCAGTTTAACACCTCCCGTGACTTCCTCATCTGGCTCGACATGGATTTGGGCAGGGTTGTCGTCTGCTGCTGCAGCATGCCCTTGCTGATTGCTGTCCACGCCACGGTGTTTGTTTGGTATCGTCTGCTGATGTTAGAAGCCAGCATTGTTGCATTAGAATAACTGTATGAGCTGAATGATTAAGACTATCAAATAAATAAATTGTAAATACAGTACATAAATGAGAAAGGGCTAGCCAGCTAGGTTGTCCGCTTTTTTATTTTTTTTTTATTTAAACTGCTCGATGGTTCTTCAGTATACTTCCACCGAAATGCTTAGAAAACTATCTCTCCTTTTCAAAGGCCGCTATCAGGAAGAGAAAAAAAAAACCAGGCATACCACTAGCCATAAAATCACTGAGGACCACTGCTGACCACTGCCGTGGCTAGCAGTCCTAAAAGCATATAATCAGTTTCAAGTTCAGAGCAGTGAAATGAGAGCTACATGTAATTTATTGTCTGAGGGTCTGGTCTATTCACAGATTCAAAAAAGTTCCTGTATGACTCGATAGAGAGAGGGTTGGTGTCTGTGGGATGTTGAAGAAAGAATTGTAAGATTGCAAGAAACCATTTGCATGTGATAAAAACTTGATAAGTAATCTATTATTCTGTTTTTGTTTTGTTTTTTTCTTCATCGTAAATGAGGAGACTGAGATGTGCGACATTATTCTCAGTTTCTTGAAGATTCTTGTAGCACAATAACATGGTTAATATAAAAGAAAATGACAATAACTGCTACCAACAAGTTCGAAAAAAAATCTTCAGTAGTCTTTGAGGTCGACCCCCTTGCCAGCTGGGGGGGGGGGGGGGGGAGAGAGAGATAGTGTAAGAGTCGGAAAACTAGTCTAAGGCTAGCGTGATACTACGAAAGTGTCAAGCGCTAAAGAGCTTTCGATAAAGTGTTCGACTAAAAGTACGACGTTGTGGGTTTGACTCCTGGCTAGGTCATCTGGTTGGATCATATCAACATAACCCCACCCTAGACTTGATGAAAAGAGATGTAGTAAGCACAGAATCAGAGCAATGAAAATGTTGGGGCATTCCATAGACCCTGAGCCATATTCACTTCAAGCTGGCTGATGGTTAAACACAACATTTGCAAGTCTCGCTTTATTAACACATCTCCAGATTTACATCTCATGAAATTTCCCCAAATTATACATTTTAATTGTAGTCATCAGGGCATGCAAAGATAGGTGGCCATTTATCAAGGGTAAAAACTTTCTGTCATGAAATAATAAACCTTATCGCTATGCACATTCTTAAACTACAAGCACTCTCTCTCTCTCTCTCTCTCTCTCTCTCTCTCTCTCTCTCTCTCTCTCTCTCTCTCTCTCTCTCTCTCTCTCTCTCTCTCTCTCTCTTCTCACAATATGATTATCCAGTCTTTCCCTACAACATCTCGACATATAGATAGTGTGGAACTGCGTTCTCTCAGCGTAAATCTTGTCACAAACATGCACCGCTTTTATTTTTTTTTTTTTTTATCTATTTACCCTCTGCTAAAGCAAGCGAAACCAACAAAACAGACCAGGATTTGTACGATAACTAACCTTAACAAAATTAATGTGGTGTAATCTTAGCTTGTGTCGACAACTCGAATTCATGCTGCCATAGGTTGAGACTTTCTGGTGAGATATTTGATACAAACTCGTTTTCTCTTCTTTTATGAGCTTGGGAATATAATAAGGCTATAGCTGAGTATAGAGCTTAGCGGACCCCGTTCACGATAGGGCAGTTGTGGGATCGATTCCAACTTATAATTGCCGTGGTAAATAAATTATCATATCATTCACCTCATCCACGTCCTGTAAAATAAAAACTCTTATATTTCCCTACACGGCGCAGGAAAGTTACGAAATTTAAATGTTAGCGATTTATAGGAAGTGTATTTAATTGCCCTGGTGTGGGAAGATCTAAAAGAGGAAATGATATCCAGCGCAAGAGACTAATCTGCCACACCTTTCTGTTTCTTTCATGCACGGCTGAATACCGTAAATAAAACGGGCCTGGAACAAAACTGCTTGTATAGAAGATTAGAGTATTCTTTAGTGACAAGCCTGTCAACCCGGAGAGCGTGAGCATTCTAACACAACTGCCAAGATTTGAATAGAAGTTCAGGGCTATTTCATGAGCGGTGGTTGACATAAAGTATTGTATAGAAACACTCATGAGACACGGAGAGCAAAGATTTAGTATATTCAGAGTTATATATAAAGAAAGATGGGGATGGACAGAGAGAAGAGAGGCGGCTAAATAGATTGAAAAGAGAGAGAGAGAGAGAGAGAGAGAGAGAGAGAGAGAGAGAGAGAGAGAGAGAGAGAGAGAGAGAGAGAGACAGACAGACAGACAGACAGACAGAAAGACAGAGAAACAGAGGCAGAGAGAGGGGGAGAGACAGACAGACAGACAGGCAGAAAGAGAAAAAAGAGGGGGGGGGAGAGAGAGAGAGAGACAGAGAGACAGAGAGAGAGAGAGAGAGAGAGAGAGAGAGAGAGAGAGAGAGAGAGACACACACACAGAGAGAGACACAGACAGACAGAGGCAGAGAGAGAGGGAGAGACAGACGGACAGACAGACAAAAAGAGAAAAAAGAGGGAGGGAGAGAGAGAGAGAGAGAGAGAGAGAGAGAGAGAGAGAGAGAGAGAGAGAGAGAGAGAAAACAGAGAAAGAGAGAGAAAGAGAGAGACAGACAGAGACAGCGAGAGAACAGACAGACAACTAGAAGTTACAAAGTTTTCCTTACGGTATTCGGCTGGTTGAGCACTTTATGCATTGCACTACTTTGACGTGAAAAATATAGCAAGGTAGAAAAAGAGACAGAGAGAGAGAGAGAGAGACAGACAGACAGACAGACAGAGAGACAGCTATATATATATATATATATATATATATATATATATATATATATATATATATATATATATCGAGAGAGAGAGAGAGAGAGAGAGAGAGAGAGAGAGAGAGAGAGAGAGAGAGAGAGAGAGAGAGAGAGAGAGAGAAGGACACCCATTGAAAGGATTTTCTTCTTTAATGAACTAAGAATTCTTGACTCCAGTCACGGCGGTGTAAAGAGAACACTCAACAGCTTTAATAAAGTCACATACTGGCAAAATTGCCAACTCATGATGATAAAAATTTGATTTCTCTCAGCCAAAATGAGGACATCTATTGAGCTGTATTGAAAATGTTTTTTTTTTTTTTTTTTTTTAAAGGAATGAAAGCAAGCGGAAAGAAAAATACCACAATTCAAATAATCAGGGAACAACTTTAACTGTTACCTTGCCGTACCAGTATATTGATTATATAGAGAGATTTACAACTTACCTCCAAACACACCTCATTGCTGACTATAAATATTTATATCAATATTGAATTTGGCCAATTATACTAGATTAAAACAAATCTCTTTTCACCTTAATTCTCCATTGAAGAAAACAATGAGGAAAAAGAACTGAAAAAAAGATGGCATAAGAGATTGGGAAGGACTGCCTAGAACTAAAAGGTAAATGGACTAGGTGAGAGTAAAAAAAAAATTATGCGGGAAAAATGATAGCAGATAACAAAAGACTCACCGCGGCCCGCTGCCAGCCTGGGCATTGTAGCTCCTGGTGAGGCGGACACTGACCGATGATGATCAAGTAGAAACACAGGCTGAAGTGATGCATGGCGATCAGCACAGTAACGTGCTAACAAGAGCGCCTGATGTCACCACTGTTATCTTCTACAAGGTTTGAACGGATTCAGTTAAAAACGAGTAGGGAAAACACGACCGAATACTGTTTCTCTGACTGCTCACATTGGAGATAATTATTAGAAGTCATCGATGTCACCATGTTTTTTTGCCGCCTTTTATAGGCCTAGCTCAAGGGAGCTTCAACTGTTTTAGTTAGCGTTCTGCTGTCGATACAAAAAAAAAACCTTTAAAAAAAACACGTTTCTGAGAGCTTGCGCGAAGAGTAGGCGAGCTGCACCAGGCTTGAATTCATGCAGTATTCGGGTAAGACTTTTCAAGATATCATAAATGAAAAAAAAATTAGAGCATTGAACAAAACTAGGGTTCGGCCAAGTAATGAGACTAGATACTATATATGCAAAAGCATCAAGAGCACTGAACAGCCGTTAAGTTTGTCAGACCATCCCTATCCAGAAAACCAGCGATATATTTCGAAGGCCTGTCCATGTCTAGTAATAATAATAAATACTTTTTTTTATTTACCGTTCATGGTAAGGCTCGCTTTGTGGCTATTTCTTTACTCAGCTAAAGCCTAACAAACGGTCCCAGCCCAGGCATAACTTCCGACGGGATACTGCCCTGTGACTGGCTGGGTTGTTTGGGCCCACCTGGCGTCAAGTGATGGTTTACCGCTAACTGGACATGGAGGTGAGCTCACCGCCACGTCACTTGTACACAACGCGATCCGGTGAACCACTTGAGCATGGCCAGAACAAAGGCGACACTTCAGAAATGACCATTAGGGGGTTAGCCCTAAAGAGACTCAAATGGTTTAGTAATTTAGAAAAGCACCACGCATATTAGTTCTGGAAGCCAGCGGTGTATTATTTATACATGAGAATTGATCCTATGAAACATGAACGGATACCTAAAGACCGCCATTACATTTACTGTGTCAAAGTTCTTTTACGGAGCTTCCCATTTGCAATCAACCACGACCCAAATTTCCATTTACAGTTTTCATTCATTAATTCAAATGGCGATATTTATGGACTTGCTGAATGTATGAAATAATCTGCAGAAAGTCGTGGATTTCAACATTTGCTACGATAATTGACTACTTAGCCGGTGCAGCTAACACGATTCTGTTTTTGCCTCGCGCAGAAGCAAAATAATTATTTTACACGAAGAATGACAATTAATGTAGATAATTATGAAAATGTCACAGCCTAGATGATTATATAGTGCGCTAGGTGAGATTGTCACGAGCAGAACTTTTCATAACTCATTTTTATCTTCTTTATTACGTTATGAGGGTTTCAAAATAGCAACTATACCGCAACTCATGAAAACCTTCTCAATTGAAGATGCAGAAAATTTTTTTTTTTTTTAAAGTGCATAAATGCTTTTTTCGTGGTGTATCTGTTGATAGTTTGTATTGCTCTAACTAGCAACATCATATCCTTCACGCACATTTCATCCCACAGTATCAAGACATAAGTAAGATAAAATAACGATGGATCATGAACTGAGAAATTGAAACTTTGCAGATGAATTCGTGACACCAACACTCAAAATTAACATATTCAAGTCAATAAAATTAATGATTTACTTAAACGCCGAAGCTCGTCCGATTTAAATACATAGCATAAAATCTTTGTGAAATTCCATTCCGGGATCTCCCATAGAGTGAGTGGAACATTCTAAGGTGTGCGCGTATGACTGACACTATTATAATCGAAGAAGATAATGGTACGTCTGTATGTACTTCACTTATGGCATCTCATCCAATAAGCTAAGCAGCGTCCGCCGCAGCCTCAAACCAAAACAGAGCTAACATTGGCATAAGGCACAGGGCAGTAAGAAGTGAGACGGGGTCCCGGCGGCAGAAAAGGGCGCTCACTCCACAATAGTAACACAAAAGAAGAAAAAATAGAACCATCTGTGACACGCCCACCTCTCACGTCATAGATCCAGCGACAGGTCTGAGTTTCTCTAGTCCAGATGCTATGGATTCGCACTTCGCTTTATGCGGCACTGTGAGACACTGCCTTTGATTCTCTAGTGCCTAGAGTGCCCGCGGGCAAGAGGCGAAGAGGAGAATCAGCTCCGAGGCTTATGAGATGGATTACAAAAGCTCTCATTGCGTGGTTCGATTTTGAATGACGATAGTAATACTTTAATATAATTCAGTGGTGGTCCCATCATAGAAAAAGAGCGATTTTCTACGGTGCTAAAACCTCTTAAGAGTTCCAAGCTCTCAAGACAACGATTCCCCGCGGGCACTAACCACCGGTATTTAATGTGTCGTTCTCAGATTATAGAGTATTTGAGACGGGGAGCTGTGGGACTAGCCTTCTCCATTTCACTATTGAGTGACGCTGAGGAAATTAGTTCAGAATCTTCCAACACTCTCAATGCCCCAACCAAGACTCGAACACTAAAACCCCCGTTCCAAGAGCCGTCTACATGCATATAATACTGAAACTACACTGCCATGTTCAATGGCATGGTCTACTCCTTGCCCTGATTTTATTTGGGGCTGTGTATATGAATATATACAGATACTGAGAGATAGAGTGAGTGAGTGACAGAGAGAGAGAGAGAGAGAGAGAGAGAGAGAGAGAGAGAGAGAGAGAGAGAGAGAGAGAGAGAGATGAAAAGGGTGTGGGAGGGTGAAAGTGGTTTAAAAAAAGAGGGATGAGAAGGGAGAAAGATAGAAAGAAACGTGGAAGAAGAGATAGAGGACAGAAGGAAAGCGAAAGGAAGGAAAAACTGAGAACAAGCAGAGTGAAGCGAAGGAGGACGACGAGGGCGTTGAACGAGAGACATATGAGAAAAGAAAGGGGCAGGCAGAGATAGATAAAAACATATTAGGAGATGGAGAGAGAGAGAGAGAGAGAGAGAGAGAGAGAGAGAGAGAGAGAGAGAGAGAGAGAGACTGGCAGACAGACAGTCATACGCAGAGAATATTTAAGCCGTGGATATGTAAAGGTAGACATGTATAAAGCTAACTCATAAAGCGACAAAGATTTAAGACAGATTGCCAGAATGCCAAAAGGTCTCCTGGTTGAACCGCTCATATTGGGTCAAACAGATGGGCACAAAGGAAACTGATGCTGCTTACAGGAGAAGTGGCCTGCTTCATATTGTTTAACATCATCTTGACAGTTTGACAAAGAGTTTATGAGAAGGTTGTTTTTTTTCATCTACTTTCAAAGTGAGTGCAGTTTTCTGCACAGGAAATCGTCTAATTAAATATAAATTAATAAGTCGGGTGCACAATTCTCAAAAATTGTTTTGCAAATGGTATCGTATATCACTGTGCGAGAGAATTCTTTAGATAGTTTTATATCACCACATCGGAGATCTAGTGCTGAAGTGGGCACGGTTTAATTCTCTCAAACTGCACAGATTCGACTAGAAAAGCTTATCATCGCCCACAGCTCCGACTGAAGTGAAAGCATCTGGAATCGGCATGTTCGCTGCTTGGTAATTCGCGGCTCTCATCTCTTCCGCTGTGACACTGTAAACAACAGACAGAAAGCTCCATCCGCGGGAAATGTCAATTCCTTCACTACCTGGTTGGGTTCTTTAGTTACATACTCGAAAATCTAACAGGAAATGTACAGTCGCACGTTTGAGGCTAGGCTTGAAAGAAGAGTTAACAGTCTGGAAAGACAAACATCTGCGACCACGGGTAATTTAAAGCCCTCACTAAACGTACCGCAGTTGCAAACAAACAAAATTAAAAAGAAAACGACGTTTGCTAAAATCTCTGTGCAATATATCAACTTGTGACAATCTACAATCTACCTTTTCTTCCCGCCTCTCCCCAAACCAAATATGTACTGATATATATAAATATATATTACAACCCTACATAATAGCAAACGAAACTGCACTGTTCCTCTCGTATTAACACTGATCGGGAGTTAAGGGGACGTTAAGAAATTGAAAGCCAACTTTCCTCCAAGTAACAAAAGTGGGGCAGCAAACACTTTGCGAGCAGTTTTTGCTTGGCTTAGCCAAACTACAAGATATTTCACTGATACACACGTTCTGTGCTTGTCGGTGTCAAATTATAACGAATATGCGCTTTTGTTTCGTGTAGTTTCCAAGAGACCTGGGGGAAAATTCTTCAACAGTGATTTACGAGGAGGTCTAGATCTCTGGGTCACGCTGACACTGAACTGCATCCAGCATGGTGGACTCGGCAACTTCAAATACCGTACCACATAGTCAAATCGTTTCTACAGTATTTTCACCGACTTCCCAGCATTTTGCCATCACTGTTGTGTAGCTTTCAGGCTTGCACAACAGAAACCTCAAGAATTTCGCAGTATTCAAAACACGAGATTTTGCCGTACATAGCAAGGCAAACTGTAGAACATAGAGTCCTTCACTACCGGCGGAATACCATGTCGTTATTACACCATATATATTCACAATCCACATAAAGTCAGCCGCAAAATAGGATTTGTAAAAATGTGTTTTCACTGGATGCCACTATCATCAAAAACATCTATGACAGACCAGATGGAGACCATACATTTTGCAAATACCGAATTCTTGTGTGAAAAATATTGCATTCTTTAAAACTGTGCTTTAATTGAAATGCGCAGACAGTTCGCACGGTCTATAATGAGCCACATAATGAACCATGCTGCGCATTTCCCCCTCAAAATGGCACCACAGGCTAAGTGTGAGTGAAGAGTCCATTAACTTCACCCGCATGCTAACCAAAGTCGCTTGCCTTGCTATAGACTCTATTCCATCCCCATTCTTACTTTCATCGACTTTTTCAAAGCCTCTTTAACATCCCCATCTCGCCTCTCTTTACCTTCAGGCTTGGCCGGAAAAGAAAAAAAAAGAAAACCTAAAAGTTGTTCCACGGATCCGACTCCAAATAGCCATTTCATGGGAAATTCATACTCTGAAACCTATTTGGTTGAGGCTGGAATTGGAGACAAAAAAAAAAGCCACTATATACCAAGTGCCTTGGCCATTTGCAGAGAACACATGTCTGCATAATATATTATATGCATAAATATAACAGGAGCGGAACCGAGCAACAGTTGCGCCTTGAAGTCAGCCCGTCAGATGGAAGCAGATGTGACATTCATGTGCTGATGAGATACGCCAGGTCAACGACCAACAGCCTCGGCTTGCTGCCTCGCTACAATGAGAGTGCGTCAAGATAGGGACAGTTTTTCGTTTAAACAATTTAAGTATACAAGACGGCCGAGAAATGTAGCGGGTTTCAAGCCCTAAGCAATAAATGGGACCTTGAAAGCGTAGTGGCTTCGCTCTAAAGTTTGTGCTGTCAGGGCGCCATTTTGTCTCGGCCGTGGCTCAAAACTTTAAACACTTTAAAATTATTAATTGAATCTAATCTACTGATAACAGCCGATAAATTCGACTTTGGTCTCGTGTCAAACAAAGTGCTCACAGTGATGAGCCAACCTTTGCAGCTCATCATCATGTTCGGGCAATATTTAGTTGATAGTGAGATTTCAGCTTAACTTCTATCCTGAGCTTGGTGGTCACGTAACAGTCATTCAAGGAGAGGTTCCCTAAAAATACATAACAGATTGGACAAAACAGAAAAAAAGCAGCTTACAAACGCAGCGATCATCCGAATATATAGAGAAAAGCCTCCTTTGTCTTATTGTCGCTCAAATCCACTTCAGTAGTTACAAGATGTGCAAGCTCAAGTTAAAAGGCTTGTACGTTTTCTCATCAGTTTATTGTATCGTCCTTTTCCTTTCGTTGTATAAATAAACATGAATGTTGTTAGCAAGAGATATAAGTTATTTCTTTTTGGGTCAATATTCTACTGACATGTTTGAAAGCCTTCTTTGAATTGGTTGAAAACGCAGATAGATTAAGCAAAACCTGAATCGTACCATTTCTCAGATGATCGACCTGTGTAATTGCCATTCGAATTTTAAAACGAAGAAGCTCTAAACTATTATGTAAACGAAGTCAATCGGGAGATGGGTCCTCAGGCTTTAACAAGGCGAAGACTTCTTTAAGTTATTTACCAATTTCAGTTTTGTTAAGAGTACTACATTGTTTATCGACTAGATATTTTTTTTGAGCACCTGTTTTCATACCTATGTTTTATGAGTACATCTACATGAAGCGCATCTTCAAAAAGAGTCCACTTCACAATAGGCGCACTCAAGATTTGAACTCAAGATGTCCTGACATGACAAGAAAGCTCACTTCCCATCGCTTAACCATGACGCTGTAGTCGACCGGACGTCGCTGCCGTCTTCTCCGCTAATAGGTTGGAGTCGGTCCAATGCGTGATTCCCACCAATATAAATAGCACCAAGAAACGATCTTCTCCGCTAACAGGTTGGAGTCGGTCCAATGCGTGATTCCCACCAATATAAATAGCACCAAGAAACGATCTTCTCCGCTAATAGGTTGGAGTCGGTCCAATGCGTGATTCCCACCAATATAAATAGCACCAAGAAACGATCTTCTCCGCTAACAGGTTGGAGTCGGTCCAATGCGTGATTCCCACCAATATAAATAGCACCAAGAAACGATCTTCTCCGCTAATAGGTTGGAGTCGGTCCAATGCGTGATTCCCACCAATATAAATAGCACCAAGAAACGATCTTCTCCGCTAACAGGTTGGAGTCGGTCCAATGCGTGATTCCCACCAATATAAATAGCACCAAGAAACGATCTTCTCCGCTAATAGGTTGGAGTCGGTCCAATGCGTGATTCCCACCAATATAAATAGCACCAAGAAACGATCTTCTCCGCTAACAGGTTGGAGTCGGTCCAATGCGTGATTCCCACCAATATAAATAGCACCAAGAAACGATCTTCTCCGCTAACAGGTTGGAGTCGGTCCAATGCGTGATTCCCACCAATATAAATAGCACCAAGAAACGATCTTCTCCGCTAACAGGTTGGAGTCGGTCCAATGCGTGATTCCCACCAATATAAATAGCACCAAGAAACAATCTTCTATTTTCCATGATGTAGTGCAGTAACCGACAAGGATATCTCCCATTTCTTGTTTTTTTTTTTTTTATATCTAAAAGTAAGTAAAGTTAATATTTATACATAGTTGATGGGTATCACGCAAACAACGCGATTGCAAAGCTGAAGTTGGATAATTGGTTTTGATGGCTCAATGGGAGTCATTAACAAAAATCATAAAACTTCAAAATTATCGTTTCCCTTTGAAGAGTCGATCGATTAATGATACACAATCTGCTGTAACAAATAATACTCCTTTAAAGTTTTATCTGTTTTGCAACTAAGAAAATAGATTCAGTTTGTTGATATCTTTCGAAGATCTTAAAATAATTATCAAAATAATGGTTGAATCTTAGAACATGTGCAAATCACCGAGATTTATCCACGTATAAAGGAACAGTTGAATTCATAGGAGATTTACACCACCCGGGAATAAATTCAATCTATTAAACTGAACACTTACTATCCAGATTATTCCAGAAGTGTATCTGTAAAACAAGAGAGTCACAAACTAAGGAATTGACGGAACTGAAACCTGAACTCCGATCCTGTGACAGCAAGGGTTGATGCATGACACTACTTTCACAACAGCTTGGATGTTGGTACATAGTCTACTAACCCTGAGGTCTCGCGAATCACACGCTGTCGGAAAAATACGCCACCGACCCAGTTAGCAGTCGGCTTGGTTTACTGCGCTCTTCCCTGCGACTTACCTCCACCGTATAAAAGCCAATTTGGCTGTCCGTCCCCTAAACGACAAATGCTGCCGCTTGGTTGGGTTTTGCCTAGTCAAAAGTGACACATATTTGTTCAATTTGTGAGAAGAATGTCACGAGAAAGGTAAATAGAAATTCAAGGATAGTACAAGGTCTTTCGCTCAGCACATAGCCAAGATAGTTCTTCTTATTACTATCAGGTATATTAAACATTTCTCGCAAAAAAAAAAAAAAAAGAAAGCAGTTTCCGTATGATACTTCTCATGCACTTATTCAACATCAGTAAGATAATTCACTGAAGCGCTCGACTTACAATGAGAGATAAAAGGCAAAACACTAATTGACCAAGCAGAAATATGAAACTGATTATATTTCACACAGAGCGCAAAGCAAACCCGATATTATGCGATTTGCTTTTGTTCCATCACAATTCAAGTGACTCTGTGAATTAGAAATCGACCGGCAGAATGTTTCGGCCGTGATGTGTCACCTACAATTCAAGTAGTGAGCAGAATCTATAAAAGCGAAATAAATATCATAAGATAATCTATTTGGCATGAACTGCGATGTACACCCACAAAGTTATAACGCATGCATTATCGGCCTTCATTTAAAAATCCACTTGGCTCTGTTTGGGTATTATTTTTTTCCCCATAAAGAGACGACCCTACGCTGAGATTCTATGTGATTTGACCAACAAGACAACATGAAATTGATACGATTGCACTTAATCTAGAATGTTTAAGCTTATATATTCACAGTTAAGAAACAGTAATTAAAGGCAGATGAGAATGATCAGAAGTACTACTTCTGTCTTTTCAAGGCTTTCGTACTATTCAAACCAGAATACCAAACAATTTTCTTGAAATAGATATCAAATTGTTAAACGCAACACATTTTTGAATTACTTGAAAATCGATAAAGCGCTAAGTCTCTCTGTCTCTGTCTGTCTGTCTCTCCTCTCTCTCTCTCTCTCTCTCTCTCTCTCTCTCAGTCCCTCACCCCCCCCCCCCCCACCAAACTCAACTTTCCAATGTCTTTTGTTACAGTCAGCTGCGTGCGCTTGGATTCTTTTCTATACGTAATTGTAACTTTTCGACCTCTATTTATCATGATAGTTTTGTAATGACAAGCATAGCCTGATAGGCGTCAGTTAAAGATGCCGTATCCTGGCGCGGACACTCGTCATTTTCCTTCACTGTCATGCAAATAACCCTTCACTAAAGATAAATTTAGCTTATTGCTCGCGACCAAAGTAAGTGGAGACCAGAGACTTGCACATTTCGGGCGCCGTACAGCTCTCAGTGGAAGTCCATCTCTGCCTGGTTTAACATTAGGGATCGTTTCATACAGCATGAATGAACAGCAGTGGCAAGCTCATCACGATTCAATCGGACGATTTGGCGAAAACACACTGATGGAAACACGTGCACAAGCGGACAGCGAGGAAAAGAGTGTGTTGCCGCATTCAAGGCAAGATAAGCTTCATGATATCCATGTCATTTTATGAAAAGGGAAACAAATGATTATTAAAAGCATTCCAATTCACTTATGAAGCCGTCCATGAATCACCGACAAAGGTAGAATACCTCCGAATGTGTGTAATTCACCAAAGCGTTTGTATTTGTGCACACTAAGGCACGACTCTACGATATCAATCGAATCCTCACGTGTTTAGAAGCCAACTCCTACTGACTCCCAGAGATTTTATTCGTGGCAAAAAAAAAAATAGAGCGGCTTAATTTAAATAATATGAACAACTTTATGAAAAAGAAAAGAAAGAGATGAGACAAATCTTTAAGACGTGATATAAGTATGATGCTGGAACAAAGTGCCACCGAAAAGACAAAGCACAACAAAATGGGCCTTAGTGACAGAGCGTGACAGACACAAAAGGCCAGACTCTTAGATATGGCTATACACCCGGAAAAAATACGAATACTCTTCACAGCCTCTGAAGCGCACAGAAAATCAATGTCTCTTCGATTCCTCTGTTTCTTGTTCCCTTCCCCCAGTTTTTAACAACCCTTTTGCATTATACTATCACAATGTCTTCCCCCCTTTCCAACTCCATCGAATGGAATAATTCGCAATGCCAGAGGCCAAATTAGTCATTTTCGTCTCCTCTCATAATCACGTTCCGTGAATTATTTTCTCGCCGCCTTCACCAAATTGGTTTTTAGTGAGCGTAAAGTAAGAATGACGACACTGTAGACGAATCAGTAAAACTATTTCGGTTTTCTTAATTTTCCTTGAAAAAAAAAAAAGAAAAAGAAAAGCCAGATTCGTTTTGTAGCGACCGTACAGTTTGAAACAAAAAAAACAAACAAAAACAACAACAAACAAACAAAACAAAAAAACGTTCTAAATGGAAAATAAGTCAAAAGGATAAATTATCGCCTCTATATAATTCTTTAAAATGGCACTAAGTTTTGATTGCCAGAGGCCGATCTATGATTATCTCCTTTCCTCCAAACTAACATTTGTTTCTGTTTATTATTTCTATACTATGATCGATTGTGAAATCACGCAAATAAAATTCAGCGAGTTGTTCTATTGAGAGCAAGAAATCGACACGAATACATCCTAACAGTTCTAAATGTTTTAGCACACAATCCACATTTCCTTAAAATATATCTGTCTTAGACAGGGTCAAGGGAACTAACTACAATCATTTATAATGATTTTAAATGCTATGATTTGTATAATGCAGTTTCATTTAGAAAGATGCTACGACTGAGGTTCTAACATATCTAGTTTATTTCGACAGTCGCACAAACAATGCAACCTTTTAAACAAACTCATATGAAACATACAAAGGCAAAGTTTCACCTGAAACACATAAACTAGAATGTTCGTTTTGTGTTGCTTTAATTTAGCAAAAGTCGATTTATTGGTTTCTGTGGCACAGAAAAAAAGAACTACATCCCCAAACTCAATCAGTCAACGGTGATTTAATTAGAAGTGCCAGAGAAAGTGCAGAGCGTAATTTGGTAAGTTTTGGCTGGAAACAAAAGCCAGGTGTTCAGTGTCCAATCTTTTACTCTAATTGGCATTATTTTTTTTTAAATCCCAGCTTTTAATCTTCTTAAAAGCAAAGGTCTATTGTAGCGACGGGATGAAATTAAGACGTGTTAGCGGACCACGGGATCAGAGGAGATTGATAGCCTCAGCGAAATAAGATAGATTGAGGGAGGAAGTTCAGAAAAGAGATGGACAGATTTCGAGAGAGAGAAAAAAGGATGAAAAAGGTCAAAGAAAGATAGAGAGACCACCAAAAAAGAAAGAGAGAGGGGAGAGAGAGAGAGAGAGAGAGAGAGAGAGAGAGAGAGAGAGAGAGAGAGAGAGAGAGAGAGAGAGAGAGAGAGAGAGAGAGAGAGAGAGGAGAGACAGAGACAGAGACAGAGACAAACAGACAGACAAGGAAAGAGATGGACAGAGTCAGAGAAAGAGAGAAAAAAAAAAGGATGAAAAAGATCGAAGAAAGATAGAGAGACCACCAAAAAAAGAAAGAGAGAGAGAGAGAGAGAGAGAGAGAGAGAGAGAGAGAGAGAGAGAGAGAGAGAGAGAGAGAGAGAGAGAGAGAGAGTCAGACAGTCAGACAGACAGACAAAGAAACCATCGTAAAACATGAGGGAAGGGAGAGAGGACACAATTCTTACTGATATAGAGAGAATCCAGAGAATGGCAAGTCAAAAAATTGATTTCAGTAGATTGGTGACCGTTACATAGCTCATACCGCATCTTCGCTTTACAAGAACAAAGAAGCCAACTAATTGCTTGGATCAACTACTCGCGATATCAAGTGTTACTTCCAAAAGCAGTACTATTCTGACCAGTTCAAAACAGCAACACAGAATCATTTCCTCGACGCTAATAAGTTACCATTGATTTTATGTGTATGAGTTTCGCATAGCCCGCCGAGAGCCCAAGCCTTTTGAAGAAAACTTGCTACTACTGGTAACCCCGTCCGGCAGGCTAGTTGGCTACTTGACTCCACATTATGTTTTGGTAGAAATGATTGATTTGTTAACTTGATTTAAGTTTGAGATCAATTTAAGTTATACGCGTTCGATCAAAAGGAAACTCATGTTATTGTTTTGGGAAAGTGGTTCACTCATCATTATTTCAGCCCTACCGCGAGTAAAATGGGTGCTCTGCTTAAGTCGGCCCATAATATTTTTTAAATGGTGTAGTAATCAGCTTCTAACAAGCAGAAGTCGTGTAAGTTATGCTTTGGAATGAGTTGACTTGGGAAAAATAACGCTGTACATGTAAGTCTTAATCTGCAGCCTTCGGGAGAAGAAACAGCCATTGTTTAAAATTAACCCCCAACGGAAGCCGTGCACGTGGCAATGTACAAAAAATTATAATGGTAAAAGAAAGAATTTCATACACATCGGATACCGAGTCTGAATGGCATGGCCGTGGCCCAGCACACTGAATAAATTCGAATTGTTTCTCGCCCCTTTTGGGTCTTTGTGAGTCCTATACGGGGAGCCCAGCACATACAAAAACAAACACAAAACAAATCAAAACAAAATAAGACTGTAAAACATCCTCGATGAATGAAAAAAAAAAGTAATAAAAAGGCGCACATGCCTGAATTGACAAATGCAAGTAGAGCGCCTCCACCCCACACACACACACAAACAAACACAAACACTCATAAAAAAAATTATCAAAACAAGCAACGCCGCTCAGTGCTTTTAACCCTATACATGTATAGAGTTAAGTTTGATATAACGATGCACGTGAAACATAAGCTATAGCGTACCATTCAGCTAACAGTTAACAGGAGTAGCACGGCATGTAACTCAAGACATCGCTGGGTCAGCACGCGATAGGACGCAGAATACCATTTCAGCTATTTACGGGTGTCATTTTCACTTTTATCGCTCACCTTCAACATAATATGAACGGGAGCATTTGTAAGCCTTCTTTAGCCCACTACATTTTGTTTAAATAACAGAAGCCTTCTTTAGCCCACTACATTTTGTTTCAATAACATCCCTTCTTCGTCCTGATTTAAGAACCCAAGAGGCAACCCCTCGGGCCCACCTCACTGACCAGATTATTCTGAGATGAAAAAAAAAAAAAAATACAAAGTCTGAGAAAATTGGAAGAGCTCTGGGAAACATAATTTACAGAACTAAAATAAAGAAGTGACGTTTGTGAGGTCGAAATTCGTGGAGGCTAAAGGCACGCACGCCGGAAGAAACAGACGGTTTGCTACAGCCCCCAAATAAACCCGCCAGTGAAAGTGATTGATCGGGTCAGGGATCATGCTCCCCCCCTTAGTGTCGCGTCAATCACTGATTTCGTGTCGATATATTTTGATACTATCCTTTACCCTTGCTGCATCACACGGAGGTCTGCGCAGGGATGCAGAATAAATTCAGTCCAAATTAACACTTTTATGATTTATTTAAAGTTAAATTTAAATGAGTAGGAAAAGAAGATAACTGTGGTAAAGTTTGGTTTGGCTGATAGTGGTTACGGTTCTATCTTAAGTTTTTCAAAAGTTCTTACGGTCTATTGTTTACAAAAGTATCTTCAAATTTGATGCGGATTTTAAAGTTTGTCTATTGTTCAAATGTGTTGTAAAAATGGGTCATTCAAAGTGAAGTTTAAAGACTTCCTTAGTTAAAAAAAAGACACATATGCGAAACATTATACCCAGAGTAGAGATACATAATTATATATAATTTGATTTATCATACTGTTTGATGATTACGTCAACATTCTGGTATAGTTATCGACAAAGAGGAGCTTTAATAAATAATAATAATAAAAATAATAATAATAATAATAATAATAATAATAATAATAATAATAATAATAATAATAACGACGACGACGACGACGACGACAACAACAACAACAACAACATCATCAACAACAACAACAACAATAATAATAATATAGTAATAATAATAATAATAATAATAATAATAATAATAATAATAATAATAATAATAATAATAATAATAATAATAATAATAAAATAACAATAATAATAATAATTTCAATTTTAATTGAATTGATTACATAGATATTCTTGGTTATTACTCAAGAGTTACTCAAGCCTGTGCGGTATCATGCTGCGAAAGTGTTCGTCATAATTATATGGACTGTATACTATGCTTGACGATTATGTTAGCCATTACTTAATCGGCGAAAGGAGATCTTTTCTCATTGCGTTCATGAAAAAAAAATATAAAAAAAACAACAAAAAAGCCACAAGTTTCCTGCTAACAAACGTTCACACCAGTTACCAATCAGTATCTAGAGCCATCTCATGAGTCCGCACAGGCTTGAAACTCTTGCGCAGTTGCCAAGAATATCTAGCTAATCAAATATTATTATTATTATTATTATTATTATTATTATTATTATTATTATTATTATTATTATTATTATTATTATTATTATTATTATTATTACTATTATTATTATTATTATTATTATTATTATTATTATTATTATTATTATTATTATTATTATTATTATTATTATTATTATTATTATTATTATTATTATTATTATTATTATTATTATTATTATTATTATTATTATTATTATTATTATTATTATTATTATTATTATTACTATTATTATTATTATTATTATTATTATTATTATTATTATTATTATTATTATTATTATTATTACTATTATTATTATTATTATTATTATTATTATTATTATTATTATTATTATTATTACTATTATTATTATAAGAATTTGATATATCCCTAGATGTTGATATATATATAAAAATATATTCTATCGGTGAAAATTCAGATCGAAGTCTTTAATCGACATTGTCCTTACTTGCAATGTAAGTCGTGATCACTGAAGTGTAAAGTAGACTATTTTTAAATGAAGAACTAGTTGTCATCTAGTTTGTCTATGTCACTAAGATTGAACAGGGGAGTATGGCACAATTTAATTATAGATAAGAAATTTGGTCATTTTCATGAACTGAGTTTGTTGTTTGATATAGCCCGTCCAAAATACGATCCCAGGCCTATTTAGATTATCAAACTTGAGGCCCCGTTAGGCACAGTGGAACTGAAAAGATGAGACCCGAAACTCATCAACCGATGGTGTGGGGCAGTAAATGCGAAAAGGATTCTTGCCGACATCGTGAAATGTGAGATGAGAGAGAGGGAGAGAGAGAGAGAGAGAGAGAGAGAGAGAGAGAGAGAGAGAGAGAGAGAGAGAGAGAGAGAGAGAGAGAGAGAGAGAGAGAGAGAGAGAGAGAGAGAGAGAGAGAGAGAGAGAGAGAGAGAGAGAGAGAGAGAGAGAGAGAGACACACACACACAAACACGCAGGGACAGAGAAAATAATGAAATGCAATTGGATTTATTTTAGGAATATGTTTGGCTACGCAGAATACGATTTGAGAACTTGAACTTGGGTTTCAATGGACATTTAGTAACGAGCACGACGATCTGAACCGACCGAGCAAGTCAGTCACAGGCAGTTCGCTAGAAATGTCTATGGGATGCCTAATTACTCCTTAAATACATGTACTTATTTACAAACAACTCTTCCTAGGCCAAACTTAACGTAAGCATTTTCCTTCCTTTTTTTTAAACAGTATGCCAGAAGGGAATAAAGATACAGTACAGGTCTATATATAGCCAAACTTTGTCTATTAATCTAAGCATGGTGTGGGTTCTTGCTAGCATCTGGTATAATTAAAAGTTTTTTTTTTGCAAATAGTGTGTCGTTTCCAACCATTAACATGATATGCGTAATAAAATATCACCATATTATATATTACAATAAGTTTATAATAATGCATAATAATTATTATCTTTCGGCGTGAGAGTAATGGAATCCTCCACGAGGCCCTTGCACGCACTAACACCTGCTCACAAAGCCTTCTCTGGCTCTCAGATTTACATGTAGGCTACTACAACGCGGCACCGTGGCCTGTTTATGCCTCACTTCTCTGATGCACTGGTGCCTACATACAGCCTACGTGCACGCTTACCCCCCTGCATACAGAGATTAGTTTACGTCTGTCAGTTTTAAGGTACAAATTTATCACGGATCAATCTTCCTTCTAGGGTAGCAGTGGCCGACTTTATCTCAGCTCTCAGTCCCCATTCTATGATGCAATGATAAGGTGCTGGTATGAGAGGATTGATTTTCTAAAGCCTGCGCCCAGCGGAAAAACCTCACAAGTTTAACGGCAAGTGCTTCTCGCCGTGCGATTTTGATAATTATGATTAGCATGAAATACAATGTACAGACTTGAACCTTTTTATAGAACAGATGCATGCGGCGCGGGACTATCTTTCCTTTTTTTTTTTTTTTTTTTGACGAGAATCATGATGCAAAATCACCAAGATAACTACAACGATGAACTAAAAAAAAAAAAAAAAGACAAACACAGGCAATGTGACAAGGACGATCAGAAAAACTGCTTGGAATTGATGATAACAATGCACTTGCGGGAAAAAAATTAAGGAAAGTTTTTAGAATCTGTTTAAACAGTTCGTTAAAATCGCCTGAGAGAAGGCTGCGATTCTCATCTTCTGTCTTGTCAGCTTGCAACGTCAGGCCGTAGAAAACAAGAGCGTGAGCGCCAAAAGAAACAAGATCAGGCAGGCACTGGAGCACAATCACTCAGACAGTCGGGGAGGGTAAGGGCTGAGAGCAAGATACAATTTTTACAACCAGGTGTCATGATTTTTAATGGAGAGGTTAAGCGAAGCTCTCCTTCTGTCTTCTTTAAAAACACGTTTTGAGGTTTGTGCCATGGGTGATAGGTTAAGATCATGATTTACAGAGCTTAGGACTGAAAACTTATGATGCTTTGCTGCGTCTTTCAGTAACAGGATACTGAGAGTTGTTGAAGACTGGAAATGTTGCGAAGAATTACTCTTGAGGTTTTGGCGGAATATTGGGGAAATTTTACTGACACACCTTTGCAAAAATATTATCTATTGTGCTTGTGAAAATGGGTAACTTTTGATGTGAAGACCTTTGACACTCCTAAGAGATAGATTACCTTTTAGGTGAGTACAAAATATACGCGCAGATAGATAGAGAGAAAGAGGGGGAGAGACAGAGAGGGAGGGAGAGTGAGTGAGTGAGAGAGAGAGAGAGAGAGAGAGAGAGAGAGAGAGAGAGAGAGAGAGAGAGAGAGAGAGAGAGAGTAAAAGGGCGGTGGGAAGAGGAAAGGGGAGGAGGAAAAATATCATTTTGATTTGACATGAAACAATGTGACGTATTTTGTCAAAGTCACACGATCATTAAAATAGTGGCACACACCGTCATTTCTCAGCTAACCATTTGCAACATAGTATGATGAGGGGTCGTTACTAATTTTCTCACGCGGGACATCCACTCACTCATTAGCTATTAGAACAGCATTATAAAAACTCCTCACGATCACGCAAAAAACGGATAGATTTGGACTTTGACGTCCCCTCTGTCGTGTGATAGTTTGGTTGCTATAGTTTTATCCAGTGTAGGGTCATCTACAGCCTTACAATCCTAGCCAGTCAAGCCCTAGCGACGCAGACTAGAAATGATGAGCTTGGACCGTGATTCTATCCATCAACGACGGCGTAGCTCAAACCTGCGAGGAAATGTCTTTCCAGATTTCAGGGCGGTTACCTCACGAAAAGGCCATTATCACAGCCGTCATTGTGCATACAAAACAAAGAGAGGACGAAGATTTCTATTGTACTAGACGAGGGATATATTGTGCTTACAACTCCATAGCTCCAGGACTAGGACCACTGGTTGAAACAATTTTTTTTTATACCGGTACATCTTGCAATGATCAGGAAAGTTTAAAAGTGTCTCCTAGAAAGAATGCGAAGATAAGGATAAGTTTAACTGCCGATTGAAACAATATGACATTTGCTCCAAGAGATGCCATGTACCACAATGTAATCAAATCTGGGACTGATAAGTAATCTTTTCATAGTCAAATAGCTTTACAGGGAAGGCTCTTAAGTAATGTTTTATCATGACCTATGTAAATCTACTGTTTTCGTCACCCGTTCACGATGGTTCATTACGATTTCCATGATCAAAAAGGAGGCTACAAGCAAATTAGATGTCTCGTGAGTTATCCGAACTCGTCAGATTTTTTCACAATCGCGTCAACTTGTAAGACGTATGCGTGAACAAAACCCTTAGGATGATTCAAGACGAGCCTAAATAAGAGAGAGATTACAATCCTGTTTTTGTGTACAATATTATCGTTTATTTTTTTTTTACCCTGTGTATTTTGTTAAGAAGGCTACGTGACTCTATCGCCGAGCTGAGTCTCTGCTTGAGTAGTTTGACCAGGAGCTGCTCACCACTCAAGAGCAACAGGCTTTCATCGCAGCTGTTGCTGGGCGTGACTCGCGCTGAAGCCATGTCAAGCCTAAAGAGCCAGATGAGATTGACGTTTGAATGGTGGGAGATAATAAATGTTTCGAAATGTGGAAGACAAGAGGAAAAGCATGTGGAGTGGGTAATGCATCACCACCTTTGATGCTACACATGCACAACATAACGCACTTTCTGCTCCATTTAATAACCAATAACGTCGAGCGCATGAATGGTCCTGCTGTGCAAGAAAAGAGTTTGTGTGAGAGGATTGGGGGGGCATACCGAACAGACCGATGAAGAATTGAGCAAGAATCTGAGAAAGTTTAAAATAAACCTGAGTGAAAGAAATACTTAATGTTGTGAGAACATTTATTGGGAAGAATCATGTGAGGAGATATGCTCAATAGGCTTCAATAAAGACCAGAAACTGTATGAAATCAAAGAACTATATGGAGCCTTAAATCAAGTAGTGTACTTAACAATTAAAACGGTATAAGTACTTGCTACTAAGGATAGATTCAAAGAATAAAAAAAAAAAATTGAGCTAGCAATGTAATGGCATAGAAAACTAAAGCAGAGATATGGGTATACAGCGTGAGTTTGCAGCAAAATAAAAGAAAAAACCTCCCGCGTGGTGAGCTGACTAACAAAGATTTCCTTGTAAAATTTCGATAAAAAAAAAGTCGCCAGTTAACAGCATGCCATCCCCTGCCCGAGAGGCCTTCACGCCTAGGACCTCCAACATTTTCTTTCGACAGTAAAAGCACGTTGATGCAGCTCTTTTTTTTTATACTGGAAACAATAAGGAAGCAAAGGTAGCATCAGTGCTTGTGATATAGAGGGTGTTGAATAACTACCGGTGATGAAGTAAAAGTAACAGAATAATCTACAGCTTTTACGACTGCATACGTGGACTTGTTGCAAGGCTAACAACCTGTCTTTAAACTATAGGCAGTAGCAAGATCTTAACCATGTAACTTTAAAGCTGTTGTGCAAAAGAGCAGCCAGTTAACTCAAATGAAGGTTTCAAATTTGATCATTTCATGTTTACTTTTAACAATCAGAAAACCAGATAGCTAAGGAAGTCAGCTAGGTAACAACTCAAAGGCTTAAAGGTCACGTAAAACAATTTAAAAAAAAAAAAACAGTCCAAGGTTTTCATGGCATAAGACAAAGAAGAATTAAAAGAAAGAAGAAAAAAAAAGTTAAAACTGTAATTAAGTTGAAAATTGCCCCGTTCAGCCAGTAGGAAGCTGAAATAGCGCAGTCGTAGCGCGCCCCCGCACGCCAGCCAGGCTGGGCTGCGCTAGACAACTCGGCTGTCACGTCTGGAACACTGACTATTCGCCGAGAGAAAATTATATACATTGAGCTTTATCTGGCCAGAGGCAACAAAAGAAGCAATGCGGTATATCCTAGAGATACAGCAGGATCGCCGTAAAGACTGGCCTTTTTAAATAGCGAGGGTAATGAGGAAGAGGAAGAAATGGATGATTCCTACTCTTGGCCGGACCATAATTCAAACGGTAGAAATTTGTCACTCTAAAACTAAAGCAGATTGGTTCAAAATTGAGGATGGGGCTGTAGACATAGCGGCTCAATATGATCTCACAGAATACACGTAGAGGAAGAAATGTTTGAGATAAGATTCACTGGAGGAAAACATTTATGTTGATAATTATCCAACGCAATTTGTTGACGAAACAAAAGGATCATTTCTCATTTTCTGTCTTCTGAGCGGATCATAATACCCAGATGTGAAGATTGTGTTGACAAGACTTTATAAGTAACAAAAAAAAGTTGAAAACTGAATGTTCTAAATCTCCTAAAGCCTGAAGCATAATTTTGTCTAATTTTAAATTTTAAAGGACTCTTCAAAGACTCAGAGTTACACAGTGCTAAGCATACTTCTGTGTGTATACAAATGAAAAAGATGAGTCATTAAGTTAAAGAGAAAGATTTGTCCACGATTTATTTATGTTGAAAACAATTTTTTTTTTTTACATTTTTGCCCAGCCCTTCAAAATGCGCATTCAATTTTAAAGAGAATTTATTTATTTAAATGACACGGAACAGCAGATGAGCAGTGGCGCATTGCAAATGAACTGATAGAAATCTTTGGAATGGAAAAGCCAGAATCAACCACGTCCACAAAAACAAAGAGACAAAAAAAAATAATAAAAGCTTGTATAAAAATAACTTCAAATACCACGCCTTACCTGATCTCATAGAAAACCTTGAATCATTTATTATATTCGGAATGAATAAAAGTTATACTCATGTGATACTCTCTTTATCAATGATAATGCATCGACTCCTTCATTGTCTTACAAAATACAGAAAAACGTATCTGTTGGTAAAAAATTCACGATTCTACCGAGAGCTGCGTTCCAGTACTGGTTTCACTTGTAACAAGTGATGGGTGAAGATCATAACTATTGATTTGTATATTATTTGCTTTCTTATTTTTGAATTATGCAGACTTGTCATCCATTAATATTGCATGCAACTAGAAGTTAGATTGTTATAACTACACCCCTTTGTTAGTGAAAGTAAGCAAAAATAAAGTCAAGGAAGCAAAACATGAAGACATGAAAGAAAACAAGCAAAGATAGCCTAGTGGTGACGTTATACTTAAGAAAAGGGGCATGAGTAAAAGAAGCACAAGACGAAATTTTGGTTAACTGAGTTTTAGCACTTGGGTAAAAATGAAATGTGCACCCATAAAAAAAAGTTTGAAAATTTCTAAATATAGCATATCTTTGCCCAGAGCTTACTAATTTTAAATATTTTAAAGACGTAGGCCTGCATAAAAATTCAACGAATTTCTTGTTCAAAATAAGCCAGAGTTGGAAGCAGTAAAGAAATTTTAAAAATTATAGTCTTCATTCTACTAAAGAAACGATATGACGATGAAAGTGCATGGACAAACAATTATAAAATATGGATGAGGTTGCTAAACTCAAATGATAGACGATCCACGCGAGAGCGAATCCTATGCGTGAAGGAGCTTGTCCAAGATCACCTGGAGATCATACCAAATAAACCTCCCTGAGAGATGGATACAGATGTACTGTACAGTTCAATGTCGAAGCAGGGCAAGTGAAACCTTCAGGCAGGTAAACAGAAAAAAAAGTCTGCATTTGTATGAAATGAGATTTATGTCATATCATTGTGACGGCGCTTTGTCACTGTCAGGCTAAAAACAATGACTTCTCTCGTCATACGGCATTGCTTTGGCATGATATATGCGTTCTTAGAGGCATTTTTCAGAAGTATTATTGTACATTAATTTTATTTCCTTATTTTTATCTCTTATTTCTTATAATCCGTCCGTCGCAAAAGAGTCAACGCGTCATTTATCTCAAGCAAGTTTGAGGACTTTACGTCTTCATGATCCTGTGTCAATCCTTCATAGCCGCCTCCCCCCCTTTTTCATATCATCAATTGTAAGAGAGGGTCCGCTCGCCAAATTTCGTATTTTTTTTAAAGTTTCTTGGAATTACTCAAACTATCAAACGATACGCATATGACATATGGAATTTTCATAAGATCTGAGATAGTTTAAGTGAGGAAATACTTATAAATGTCCAATGAAATTTCCCCTGAACAAAAGGTTACATAATAAACAAATTGTGAAATGTGATACAGGTATAACCAAGACAAAATAACTCGAGAGATTTCAATATCAAATCTTGCACAGCCTTATCACCCGCAATTTACACAAACTGAATAATGATCAAAATGTACCAGGACTCAGAAGACGACCTTTTTCAGAGCTGCCTACAACAAAGTTGAGAACTATCTTCCAGTATAAACAACTTTTTACGCGATAAAGTGTGTATGCATATAAACTACTCCCGGGCGAATAAGCGATAAACCTCATGAAAGGCTAAAACAAGAATCCCTTTAATAAGGAACGTAAAATGAAGATTTATAAGATATCATTCTTCTGGCAGAACTATCTACTTTATCATTTATTATAGTCTAATATATTATCACCTCGATCGAATTTATTCCTGAGTTAGCCTGATATTGCATGCCCATATCAAAGATAACTCTATTTTCCCTTTACCCCACACAAGCACCACCACTACCATACTGTAAACCTCCTCCAGCAGGGGAGAATGGAGCGGGAAATATGAGATCTTCAACTCATCGACCGCTGACTTAAGTCTTGACCTTATGTTGAATAATCTTGCTAGATAAAAGGATGAGCATTGTGCTCCAGAGCAACTCATGCTTCATAAAATGATATGAGAAATACGATTTACATTTTTTCTTAAATTCTCATTAAATTTAAAGATTCGCAAGCACATCAAACAATAATGTCTGTATTGAGGTACATTAACTATTCAAAAACAATGAAGATAATAAACCAAAGGTGGTGAACAAATTCAAGTCATAGAAGGAAAAAAAATTAATCTACACAAAACGCTTAAATCGGTACAGAAAAAATATTCTACGACCAAATTGCATACAAGGTGTCTTTTAAAAGCTTTTGGTGATTGAACTGAGCTCCTGACTTCTTGCAAGGTACAAAAACTTCTTTTTTCTTTTTTTTTTTTGTAAAGTAACATCTCCCTACACTTAATGACCCGTGTTTATCTAACTCGAGTCAGTCCCTACTCATATAAAGCAACGATGTTGTAAAAACTATACGCGTACATGTATTGTTTTACAATTAAAAGATATGATCATATGCACGTTACTCTTTAAGGTAGGATGAGAATTTGTTGTTGTTGTTTTTGTTGTTGATGTTATTTATAAGTGACCTTGGTCCAAATCAATCATCAGTTCGTTGCTTGTTGTCCTCCCTGAAAACACCCAAAAATTGAATTGAAAGCCTGTTTGTACTTGCTGTTATATTTATAGTAAACAAAGATATTTATCGCTGTGCTGCCATAATACCAAATATCTTGAGAACTTTTCACTATATGGTAAAGAGTGCGATCTTGGCCTCTATGGTCGAAGGAAGGTAGAAACAATGCGAAAGCTGTTAACATGACATATGGTGCCGTTCCACCTATGAAGATCGCACACGTCAGATTGACGGAGCTCAACACGCGCAGCTCCCTGCTGCTGAAGACCTGATCCTTGGCACTGCTCCCTCCTCCAGCGCCGTCGCCTGTCTCCGAGAGAAGTTCTTTCTCCTGGACTTCGGAGCGGTTGTCAGGACCTTTAGCTTCCATGGGGACACCGACTTTTTCCTCTGCTGCACCAGAACTCCCACACTGCTTCTTCTTTGTCCCAAGATCACTTTCTTTGGATCGACCTGCTTTCATGTTTTGTCTCATTCTGGCTGCCTCTTTAAGTTTGAAAGTCATAACAACTACGCACATGATTGTGACACACAAGGCAGTAAATTGCAAGCATGTAAAATGTGCAAATAGATAGTAATCGGCAGTTTCTCTATAAAGCTTTCGACTTCTAGTCTGGTAGCCAATGCGTGTACGGTTTAATCTTCCATCGAAATAGGGTCCAAGGCGGTCAATGTAAAATAAAGGGCTGTAAGAAATTACGACAGACGCTTTAATGGCCACTATTACAAATATTGAGCGCCGGCGGGTGAAGAAAAACCGGAAAGTAAGAGGGAATGTGACACATGCACATTTGTTAATAGCAGCGAACACGGTGAGAAGTGTTGACACTATGTGCCATGTGTTCGCATTTCGAGAAAAAATAAAGCTCAGAGCCAAAAGGTTGACGTAAGGCTCTTGCTTCCCAAATACTTGCAAAGCTCCTGATATCCTCTCTCCCAACATAAGGGAACAGTTCAGCAGGTCGGAGACAGACAGGGCCAGAAAGAGACAGGACATTCCATCCGAGAGACCCATGGTGATGAACATAGCGACATTGATGCTGTTGGCGACCACAGAGGCGGAAAGTATCGTCGGGTTTACTATATAGTAAAGTGATCGCCTCAACAAAACGGCCTGGGCGGTCTGCAGGAAACCGAGACTCGTCTGAGGAAAAGTTTGCCCCTCTGTGATGTTTACAAATAGAATCGGGCCTGTTGAGGTCTCCATATCGGTCAGTCAAAAACGATTTTATATTTTGTTGTTAATGTTCCTTATGCCAACATTCAAAATGAGGATGAGCTACTGAGCCTCAAGACAAGGTCCATGCTTTGTTACTGCGGTAGCATTACCAGGTTACTGGAGTGATAGCGATGGAACGTTATTTGTTTTTCTTTTCTTCAATCTTGTCTTTAAATATCGAAGTGAAATGGAGACTACAGGTTTCTCTCCAGAGCACTTGTTTCCAACCACGCTTGCTCTGAGAACCAACGCAGATCAAGATTAGATGTCTCCCTTCAAAGTTTTATCAACGTGGACCGACCTTATGCCTTCTTTCTAAAATTAAACCTCTTCCCTCACTTTCATTCGTTTGTTTGCAAAAACTAATTAACGCTCTTAGAGAAATTATGAGATAAAAAGGAGCTCCTTCGTTTGTTCAAATGCTTTCTTCATGTAATTGTATAGTCGATCTATGCACCCGGCCCATTAATGAAGATAATGAGCTCAGTGTAGCAACTTTAGTGTTTAATGATGAAACCTGAATTATTATGGTTATAAAGCTTTGTTTGTTTTAGACTCATTATTTTCTTCTAATTCATGAAAAAATCATTATGTTTGCTCATTACAATGCGCAGCCTAGGGGTAAAAACTTCAGATCGGGAAAACAAGTTTGTAAGTCATGCCATTTAAAAAGATTAATCGATTATTTCCACCTATCATAGGTGTCTCAATATCTCTGCTCACCTCTCGCAGCAGTTAGTATGCGCGGTGTACGCTATTTAAAGTTAAAAGGAACGGTCGCAAGATCGGCAACTAGCTCGTGACATCTATTTGCTTTATAATAATTGTAGACAAGTTGATACATGCACGATAAAGCTCTCATTACTGAGAGATGACTTTTCCTCTGTCATTGGGGGTTATTTTATTTCATAAACAGTCTGGGGGAAAAAAAAAGACTTTGTCTTGTAGAATATAATTAGTTGTCAAATAATTGATACTTAGGTGGCTTCATTATGTTATCGTGGGGCTTAAAAGACAACGTTCTCAGTCACTGTTAAATCATTAAATTTGGGCAGCAGTTTTAGGAGTTTCAGCCATACACTGTCAGAAAGGCAGAAAGAGTGCGCAAGTGTATATTGATGGGTGAAAAATAGATATGATACACAATATATGCATACAATTCGTCGTCAGCCATATTACATTTTTGTCATATAAGTCCGTGACTTAGAAACCTTAATTAAAAGAAATTATTTAATAGATCTAAAACAGTCTTATTACAAGATCTGGTATATGCTTAAGCTTATTCACGAATTTGTATACTGAACAAAAAATATCAACGCCATGTTGATCCTTCAGCAAGCCCGTAACTGCATTGATGATGGCGCGACCATTATGCAAAACGATGTACCACTGAATGTAGGTTACGCATTCACATACTTTGAAAAAGTCCTCACCATTGGCATATTGCAACAAAATTATTAGCAACTGTCTCTTTCATCAGTTGGTAATTTTTTTTTAACTTTTGGTACCGAACTCGAAGAAAAGGTGGGGACAATATCTTTTATCATACGCAATAATGGGTTAGAATGGTTCAAAGTGATTTTTAAATGTTCACTTTTATTCTCTCATTCGTTAAAACTCTCCACATATTTCTTTTTTTAAAACTGAAAATTGACATGATACATGCAGGAACTATAACATTCTAAGAAGGATCAGGCAGAGAGTAATCAGACGCTAGAATTATTGGGGTCACATTTCTATAAAACAGATATGCATTTGGCATGACATAAAGTTAAAATAGTAAATTCAAACTTCATTCTCAAACTATTATTTTCCAAATATAAGCCAGGTCGTCTATTTTCCTGAAAACAACTAAGCAAAGTAACACCTAAAACAATAAACTTGAACTATAAACATTTAATACAAACTGTAAACCCCGTTATACAAACAGGAACCTGGCGTCAATTTGCAGGGGCTGGTGCGCGTGTTTGTATTAAAGAGGCTAATAAATGCTCTTGATATCTCCTTTTACTTACAAGATCCAGATATATATATATATATATATATATATATATATATATATATATTGGAATGAAGAAAATCGACTAATTCTACACTTTCCCAATCTATTTAGATCGCTTATTAGAAAGCTGTGAAATTTCGCATAAAGCGCATAAAAGTGCAGTGCCTTGCAGGAATTCTTAGCCGCGCAGTTATTTAAACGTACATGATAATCAATGTTTGTTTTTTTTTAATGGATGAATAAATTTGGATTTTACAAAATGGCGTGCGAAATTGGTGATCGTAAGTTAGCCTATGTTGACGAAACAAAGCAATTTGAGGAAATCGAGGAAAGCAGTTTGTGTTGATTTTTTACGAATAAGAACCTAGCCACATGAATGCTGTAGACGCCTGCAAAGTTTCAAAAGTGTGGGTTGGATAATAACGGAGGAATTCGCAGTGAAAGCCTCCCAAGTCTGCACATACAGATAAATGCACATCTAAAATGAGGGCGAATCAATCGTAACTTGAAAAAAAAAACACACACAAAAAAAAATCCAGCTTAAATTGTTTGATACGCACTGCAAATTAATCATAAAATGCCGAATAAAAATAATGTCAAGACTTATTTAAATAGTTATATTGTGACAGAGAGTGAAATCATTTATCAGATTGAAAATCCGAGTTTTTAAGTCATAAAGAGTATTAGATCTGGTAATAGACAGGTTGCAAAGAGCATTCACTTGAATAAGCATTGGAACCCCCAATACGGACCTCGAGGGGTCAGTTCTCATCTATAGCTTGAAGCGAGCTCAATAGACTTTGTGCTTGTAGACGTCACAACTCGTTATTAAAGGACATTGTATGTAGTTGTTGCTTCTCAGGTTGAAAATGAACAACTGTATTGCAATGCTTAACCTTCAGTTGTGCTCCTAAAATTAAAGCTAATTCATCTATAAAGGATACAGGATCGGAAAAAACAAGAACAATTAATTTGGATTCTAAATAAGATATATAATTTTTCTCGATCTTAACTAGGAGCTTCATATAAATTTTGTCCTGATTTCATGGTCAATTATAACAGCAATCCACTGGAAACAAGTAATCACGTGCATAATTATAATTAAAAATTTCAGGATTGAGATTTAATATATATACGTGTTCGCATCATGATATGCATTGCGGAAAAATTCAAAGTAATAGATCAAGCAAAGATTTAAGTTCTGGATCAAGCAGACTGAAGGAGGAATAAGAATTTAGAAGAAAATCTATAGGGGAAAAAAATAATTGCATCTGCGAAAAAGAAGAAGTAGTAGCAGTAAAAGAAATAGTGGTAATAGTAGTAGTAGCAGTGATAGCAGCAGCAGCAGCAGCAGCAGCAGTAGCAGTAGCAGTAGTAGTAGTAGTAGTAGTAGTAGTAGTAGTAGTAGTAGTAGTAGTAGTAGTAGTAGTAGTAGTAGTAGTAGTAGTAGTAGAAGTAACTTAAGGTGTAAACAGTCACCCAACTTGGACTTATTTGGTCAAAGAGTACAAAATTCAAAATTGCATTTAAAAGTTTCGCCTAAAAATTGGCTTCATCAATATAGACTAGTGACATTACAAATAATATGGAAGTCCAAGTTGGTTGATTGTTTACACCTTAAATTATTTTATTCCATCTTTCACCAGTGCCCAAGAGTTTAGCATTTTTTTTAAATTCTACAATTAGTAGTAGTTGTAGTAGGAGGAGGAAGATAAGAGGAAGAGGAGGTGGAGAAATAGTCGTAGTAGTAGTAGTAGTAGTAGTAGTAGTTAAAAGAAAAAAAAATACCATTGCTTTTCATAGATGTAAACAGAAACCTTATGTTCGTTTGATCAATACTTCTTCAGTTACGAATTATGATTATAGAATCTTACGCAAAAGAACACATAATATGTGGCTCAAAAAAAAATACCATTGCTTTTCATAGATGTAAACAGAAACCTTATGTTCGTTTGATCAATACTTCTTCAGTTACGAATTATGATTATAGAATCTTACGCAAAAGAACACATAATATGTAGCTCAAAATTTATCTAGACTATATTTTAAGTTACTAGATAGTAGACACGAGGCAATGGTACATAAATCTATATTTAAACTCTAGTTCTACAATAATTAATAAAGACTTGGTTTCTCATAAAGAAGCAAATTTTTTATGTCGTAAAGCTGCCAATAAAAGAAGCAGTTTTGCCTTTCATCAACTTCAAAAGGCATCTGACCTTGATGTGGGATTATCAGTACTAGTAAGTTGTGATAGAGATTGGATGTAGAGGCTGAAATTCTATTGGTAAAAGTATGCCCTCGAAGGTCTTGCAAGATTCTGTACAGCTCTTAAACAGAGAAAGCAGTTTTCCGTAATGACAAACATAGGGCTAACTAGATCATTGAATGTGGTGCGACTCAAGATAAATCAGGCATCTAATCTTATCTTGGGAACCCAATCATCTTTGAACTACCCCTTTTATTTATAATAAAGTAGCTGTTATGATTGGAGTCAGTGGACCATAAAGATAAAAATTTTTGTGATTATTTTGTAGATCTAATTTATGTAGATTAGGAGGTAAAATTGAACCATTCAGTATGTACAAATGGATACACTAAAAAAAATTGTTATATACAGTAAAATATTTCTTCCACTTTGCATGTTCAGATCCTGAAAGTGCATAATGTGACAAATAAAACCCTCAGACTAGTTCCTTAAATATATAGCAAAACCTTAAATCCTAGCGTAGCATAAACTTGACTTTCAATAGAATTTTCAAGTTATTTTCCTTTAGATATATAACTTAGATCTAGTGTTCTTTGGGTATGTTAATAACAAATTTGAAATGAATTTCTGTCCAATTATTTTGCTTTTCTAAATGAGTACAAATATAAAGGGGAGCTGCAAAGATGAAATAAAGTTTTTCACAATTTAACAAAAGCAATGTTATCATTCATGAAATGAGCTCATTACACTCAAAATCAAGCCATACAATTGAATTTTGAAACAAAATTTTTCCCCGTAGGACTTCTGATGGGGTACGAAGGTTTAATATATTAAGATATGATATAAATATATGATGGCGAAGTTTTCTTTTTTGTTTTATTATTGGTAATTGATGTTTAGAAAATGAATTAGGCCTACTTAAAATAAAAGGTAAAATTGCAGATATTGGGCCACCTCACGTCGGGCTTCACAATTGAATGTTTCCTTACGAAATCGAAACTTGTAGTTTAATCATTAATGGGATTTTAGAGCAACACAAAAATGCTTGTATTTTGAAAAATATTTATTTGCGACCGTTAAAATCTTCAGATTCGTGTTCAGCATATCAAATTCATTTAGAAAAAAAAATTTTTAAAGCTTAGGGTGAGTTCGGCCGATATCTGCAATAATACCAAATAAAATTTATGGCAATCTATCAAATGAAATCCTCTTCAGTATGATAGAGGTACCATACCCATTCAGTCCTTCCCTTTTCCCAATAGCCTATAGCAAATTTCTGATCTAGATATATGTTGAAAACCTTTCATAGTCGTACTGCAGTCCTTGTAGATCTAGGTTTCCTGATAGATTCTAGATCTGGAATCTAGACGCTTACCTCTTCATTATCCTTCTTGGAAAAAGGCACTTTGCCACTGCCATCCTTCTTGTAAATGTCTGAATCACCGGCTCGTAAGTTTATATGTAAAAAAGAGTGGCAAAGAAATAACTGAAATCCTAAAGTCACACCTGCTGCAATAAAAAATTTTCGATAACGTACACACAATCTACGAGTTCTCGATCCACTTGAATCAACCCTGGAAGCCGCCATCTTCAACCACAGCAGATGACAAACTACACATTCTGAAGAGTGGGCGATGGTGACATTAATTGATTTCATTTACAAAGAGTGGTACATAGTTCGTCTAAGTTCCAGAACAAATCTGCTTTATTCATAAAAATAAAAATATATCATTACTTAGATTTAAATAATATGTGTGTGTGTGTGTGTGAGAGAGAGAGAGAGAGTTTGTGTATATATATATATATATATATATATATATATATATATATATATATATATATATATATATAGTTGTAGACGATCTTACTTTTAAGTTCCTGTATGTTATACTTATATAATTATATAAAAGAAGATTGACACATTCAAAAACAGGTGAACCTTCCCTTCGTTTTTCAAAGTACCTTATTTGACAGCAGGGTTTCGATCGCATAATTGTCCAACACTCTTCAGCTGCCAAATACAGAAAGAAGGAGAAATTCAGAAATTGTAAGTCAAAGACAATGGAAGAGGCGAGGGTAAACTTAAGCCCTTGAAGCTCCAATAACTCGCAGAAGAATTTCATAAAACTGTTTTCTTTCGTATAACTCCATGTGCTTTGAACATTTTTGTTAAAAAAAAACATAGTTCTTCATAATGAAAAACAATGCTTCTTAATATTTAGGTACTGTAAGGAGAATTTCTGAAAGTCATTATCACCCCTGGATGACTTTGGTGTGCCAATTTCATGGCTCTCTCAGCCTATGTAATGTGCAGAGATGATTTAAAATGATCTATAAGCCAAAGAAAATATCAAATAATCAATCAACTGCCAGTTTAACTGTATACCAAAAAGAAAAAAAAAGCAATGTCTGTTTGTCTTCTACAGCTTTAATGGTGATGCTAAAAAGAATTAGACCTTAAAACCATGGTCATTAATGATAAGGATATTCACTGCAATGTTGAAGTAGATGTGAATATTGCACATTGCTTCCATTTATTTTATCAATTTTTATAAACCAATTATGAATTATAATTCAAAGGAAATGTGAAATTACTACAGTTTTACTGTCCCTAAGTTGGCTTGCCTCTACTAATATTTATTTTTATAAACTGTACTTTGAAAGTGGACGCATACAGCAGGGGTTGAAGGCAGGTTAAATCAGCTCTGAAGAATTTACATACATTATTTAACCTTTTTTCTTTGAAGTATATTTGGCTCTGCGCTAAGTATGCTTTTTGTAAGTACCAATATATAAAATTCTGTGAGATCTTCAATGATTTGTACCACTATTTAATAGATGTGCTTTTGGGGGACATTTGTACAGTTCGTTTAGCTGATTATAAGATGTCTTGTCAGGAGAATGCTTTTAGAGATGAGGTGTGTTAAACTCCTATGACTCAACTTCATTTCTTTATAAAGATTTTATGAAAACTTCTCTTTGCTTTAAAGTATTGACATGTAAAACTTGTAGGTATTTAATTTCATTACCTTTGTCTTAAAAAAATATTCTGATATCTATAAGATTGTCATAAGCTAATTGCTCAAACAACCAGAATTTTGGTGGTGTTATTGTTAATCCTAACACTAAATTCTTCCTGATATTTTTTTCAGTCCTCAATGATCATTTCAGAAAATAATAAGAAATGAAATTTTAGAGATAGAATTTCAACAAATTTATTGTATCTAAAGTCAATCTTTTTAAAATGGGCCAAAATTGTTTTTAAAAAAAATGATAAGATTTTTCAATAAACATATTTTCAGTGTTTACAAAAAAAAATAGTAATAATAATAATAATAATAATAATAATAATAATAATAATAATAATAATCGTCGTCACAAGTATAAATATCTGGTACCCTGTCGAAAAAATCCAACATCACTCTTACCACACTTAAAATGTTGATAATTAGGAATGCATTTTTCTCCGCTTTTCAGTTCTGAAAATTATATGAAATTATCAGTATTCTTTAAAAAATATTAAGTTGTACTTAGAGCTTTTTTGAAGTAATAAGAAAAAGAGGAATTACATGCATTTAACTTTCCAATGCCTTTTTGTCATGTTCTAACTTCCAATATCTAACTCATTAGCAATCATTTTAAGATAAGTCATATTCTGCTTGTACATGCGATAACCACCTCTCATACCTTCTCTTTGATAAAAGGTTGGATTTTGTTTTTTGCTATAAACCATTCAGTCCTAAAAGTTCATAAATTGTTTAAAATTTAACATTCATGTACAAAGATATCTTGAAGCTGATACAAAATGTCTTAATAATGGGTCCTTGAAAGTTGCGATTCATCTGCTCCTTGCATTCAAAAACAGTGACACAAGAACAAAAATACAATGAATTTTAATCTCTTTAATTTTTTCAAAAAGATTACATTAACACCAAGACAAGCAATTTTGTTTCAAATACAAGTATTGACTGAAAGGAAATATTTACACAGTTCTTAGGCTCCAACTTTCCTCATTCTTTGCCATGTTTCTTTCTTTTTTTTCTTTTAATATCTTTTACATTATTTTTGTACTTAATATTGTATTAGGAAGACTCAGGTAAACACCACAGCCAAACAAGTGAAAAAAATTTAATTTCATGCACTTTAATACATTTGAAAATCTAGGAAAATGCTTCTTATGAAAAGGAAGATTTACTTGGAAGACAAAATCAAACAACATGTCAATCAAAAGAGTAAAAAATAATTTAAGAACAAATTACAAAAAAAATAGATATGTATCTTTTAATATTATGCATTATAGGCGCAAACTTTACGCACCAGAATCACCATCTGAGTTAAAGATTGCTCTGGTTGTATAATGAGCATAGTAATTTTTGGACTTCTATTTTTTTTATTACCTAAAGAGTTTCTTTCAAATCTTAAACTGCAGTGAGTAATTTAAAAAAAGAATTTTCAAAAGCTAAGTCTTATCTCGACCAAAAAATCTAGATATATGAAAAAATATGGGAAAAGGTCTCTGCCATCCTGCCATAATGAATATTCTCACAACGAAATATAAGATTAACTCTTTTAAACTACTGATAAATAACATAACTGAGAGAGATTCCTCAATAACTTACTAGCAACTAGCAACTCCGTGGGACATATATCAAGACACACTTTTAGTGTGGTTTACTCCACAAGCACTTTTTCTTTATTTTTCCCTAGACCATTAGATCATTAGATTTATCCACAAAGTATTAATATATAACTATCAAAGTGGATGAGAAGGTGCTGTATTACTTGATATGCAATTAAATTATTGCAAAATTACTTGATTTGTAATTAAGTTTCTAGATTCTCGTTCACAAAAATCTTGACATTATAAAAATTTAAAATATCACTGGAGAGAAAGAACAACCTTATATAATTTTTCCCCTTATTTCTCAAACTTCATCCAATGCATTTTGGTTAACCTCAAGATGATAATTTTGCTCTTCATTTATCTGTCTCTTCTTCCTCACCAGTGATGTAAAGCTTCAACTCTTTGTGGTGTATAATTTTGTTTACAATTGGATGTTTTTTTCTAACCGCAGTATTTGGTTTTAGAGATAGTTAAAGATAGATACATAAACTTGAATGGCATTACCTGAACAAAACAATATTTTCACCCAAGTTAAATTCATTAAAACTGTCACTGCCCATCGTACACATTGCACTAAAGCAGAGTGTTGAACATAAATAGCAAAACAGTCAAAGTAATATTACAATAAATTAATAAATAATTAACCAATCTTTTCTGAATGGTTAAGGAGATCATTATGAAAGTATAGGGCAGCCAAAACTCAAGAAACGTGAATTCAAAAGTATATGTAAAAAAAACGGCTTGTCAGACAAACATACAAACCAAAATAAAATAAAAATGAAAGAAATCTCATAACTAATTTGCCACCCACAGTTTGAAAAAAAAACAACAAAAACATAAAAAAAAAAAAACACAGCTAGACCCTACATAAAAGCATAGTCATATGTCTCAAAACCAGTTTTAATGAGTCTGATGTAAGAAATTTAATGCAAGCTTCACCATAGAGAAGTTAAGAAAAATGAAATGTTTCTAAATTAATCTGATGTATGTGACATGCAAATCATTTGCACTGAATGCAAGACATATGCACTATTCCAAGCAGAAAAGAAAAATGGCAAGAAAGTCATTTCCCTTGCTCAAATCAAATCTTTTTTAGATCACTTTCTCCTTCTATCACACTCTTTCAATCAATTCCAATCATTATCCTATACACTTTCAATTAAAAAAAAAAAAAAAGATATTTTACTCCATTGATTTTTAAGGGATATCTCAATCTACCTATAAAGCTATATCTATGTCAATCTTTTAATGAAAAAAATTTTAAATTTCATGATACAGCTGGAACGTTTTCCTGTCTATAATACAATTCAAGATTAATTCTCTAATTACTGTAAAATATTTAATAAACGGTTCAATTGAATCAACTTGTCAAACACAACTGAAAGTACAAGATGGGAAAAAAAAAGAAAAACAACAAAAATAATTTCCACCATAGTTACTTTTTGAATACTTAAGCCCAACTATAACTTAATATGCCTCTTCCATATGAAACAAAACCTGCAATGAAATTTCATTGACCATTACCTCATATAATAATAAATATATTGCTCAAGCTTGGAATTTTAAATTAGTTTTGTGCTTAAATATATCATATATTTCCCATTTCATTTGGACCAGATTTATCAAATAGATTTAGAGATGATCTTCTCACTCAATCCTTACCAGATAAACTTGAGGTATAGATTTTAAAGGAGCAGCAAAGCTCTTCTAGGTTTCTCCAAAATCATGTTAGCTAAATTCACTTTTTCTGAATCCCTGCTTGGTGGATCATGATCTTTTAAAATCTATGTTGACTTTTAATGCTGATAAATTAATTCTTCCTGAGTATGTTAGTCCAATTCACTTGTTTATCTTTCATCTCTGTTGTACAGAACCGTACAGACACATTTGTTTCGAAACTTTGTTTCAATCTTGCAAGCTGGCATAACTTTCAAACCATCATTATTCGAATAGTAAATCTATAAATTCATGTATCCATCTTTAATTCTTGATTGTATTATCCTAGAAATAACAGCAATTTGCAACATTTCCAAATCATTCTGTACTTTTAAGCCTTTCTTTACTTTGCAAGACTTTCCATAAAGGCTTCAATGTTGTATTCTGATTCATATTGACCCTCATCCCACAATTCCTCCAGGCCATCTAGGATAGAGCGGACAGTCTCCTTCCTTGGCTTGTCTTTGTCCTCCTTTGCAATTGAAGTGCCCTGCTGATCCAACACAAACAGATCTAGTAGCTGCTCTGTGCCCATTGTGTGAAGACTCGAGTTTTCTTGTGTGATAACAGTATTAGCCACAGCCAGCTTGAATTTTTGAAGCCTAAAAAGCAAGCAAAGAAGTTAGTGGGTTAAATCAGAGCATCTGCATATATTACAGTCAATTTGAATAATCTATAAACTAACCTGTGATGAAACTAACTTTAAAGAAATGCAGGGATGGAAGGTTTTATTACTCATAGTAATGTAATTGGCTATGAATGTTTACCTGATGTGTGTTTCTATTTTTTTAAGCACTCACAAAATCTAAGGTATACATGTATCTTGAAATCAATTTGGAAGAATCAGATAATTGGTATTTACCCATAGTTATGTGCTTTCATTTTCTTAAAGCTTTACATAATAAAAAAAAACATGGCTCCACCCAAATCAACTTTAAATCCTTCAACACTAAGTTTTATGAATTCTGAAAAGATAAAAAAAAAAGAAGTTACAATTAACTTCATGCATCTCTAACTCTGACTATTTAGGCTAAATTAAAAGATTATGGACTTTTTTTACGATAGGCCTAGATTCATGTTGAAATATTTATTCATACATCTAAATGAAATGAATATTTTCGAGGATTTTTTGTTATTTTATGCTTGAGCAAAAATTATTTGACAAAAGGGTAATTTTTTTTTCTATAATTTTAATTGATTCCTCAATAAAAAAAATTATAAATTACTAGTCACCATAAGGGATGACCTAAGCACTAGTTATAAATACAAACTGATCAACAGAGCTGAGAGAAATAAAGGAGAAAAAAAAACAGGATTCACAAAAACACCTATTTACCTAGCACTGAATACAAGGGATAATATAAATTTAGTGAAATGGAAAGCTTTCTTTCGCGACTTTCGCCATCTGTCAAGATTTTCATGTTAAGCGAGACTAAAACTGACCCCATGATTTTCTCCTCCAGAGTCCCCCTACTAATTAGGCGATACACGTTGACGACTTTCTTTTGACCAATTCTGTGAGCTCTGTCCATAGCCTAAGGTAAAGAGAATACAAAAAATATGAACATGGTGATGTTGAAAATAAAGATATCAAAATAATATGAGAAACATTTAGTCTTAGAAAAACATAAAACCAATAACAGATGTTATATTTGGAGGTTGTAAGTAATGAATTACAAAGTACTAAATTTAGGATTTAAACATTATAGTAAAAGTATAAGGTTCAATCTAGCTAATTTATATTTGTAATGCCATAAATTCTTAGTGAGACATGTTTATTTTTTTTCTGCTTCCTTCAAATGCATGCATATCGCAACACCTTTTCAAATTTAAACTCCATCACTCTTTCATGTTACTGTTAACATTTTTACTGGTGTGGGAGGTGGCCTCAAACTTTCAATGGCTCTACTCAGGTTTGATAGACCAGTTAATGTCTTTTGAATCTCAAATTTATTGAAAAAAAAAAGACACAGTTAAAAAACACATGTGTATTCCACGATAAAAGTTATTGTGTGTTTAGTCTAATGCGATATTTTATTCAGTTTAGAATAGAGTGGTGGAAAGTCCATAATAATTGAAACTCCATGAACTGTAGCAAATTCTAAATCCCCTGTAATTTAAACTACTCAGGTTTGATAGACCAGTTAATGTCTTTTGAATCTCATATTTATTGAAAAAAAAAAGACACAGTTAAAAAACACATGTGTATTCCACGATAAAAGTTATTGTGTGTTTAGTCTAATGCGATATTTTATTCAGTTTAGAATAGAGTGGTGGAAAGTCCATAATAATTGAAACTCCATGAACTGTAGCAAATTCTAAATCCCCTGTAATTTAAACACTAAAGATGAAACTTCCACTAAGAAATCCATTAGCATCCATTCCATAAAATCATTAGCAAAAGTCAACAACTTTGTAAGTCCAGAATTTTATGAAAATTACCTTTTCACACTTCTGAAGCTTAGTTGAGCTACTTTATGAATATTGTACAGATCTGATCAATGGAAATATTAGTTCACCAATTCACATTGTATTTCTAAAATTCAGGTAAATTTGAAATGGTGCATCAACAGTCTATGTCTTCTTTCTTCACCAACTATTTTTTTATTTCAATTGCAATACCACAGTTAAAAATGTCTCTTTGACTATTTTATGCATACTTCATAGTAATGCATTTAATATTCAATATTTTTCAGTCTAACATATGAGGTAATGCATATAATATTCAATATCTTACATATGAGGCTGGACCTGTGACTTAATAAGGTTTAAACTTTCAATTTGATTCCATTTTCCCATAGCATCAGGACACATGAGGTAAGATCACAGTAAGGTCAAACCTATTTTTAGATCACTCCTAAGATAGTTTCTCACCCAGACTTATGAGGTTCAAATATTGCCTGACACACTCAATATAAAACTTCTTTACCATTGCTTGAAACTGACTATGTGAATGCCCCATGAGTAGATGTTAGCCCAGCAAATTATTTACCTGCAAGTCTTTCATTGGATTCCAGTCATGCTCTACAAAGATGACTGTATCAGCCCCAGTGAGATTCAAGCCAAGACCTCCAACATGAGTAGTGAGGAGCAGGATATCGATAGATGGATCGTTGTTAAATCTGACAACAACAAAAAGGCACCCAGTGGTGATAAGAGGCAAAAATTAACAAATGAAAAGCCGCTAAAAATATGTCATTATCAGACTCCTTCTAAGAGATGATGAAATGATGATAAGGTTTGCTCTTATTGCTCATGTAACCTAATAAGATGAAAAAATATATCTCAACTACTTTTTAATTTTTTTCAAACGTCAAATGAACTCTAGGGAAAAAACTTAATAAGTTTCATTTAAAGACCTTTTAATCTTCATGATATCTCTCATTTATTGATAAAAAAGAAGGATTGATGAATCTGATTCATTTAAACTTTACATTTGCTCTAGCAAATTCTTATTTTGTAATTTAATGAGATTCAAATAGAAACTTTTAAATCACAAAAAAGCTTATGATTCTTTTAATTGTTCATTTTTTAAATGGTGAAGGATATACCTGTGCACAATATCATGCCTTGACCCTGGAGGAACTGTCCCATCTAGCCTCAAATATGTCACACTTGGCATCCGTGCCCTAAAGATAAATAGTAGAGCTAAATAATTGATACTTGCAAAAGCATGTAAATGTAATTATGTCAGCATAGAAATGCACCTGATTGTGAAAACATAAAGGAAGAGGAAAGGAACACAAAGATGCTAATAACCTCTCATATAAAAGATACCTAAAGTAATGCTTTTATCTTATGAATCTGCATTCATTTCTTCCAGTATTAAAAATATAATATTGATGAACCTTGACATACTTGTCATTAATTGTGGCTATTTGGTATTCTTTGATTCCATCTCTTAATGAACAAGAGAAAGTTGATGGTTTGTTACATAGTATTAAGTTTAAAACTTGTTAGTGCATGATACCTCAGGCTCAAGGTCATGTCTGTCAGATAAGTATGGCATATGTAAAATATAATTTGGAAACCATACACACTAAAACTCTCAAACAGCTTGACAGACATAGAGCAGAAACTTTTTTGTTTAAGATTTCTAATTTTTTTTTTAATTTTCAAATTGGAAAAAAGATCGACACTATTCCTTTTTTTTGTATCTATGATTTGATTATAAAAATGAAGGATTCAAAATTTTTGTGATAGCTTTAAAAAATTAATGTCTGTTTTTACTTTCCCAGTTTCACTTATTGAACACATTTTCTGTCTTATTGACCTTCTTTAAAATAAATTAACTGTAAAAAGATATCCAAGTAAAAAATTATAAAAAAAATCCTGTATAATTTTATTGCCCAAAATGCAGGCTTTCCTTATGCCATGCTCAAACGACGCAGACCCATTCTCTCAAGGTACAAATAACATTTCTGAGCTCCATATATATTAAACATTCCTTCCTTTCCCCAACCCCCCCTCCCCACTCTCTCTATGTGTCAGTGTGTGTGTGCCTCACTAGCTTTCTTTCAAACACACTCATACAGCCTTTTTTTTCTTTAGATTGGATAAAACAAGCAAAAACATCACAACACCAACTTGAGCAAGTCTTTTTCCACAATGTCTAGCATGCCCTTCAGTTGACAGAATAGCAGAACACGATGCTGGTTAACCACAGGCACTGCATCTATCCCTGATCCTTGCTGCTGACCAGCACTGTTTGATGAGACCTGGCCATTTCCAATGCCACAGTCGTTGAGTAGTTGCCTGATGAAGCAAAATTGATAAAATGATAAATATCTAAAAGTCTAGTTCACCAATGAGTATTTAAAATGAAACTGATCTGATGATATTAAGATGGATATTGAAGTTAACCAGCTTAAAATCACTATAATAAACAAACATTGATTTCTACTACAAACTACTTGTTTTACCATTATTAATTTGTCACATAAACAATCCAAGCTCCTTCCTATTAGGTTTGCATATGTGAGCCTTTTCAGCTACTTGACAATACCAATATGATCGTTACAATCTGCACAAGCTTCCTTCAAAGTTTTTCTATTAATTTTTTTTTGGCTATAATATTGCCTATAAACAAGCATCTGTTTGGTGTAAAAAGTAAAACAATCCACTGAAAAAGTATTAAGTTGGTTACTTTTCAGCATGCTTGAATTTTGCATTCGTGCAAACATAAATTAAAAATTATTGAAGCTTGAATGAAAGAACATACTTGAGAGCAGTAAGCTTGGGAGCATGTGTGATGTCATGTACATTAGGTGAAGTACCCTGGCTTAGGGATGAAAGTATCTCCTTATGACGCGGATGGGACGGACCTAGCACAAGGGCTGGATGATTACAGACTTTGCGAAGATATTGAAGGGCCTGCAAATACAATATTAAAATGAACTGTTACATACTTTCAGAGATATTAAACAACATGCAGAAAGAGGGAGAAAAGTAAAGCTAAACAGATTATGCTGAAAAAATGGTAACACATAAGTATTCAAGGACTTGGAGTAAGACATGATTTATTGCCTGAGAGAGAGAGAGAGAGAGAGAGAGAGAGAGAGAGAGAGAGAGAGGGAGAGAGAGAGAGAGAGAGAGAGAGAGAGAGAGAGAGAGAGAGAGAGAGAGAGAGAGAGAGAGAGAGAGAGAGAGAGAGAGAGAGAGAGAGAGACAGAGAGAGAGAGAGAGAGAGAGAGAGAGAGAGAGAGAGAGAGAGAGAGAGAGAGAGAGAGAGAGAGAGAGAGAGAGAGAGAGAGAGAGAGAGAGAGAGAGAGAGAGAGAGAGAGAGAGAGAGAGAGAGAGAGAGAGAGAGAGAGAGAGAGAGAGAGAGAGAGAGAGAGAGAGAGAGAGAGAGAGAGAGAGAGAGAGAGAGAGAGAGAGAGAGAGAGAGAGAGAGAGAGAGAGAGAGAGAGAGAGAGAGAGAGAGAGAGAGAGAGAGAGAGAGAGAGAGAGAGAGAGAGAGAGAGAGAGAGAGAGAGAGAGAGAGAGAGAGAGAGAGAGAGAGAGAGAGAGAGAGAGAGAGAGAGAGAGAGAGAGAGAGAGAGAGAGAGAGAGAGAGAGAGAGAGAGAGAGAGAGAGAGAGAGAGAGAGAGAGAGAGAGAGAGAGAGAGAGAGAGAGAGAGAGAGAGAGAGAGAGAGAGAGAGAGAGAGAGAGAGAGAGAGAGAGAGAGAGAGAGAGAGAGAGAGAGAGAGAGAGAGAGAGAGAGAGAGAGAGAGAGAGAGAGAGAGAGAGAGAGAGAGAGAGAGAGAGAGAGAGAGAGAGAGAGAGAGAGAGAGAGAGAGAGAGAGAGAGAGAGAGAGAGAGAGAGAGAGAGAGAGAGAGAGAGAGAGAGAGAGAGAGAGAGAGAGAGAGAGAGAGAGAGAGAGAGAGAGAGAGAGAGAGAGAGAGAGAGAGAGAGAGAGAGAGAGACAGAGAGAGAGAGAGAGAGAGAGAGAGAGAGAGAGAGAGAGAGAGAGAGAGAGAGAGAGAGAGAGAGAGAGAGAGAGAGAGAGAGAGAGAGAGAGAGAGAGAGAGAGAGAGAGAGAGAGAGAGAGAGAGACAGAGAGAGAGAGAGAGAGAGAGAGACAGAGAGAGAGAGAGAGAGAGAGAGAGAGAGAGAGAGAGAGAGAGAGAGAGAGAGAGAGAGAGAGAGAGAGAGAGAGAGAGAGAGAGAGAGAGAGAGAGAGAGAAATTTTATTTCAGACTTGAAGGGTCTGTAAAAAAAAGAGGTAAGACATGATTAAAATTTAAGAAGATGAAATGTTTTTATTATCTATGAAACTAAGATAGAGCTTGACGAAAAGGAGGGTTACTAAAAGAAAAAGTTCATTTCATTTCATGTAAGTATTTAAGGGATCTATTAAAACAAAATAGCAGAAATAATAGAATAAGTTAATACTTCTAAATTGTTCAACCTTCCCTTTCTTTCTCAGAGTATTACACAGTAAAAAAGGGGATAGGGTAACATGCTCATGCACCTTATTTCATGAGAAAGATCACACCCTTCGCTTCTTTTGAGGGCCTTCAAAGAAGACGAGGGATAGACAAGTACATAGCAAAGAGTATGAGAAAGTAAAGATTAGAATTATCATTGAGAGCTCTTCTTTATTAGGATTAAGTGAAACCAAGGTAAAAATGGCTTTCCCCATATCTTAACTCTAGAATAATGTGGAAACCCAAAAAAGGATTCAAATCTTGTCAAAGTAAGCAATATGTAATGTATGTTGGTCTTACAAAGTTAAAAAGCTTACAAAAATCAGTAATTTTACAAAATTAATACAGTTCTTGCTAAAAACTTGCACCCAAAGACAATTAAAACTCTCAGCTGCTTTTTTTTTTCAAAGAGGGTTTTATCACAACTACAGTCTTGTTGGTCAATTCCTCTATATGTGTGCTTTCATGTTCAAAGATGTAGTTAAGTCTGATTTTTGGTAATTAATTAATTCCTTCGATATTCTGAAGCTGAGAGAAATTGTTTCTACCTTTTGTTACGACAAACCATAAAAGCAGCAGCAGAGAGACACCCATGCTCTGCCTGTTATAGCAGACTGATCTAAAAACATTAAAATAAAACTTTTTCATACAGGTAAATGAGATGTATCTCACCTGGAAGATGTGTGCAGTGCCCTGACTAGAGACTTTCTTGTCCTTATTGTCTTCACCTCCTGTGACGGTCTCATCCACTGTGCGCTTAGCACGAGATTTGGCAAAATCCTCATACAGTTGGATCTGAAGAAAAGCACATATTTTAGTTAAAACACTTGCAAAAAAGAAAAACCATTTTGTTCTATCTTATGAATTTTATGAAGTGTTTCAAAATACTTGTTCAACACTCATGAAACCTTTACACATTCTCTTTTGACACCATACTTGTGTACATCTAATTTACAATATTATATATTTTGAGTGGTTACATTTTACAGAAATCATTGAAAAGTTACTCATATCATAATATTTTATTTGAAATTAGATGATAACATACACAAAAGACTGAAACTTATATGGATAGTGCTACAAATACATCAAAATTTTACATTGTAAATAATAATAGTCATAAACATGCATACCTGAAGTGGGCTGAGATCACAATAGTAGTCCTGCATGATTTTAGGTGGCAAATCTTGTAGCACATCCTCCTTCAGTCTGCGGAGTATGAATGGCAAAACCTGTCTGTGCAAAGCTTCCATTGCTAGGACACCTGTGGAGGATTTGACAACAACGTGATCAATCCATAATTATGCAAAGGATTTTGAAAACTTAAACATGTTTCAAAGAAGTAAAATGAGATCACTAAATGTTTATGAAAGTTGCATGCAAAGCAAAACCTTATTCTCTTGAGTGTTATGATTGATCAATAGGTCGAAGTAATAAATCTTTCTCTCATTTTCTCTTTCATTCTGTAAATATGCAGGTGACTTTCGTATAATCCTTGATCTTACCTCTTTATTCACTAGGTAAAAACACAAGCACCTACCAGCCTCTTGTTCACGGCTGCTGCTTTTAGCGTCACGGCTCTGTAAGATGGGTCGACCATATCTTGCCTGAAACTGTCGCTCAGTGCCCAGAAAGCCAGGCATTAGGAAGTCAAACAGTGACCAGAGGTCTAGAACATTGTTCTGTATAGGTGTGCCCGATAGGATTAGCCGGTGGTTGCACAGCAGTTGTTTAGTGGCCTTTGCCAGCTTTATTCAGGGAAAGAATTAATATAGATTTCTATCAATGTTCATAAATTTAATTGAAAAGAAAATAGATTGAAGAAAGACTTAATTGAAAAAAAAAGAAGCAAAAAAAGCACAAGCATTAAAAGTATTTGTACAGATATGGAAATCAAAACTGTGGAACACTGATTCGATCCTGTTAATTCTTCATCATATTCATAATTACAGTGATTGAACTAGCTAAGCACTGACGGATATTTAAAAAGGTGAAATAAAGTTTACCTTTGGAATTGATATCCATGTATTATTAGAAGAAAATTCCAATGTTACAAAACAAAACCACCTCATCACCTTATCATTTGTCATCTCAAACTCATTCGATGATTTTGAATAGACCTAACTCTAAATGTTAGTTTACAGTCTATATTTATTATAAATAAATTTTTTATTAGCTAATTCTTTTTAATCGCTCATTAAAATTAAAATATTATCAAATCATCAAAATAAGGTCATGCAAGCATCAGTTTAAAATGGGCCTCAGCACCATCTAACAACACTTCAATAACTCACTTTTGTTTTTCCATTTCTTATTATGTGCCCCTCGTCCAATATACAATAATTCCACTTGATGGAGCTGGAAATAGAGCAAAAACTTAAAATTTAAAACCTACAAAAAAGAGAGAAAATTTAATTCAAAGAGAAAAAAGGTTTGATAGATAGTCTCATTTTTTCAGATTTTTTCCTTTTCATGATTTTTAAACTCTAATTTACAATATTTTCCACCATTTTGATTGTGATTGATATCCTTGCTCCCAAGATCATTGCAACAGCATTGTCATTCACTTGATTTAAGGGCCATGATGAATTAAAAAAAAAACATAGCATGAAAAAAAAAAAAAACACATAGGCATACAGAGTATGCTACTCGTTGCACATTATTTTCATTCCACTTTTTATTTGAGCATAACATTGAGATTCAATCAGGAGCAAGTCATATTTAAGACCTAATAATTTTTTTCCAAACTCATGCAAACTTAAAGATCACAAGCCCCATCAGATTATATAGCTTCTATCTTTATTGTGTTTCAAAATTAAAAAAAAAATATTCACCTGAAAAAGTCAACATCATTCCTGACAACATCATAAGAGGCAATGATCAAGTTATGAAGTGGCACCTTTTTTTGCAACCTACAAAGAGCAAAAAGAAAGAAGAAGAAACAACAAGAGAGTCAATTTTGTAACGAAAATTAGAGCATGGGTATTCTACTATTCGACTGTATGGCCTGTGTTTTATTTTCTCATATAAATATTTTGATTCATTTGGCTTTCTATAAAACATAAAATTAAAATTGATGAGCTCAGAAAAACATTTGAAATTTGATGACCATGAAAGGAACTGACAATTGAGATAAAAAAATATAGAGATCTTGAAGTATTGAAATATTAAGCATATCTAAAGGGAAATAAAAGAAGCTCTGGAAGCAGGGTATCTGGGTGATAAGCTGTCTCAGGTATTTCTTTTATGATAGGAACTTTTTTTTTTGCCTTAACATATGATTTATAATAATATGTAGTTTATTTTCTTAATTGTTTTGAAGTTCAAGAGCAATTTGATGTCTCACCCTATCTTACCTGATTCTCTCTGCCGGAGGTCCAGCATACATGAGCGGATTGAGATAGGACTCCTCCACAAACTTGTTGACCTCATAGACCCAGTGACCCACTAAAGTTGGCGGACAGACAACAATGGAAGGCAAGGGGGCAAAGCCAGGGTCTTGAGATTCCTAGAGAAAAAAGCATCACAACTAAAGAGTCACATATACAGTGAATAATTTACAGCCAACAAAGTAATTTCATACTTGTGAGGGAAAAGAACAGCAGTGAATCTAACTAAGATGTCTGCATCAGAAAAATTATTTTGCTATTTTAGTGAACCATGTGAATGAGCTAAATCTTTAGATGAGGCTTATTTATACTTCATACTGAAATCTTTCTAAGAAATATCAAATCTACAATTTATCACATTTTTTTTTATTGATTATTTTATTCTTCCTAAATCCTTTTTACACTAGTCATAAAGCTTTATCTACTAACATTATGTTTGGCAGTCCTGTGCTTGTGGTCTGTTGCCAGAACACAGATGGACTGCAGTGTTTTACCCAGGCCCATATCATCACACAGGATGCCATGCAGCTTGTATTTGTTGAGAAAGCCAAGCCAATTGACCCCATCCTGAAGTACCAGAAATGAACAAAATTAATACATTTTTTCTAATATTTGGCATTTTTAAACAACTTTTTTGGGATGTGATATCTATTAGCTAAGCATACAGGGAATAATCTCATTAAAAAGACTTAATTCCTCAATACACCTTTTTATACACTGACTAAACTTTTTAAAAAAAAGATCAACAATGACATATGAAAAGAACTTGCATAAACGAAATTTATCTTTGGGCTGGAAACTTTATATTGTTACTTTGATAAACTCACTTTCATTTTCAGTAACTTAAAAAAAAAAGAGAAAGAGATAAGCCTTTGGGCTTGAAACTTAATAAGCTAAAAACCTAAACACTCAGCTTTACAAAGGTTCCTCTTTAGACCATAATGATCCAGTATACTTTTCTTAACTCTGTTGTTCATACTAATAAATCTACTACGAGAGAGACCAGTCTTCTGCAGCCTACATTAGGGTATTCATTTCAAGCCTAAGTGAGGCAATATGTATATAGAGCTTTTCAAGGACTCAATGTTGTCCCTCACATGGCTAGGGTTTGCACTTCTGGCCTACAAAAAGTAAAGTGTCAATAATCATTGTTGATAAATATTTATAAGACATTTCCTTTGCTAAATCAAAGCTACTTCTTTAAGGGTAAATATACAGCTGCCTAAAATTCATGCTTTCCAGTGAAATTATATTTCCTCCTGGACTCAGTCAGCACTTTGCATGTCACTTTATCTATATGTTAGTCATTTCATCAAAAACTGTACCAATAATTTGAAATGATTAAGTCTTAGTATCAGAGTTTAAGTTTTTTAAATAAAAAATATTGATCAATACATTAAATGTATAGTTGAAAGACCTGTTGATATTTGCGGAGCTCTGCATTCACAGGCACTGTGATTTGATAATCATCCAGCTTGGAGAGATTAAAGAGCTGGTCAAGAAACTTGCGCTGCGTTTCCTTACGCTGTAACAGCCATGCTTGGCTTGTTGGAGGGTCTGGTACGCCGCCCTGGGTATGAAGAGAGGCAAAATGTCACAGTCAGGTTAGATCTAAAATTTGATCTTAACTACCTTCTCTTGGCAAAGGGCGGGGCTAAGTTACAAATATAAAAAAAAATGGTTTAAACTTTCAAATTATTTTCCAAGGGGAGATGGGGTCTGATTTATATGTAAATAACAGCATTGGCTTGTTGTGTTTCTATGCCTTAAATATCAGCAAGGTACCTCATCAAGTCTCCATGTTGTCAAAGATAGGTATTTCCGAGAGTTTACATTTTCCCAAAAAATAAAAAATTAGTCTAGAATTCAAAATTCTTTGAAGGCTGGAAAGGCATATGAAACCTTAATTAGATTTTAAAAGAATCAGCTGAGCTAAGACATAATTTAATCAAATTAAATTATATCTAACATATGCTTGAGTTTTATTAAAATTTCTCATACCCATCAAGAATTGCTCATGAAATTGGGGAAGCACCATGCCTAAACACCTTTCTCATTAAATAAATACACTTCCAAACTCAAAGCATATAAATAAGATCACTAATGGCACATATATTAAAATATGCGGTACCTCCAGAGGCATGAGTTTGACAAGGGAAGCAAAGCAGTGGGTCGCCATCAGCCTCACTGATGCTGCCTGGTCAGACATGCGACCAAGGACAGGAATCACCAGCAGCACCAGATAGGGCAATGCTTCCAGTCCCAGATACTCCACGAGGTCTGATTTAGGTCAAAGACAATATCAGCAGTTCTCATATATATATATATATATATTTTTTTTTTTTTTTAATGAAAATAATTTGTGCAGTTAAAAAAAAAACAAAAAAAGCTGCATAAGTGTGTAACAAAGGTTCCAAAACAGAACATCACTAACTAATATTATTTTCTCAATTTCAAAGGCAGATAATAGGGTTATGGTTACTGCTAAAACTACTATCATTGAGGCTACTACTATGAGTATTACTTTTGCTGCTGCTGCTACTACTACCTCATCATGACACTGCAACCTGTGCTGCACTGTGGGATAATCAATTAATGGCAGCAGCTCAGGTGCTCTATGAAGTTCACAACACAAAGAATGCAGACCTAATTCATAACATAAACAGATTTGTACAGCAAGTAGGGTTCATTGGGTTTACTCAAAGAGGGCATTTGTAAGGGCAGGATCCAGTACATATATCAAAGTATAGATATTACCTTTCAAAAATTACAATTTTACTGAATCTGCTCAAATAGGGGCACATAACACCTACATACACTCTTCTATGATCAGAAAATCATTATGTCAACCCAAAATGAATAAAACTCAAGTAACCAATCTAAGTATAAAATAGTCTACAGAATATAGACACAATGGGGGGGAAAAAGCCTTTCTAATGTAAAGGATACTGGCCACAGCTTCTGTGCCTCCTTCTCTACGATTAAGGCTGTCCATGGCATCCAAGAATGGAAGAACATTATCTATCACAAAATGCATGACTCGAGGTGTGTCACGAAGACTTAAAGCAGCAAGGACCCGAGAACTCATATGTCGTACTGCGGTGCTGGGATGGTGCAAACAGGTACAAAGCTTCTCCAACTGACTCGATATCTGGAAAAATAGATATATTTGTTTCAATAAAGGAAAATGATATACAAAAACTTTCGATAACTTTTCACCCCTTTTCAATTCAAAAAGATCCACTACATCTTTAGTGAAATATTTCTTATTCTTTATTTCAAAACTTATCTACATATTTTTCTAGGAAAGTATAAAATCGTATGGGAAAGATAAATTGGCTTAAGTAAAAAGATTCATCTCCAAAATTTTCAGAGTTAAAAATATTTATATGAACATAGACCATGGTTAAACACCATGCATATAACAGACAAACTATTAAAGAAAATAGGAAAAATATCTGGGATCTCAATTCAAAATCTTGAAAACCACTGAACTTTTCGCGGAAGCGCTCAACACACAAAAATAAAAACTAGTGCGAGCCTGGGAGCAAAATATTATAGTGTAATACAATTACACAAGACTATCAACTTCTTTTATTATATGTCTCAAACATTGAAAAAGGAAGAAATCTGAGAAAAACAAACACAAAACAAAATATGGAAGACCACGGATTCACGGAAGTGATATATATAAAAAATAATACCACAGAAACTAATTTTGCTAAGTTTTTTGTTATTTCTCTCATTAAACACAAAGACTCATTTGCGTAAAATAATTGAAACATGAAAAAATAAATTTGAAAAGTTAGATTAAAATAAAGCCATTGTGTTGTTTATAAATGAATCAATTGGTATACGAAAAAGGGAATAATCCTAGATTTACCACATATGAAATCAATACTACAAAAAAGACAAACTAGGTGAGGGATATGAGTAATGGTAGTAATAAAAATTTTTCCAACTATGACCATTTTTTCTAGTGCACCTATCAGAAAAATGCATTTTGTACTTACAGGTAAAATTAAATTTTTGTGAAGTGAGGGAAGAACAGTCTCTACTGTCTGAAGGCTGTTGGTAAAATCCTGCAAGCAGTGGATTGCGTCATTGCCCAAGTTGACTAGATCATCTGTAATAGAAAAACAGATTTGAAGACAATAGACACATTTTTCAAGGTGTACATAAAAAAAATGTTTCCTTTGGTCTAGAAACCTTCCAATATTTGTCTTATGATTATCTAACTAGTAACCTTAAAATTTGCTTAATCTAAATATTAGTAGATGATTATTACAATAACAGCAACAATGATAATAATACTAACCTCCAAATATGTGTATAGGGATTAATGTGTAATAAATTCAACTAGATTTTCCAAACAACAATGATCCTTGGGGCTTGAATCATTTGCTTGCAGACTTTATTCCACAGAATAATAAGCTGAGGTTTAAATAAGTCAACAAATATTATGTCACAGATCAGTGCCAGCAGTATCTTGTTCAAGTCTACATGAAAGTCCAATTCACATCCATCTTGGTTCCTCCTTGCATATCTTGTACAAATCTAAATCTCCTACAACGCATCCTTAATTATACTTCAGCACCTTTAAAGAAATCAAACTTGAAAGTGCTAGAAAAAATATTATGTAGTAGACCCATCTTTTCAGAAATAGTTTAGACATGTATGTAGAGAAAATTATGGAATAAGTCAGAAATCCTGAAGCTAAAAATAGACTAAAGGATCACATGTGTTTTCTCTTAAATACACTAAAATGTTCCCTGAAGTGCCTTGAATACATAATTAATCTTATTCTGATGATTAATTCAAGGAGGTAAAATCAAATTATCACACTAAATACTCTCTCTCTCTCTCTCTTTGTGTCTCTGTCTCTGTCTCTCTATCTCTGTCTCTGTCTGTCTGTCTGTCTCTCTCTCTCTCTCTCTCTCTCTCTCTCTCTCTCTCGCTCGCTCGCTCTCTCTCTCTCTCTCTCTCTCTCTCTCTCTCTCTCTCTCTCTTTCTCTCGCTCGCTCTCTCTCTCTCTGTCTCTGTCTCTCTCTCTCTCTCTCTCTGTCTGTCTCTGAGAGAGACTCTATATGTCTGCCCGTCTGTATGTCTCTCTTTCATATTCTCCCTTCCCTTCCAATATACCAACAAAGTTGTTCCCAATGACATAGTCAGTCATTACACCAGAAATCTCTTTTTCTCTATTTTCTTCTCTCATTCCTTATTTTAGCCCTGCTCAGAGCTGTCACCTTCATCTTTTATTTTTTACATTGTTCTTTACTCTCACCCCATCTTTTACAATCTATTTTTTTAATATCCAGATTGGTATTAGAATTGGGTTTGAAGATTTTTTTCCCCTCATTTTGGGCTTACTTTGTGAATCATCCAATTTTTGAAGAATGAGACATCTAGTGTCATTAAAAAAAGTATTTTTTAGTTATTTAAGTTATACGAACCATCATTGTCCCCTGTGACTCCAGGATCAAAGGCCCTGAGAGCATCTACACACATTGTCCACAAAGCTGGCACTTGTTCTGGTAAACTCTCAGCAAAAGTTCTACACAATACAGTAAGGGCACATTCTGCTCCCTGCCTCTGGATTGAAACTTGTTTCTGAAGCTGAATGGCCATAATTGCCGCAATAGACACACACAAATACCAGTTAGTGATAGGTAAAAAATCCAGAAACAAATTTAGACATTTGCTTAATCCAACCTAATAAACCAAACTGACAAACTTCAATAACTCCTCACATCCTGCCCCCATGAATGGATTTGGGTTGGAAATAAATAGATTTCATTTATTTTAGTATTTAAAGAGAGTGATAAATCGCATACTTTTTTACAGAATTGTCATAAATTCATGCAACTTTTTATCCATCAAGAAAGATGAAGAAATACAAGTCCTAAATTATCAGCATCTTTGAATAAATAAAAAAAAAACAAGATATAACACCACACCAACTGCTAAGAAATATGTTTTCAAGAATAATGGAATTGTTCCACTAACAACATCTGATATGAAATATTTAGCATGACCCTCTGTATATCATCAGGTTTATTGCTTTGATTTTCTAATATATTAACTGAGTCTGAGAGGACCTCTTTATTAATATGCTATTTATGTAATACATAACATGTGGATTCACTGAGCCATTTACCAAAACTCAAATTTAAACTTTTCAAAAGGGACACCCAATACTGAAATGTTATTTAAAACTCTGTATAGATAGATTAGCTTAGGCTTGAGAAAGAGAACTGAAAAACAAGAGAAAGTAATTACAATAATGATGGATTAAAGACTAATACTGCTACGCCAAATATTAATCAGTGTAATGATGCTGTTAATAATGTTGATGGTGACAATGAACAACAAGGAAGTAATGTTTGCATATCTTTGACTTAATGGATCACCTCAGCTTGCTCAGCTTTTTCACGCAACAGTTCTGCTTCAGTGTTACTCCCAAGGCCAGAATTTTCAAGCTGGGCCTTCATGGTCCTGCCTGGTCTTCTTCCACGTCTACGCACTGGATCTTCAAATACCTATTCATAAATTCAACAATAACAAAATTATTGAACATTGCGTAAGATGTATATAAAATTGAAAGATTTGTTACCTACATCAAGTAAAGGTGATGCAATTACATGGGCAAAATTTTTAACAAATATTTTACAGCCATATTCCCATGATGCTTTTCCCATAAATGAATAAGGTCAAAGAAAACTCACAAAAGTGAAGCATATTATTTACATATTGTTTATAACAGAAAATAAACAAAAATGTAATAGGATATCATTCAAAGAAGACATCAAAGTTTACTACATTACATGTGCAACTGGGTTTAAATGTAAATAGTGTTATTTAATACACAACTAGTTTAAAAAAAAATAAATTCTTGACAACTTATTATATATATATATATCTAAATTAAAACTATAAGAGACAATTAACAAATATTCATAATCACCCTTTGTAGATTAGACAAGGTCAAAATTCCTTTTGAGACAGAACAAGGAACAGATGCTTCAGAGGTCTCTACACCTATTTAGTACAAAAATATAAAACTTAATACTAATTTTATTTGAAAACAAAATTTAATGGGATGCATGTTAGAAAAACATATTGAGAGGTGAATGCAAGAGCAGCAGCAATTTTATTAATTATTTAACTGTTGGTTTTCAACGTAAAAAAATGTTTTAAAAAATTTCAATACTTTATGATCAGATAAGATTTGTGAGGAAGCCAGGGATTTTCAGTGTTAAGTCAATTTTCAGGCATATTAAGTTATATACGTTTTCTAAAACAGCAAACATTTCTAAAGAGAATGGCGTTTACAGCTTCTTAAAATTGTTATTAGAAGCTGAGATTCATACCACGGATACCCACCTTCGAGAAATGGGCTTTAAAGTTTTGGTTCCTTTTTTCGTCATTTTTTTTTTTACATTTCTCCTCACAAAACGACTTCTGTATATCAATTAACACATGAAATCAAGAGGAATATGATTGTACAAAAATGTATCGAGTGAATGCTCAATATTTTTAGCGGTTTATAGCCTTTTATAAAAACCGTTCATATACGCAGAGTAAGCACTGTCTTGGTGTTTGCTTTTCAGTGCAATCAATTTCACTTTCAAGATCGCTAGTATTAGTATCATCAAAGTCAGAGTCAGAAGCTCAGGCATCTGTCCCAAAATAATCATGAAGATGATCTGTGTAGGTCTGGTCTAGCCCATTGTCATCATTGACACAATAAATCTATTTAATATAGAGCAGCAATCCTGCGTCATGAACAGTGTCTCTAGATCTAGATCTATCGGACGCCATTGCCCTTGGCTTCATAAGTGATCACAAGCACTTTGTCAAAAGAAAGGCAGTGCTATCTATTTTAAAGCAAATACAAATAATACACTTATGGTAAATATAAATGTATATAATTTACAATGTTTATAAATGTTTTCTGTGCGAGATGACAAGTTACAAAGAGTAGAAATTGATCAGTGATTGAAACCTCATTTGTATTTGGCTCCAAATTGATAACTGGTCCAACAATTGAAACAGAGGATACGCACTAGATTCTATGTTTTAGTATTCCTGCCGACAGAGATAGCTTCACAAAAATGCAAAATAAACTTATTAAATAGTTGCTTTCAAATGTTTTATTCCCAGAGCATGAAGAAAAAATGTTATAGATTTCAGTTATGACCATAACTTCACATCAAACAAGAATCTTTTTTTTCTTCTTCATAACGCTGTTGCTCAAAATTGGTACTTGTGACTTACGACTAATAGTCCTCAGCTGTCTCACATTTTTTTTCAGCTACTTGATTATTGGGACTTATCTGCACTAATTGAAACAATGAGCTTGAAAAAGAATTAAAAGAAATTTAATTCACTATCATTTGGAAATATTTATATCTAGCATATTATCTACAAGACTGATTGCTAAGCATTTTATTTTAATTTTTTATGGGCATTGAAACAATTCATAATAAAAACAATATCCTTCTTTGACTTTTATGCAAAGTATGTCAGCTGCAAACAAAAATTCTTTTTTTTTTTTTAATTGAATATGACTTTGTTAAAAATGGTCAAAGAGATATTTACAAGATACAGTGAAAACTATTAGATTATGAGAATGTTTGGTCTCAAGACTGGTTAAAAAGCGCATAAGAGATAGCCATAGGCTAAGATTTGTAAATGTTATAATTTTCATTCTTAATAAGTAATGCACAAGCCAAATATGTTTTTACGCTAAAATACATAAACTTTACCATGCAAATTTAGTTTTGGGGCAACAGGACTTGTTACTTGTGGAGTTACAGAAGGGTCGATACACAAAAAATTACAGAGATTCTTCACAATTTTGGAGTTTGGGCTCAGCTCTCGCTGGATGCAAGCCTTGATAAGTTGGGCTAAGCATCTTGCTGCTTCTTCCTGTTGATCATAAAATAGAGGATGATCAATGAAAAGCTTTAATAATTTTTATTGAATAAAATTTCTCTTCATAATCCAACTGGCAGAGCCATCAAATATCAGCCATGCTTTGACTGAAAATTTTTAAGGAGGCTTAAAAAAGGAAGATGAGTAATATGTAACAGTTAGATTTCCTAAATTATTTTTTATATCTCTTCATCACTATGTTTGTAATAGTTGAGTTCAATTGAATCATATGGCTCTGCTTAAATTCTTCAAGACTAATGTATCTTGATATGTGTCTTAACTCTCTTTTTACTGTGAATCTAAAATTTAATAGTATTGCAACCAGTCTTAACATTTAATAAAGACAAGCACTATTAAATATTTGAAAATTTCTAAATTTAACAATTTCAAATCTAAAAACAATGACGCATGACTCACTGGGACAGCAAACTTAATAAATATAATTTCTAGATTGAATTGTTCCAGATCTGACTCATATTTAAAGACCAAAAGATTCAAGCCATTAAATGTAGTATTTTTTTTTTAGATGTATCAGTACTAGCAATAATGTAACTACATGTATGTGTACTTAAAAAACTTCAGAATTTTTTTTTTCAATGAGGAGATCAATATGTGTCACGAATAAAACAAAACATGAGCTTTGGAGGCTTTGACTAACATTAAGCAAAAGGCAATGACAAAGCTTAGTGTAACATCCCCTATGTCTCTTCTAGAGTATTTCAAAATTTTGGAAAGGATTATAACTTGATGAGAAATGAATAGAAGATTGGTGATGCAATTTTTGAATCAGCTCAAGCAAAAAACAGTAATTAAATCAATCAAACACAATCTACTTATAGAATATGATAAAATACATCAGGAAAGTAAATGGTTGCTCATTAACAAGGCAGCTGTTATAAAAAAAAAACAAACACACTACAACACCTGTAAAGCTTCGTTTTCTTCTTTCTTGATGACATCCATCAGAGGTCTAACCACTGGGTTAAGCTTTTCAGGCAGAGCATTTAGAGCTACAATAGCCATTGCTAAGCTGCACAAGACCCTACAACAAAGTTGGAAAGAAAATGCATGAACATTAGCAAAAGAAAAAAGTTAATATCTATTTTTAATTGGAGAAAATATATTACCACACAGAAAAGGTATGTCAGGTTATCGAGTAATATTTTACGAGTATCATGTGGTGTGAAGATCAAACATTGGAAATATGGTCCCATTCTTACCTTACACTGTACATTTGCTGATCTTGTGATGTATGCTGAACTGCAGCCAGCAGCTGCTTCTGCCTGTCATCAAACTTGGTCTGCACCTGGGGCTTTAACTGTACACGTATGTCTCTGTATGTACTTGTTGTCAAGGACAAGGCTGACTCCAGAGTAAGTAGCTGCCTGAAAACACAGAAACAATGCATGATTAGTCAAAAACTATACATAGAAGACAGTCATTCTATTACCAGACAAAATAAAATTACAATATGCCACATATTGTTTTTTTTTTCCAATAAATTTAAAATGAAAAGCCTTCTTAGTTCTTCCTCAAGTTTTTCTTTCCTTTTTATTGAGCCTTATTAGCATTAGATTAAAATGGGTTTTTTAAATTCATTCTACAAATGTGACCAATTTGTTGAATTTTTTTTAATAGGAATGCAAAATTGAGAGCCAGGTAAATAATTTTGAAATATCACCTGGCAGGATATAGCACATCAAGGTTGATCCCTTCTTGCTTGAGTGAAGCCAAGAAATCTTGGCAATCACTTTGCATTCGTGTGAAGGAAATTGCAATCTCATCAAAGTAGATTAACTCTCCAAGACAAGCCAAGAGCTGGGAGACAATCTCTGGAGGACATGGGCAAGACTAGGGGAGAGAGGAAAGAGGGTGGGCCAGAGAAAGGATGGTTTATAAGAAGTGACAAGAAAAGAAGGGAGCTTCATTGTAACCATTTTCAAAAAAGTTCCACAATCAAAGAAGCTGAAACTGTATCTATCTATAAGCAAGGTATTTTTAGAGTATACTTACAAGATGTGTGTCTATAAAAAGATGTAAAAAATGATCAGTTACTCTTCTTTTAAGCTAGTGAAATAATGTCCATGTAAGTCATTTCCCTTGATTCAGTCAACTATCAGCAAAGAGAGTAGATAGTACAATCAGCAAGTATCTATTTCTTTTTTTTTTTGGTCATTTGCTTTTTATTTATTTTTGGTTTGTTTTCTATTGAATTCTTTCTCCTTTTCATTTTGTTATTTTTTTTTGTTTCTAAACAACTATGGTGGAACTATAAACAGTAACTAAGCTTTGATCTAGATCTACATTTTGAGAGGGTTTTTTTTACAGTTGCCGTTTTTTTTTTTTAATGTTGCATGCAAGGCCAGCAAGCATTGACTTTGCATCATCATTTTTTGTCTGAGATCTCACACCCTATATGCGGGCCAAGAGTAGTCCCTCATGGCTGTTAAAAGAGACCAAAAAGTGGCAACTTAGTTTGCTTCCAGGCCCTACCTCAGATGCCCGCAGTTAGTGGGCAGATCGGTGATCAATCACCTGTCAGGCAGGCTACAACGGTGTGCGTGCCCGTGCATGATTGTGCACTGCCATTAAATCTAATATTGGGAATTTTTATTTGTTTTTGCATCACAATAAATCTGGCCTCATTAACACCAAGTATATCAAACACATATCCATTTTAAAGCTGAAGTTTTCCTGAGTACAATGCTATATTTTTTATCTCTCAATTATATCGTGTTTACATGGTACAGGTGAATCTTGATAATTCTAGTAAAAGAACTGAAAAAAGTCATGATTTTCATAACACCTCAGTTTAATAGGAAAATTTCAAAAGTGAAACAATTTTTGAGCGATAAAATTGTTTCCCCATATTTAAAAGATTAGTATAACAAGCTTGTGCAAGTTTCAAGTGCAAAGAGTTTTTCAGTGATTATATATGATTTTTTTTTAAATAATTCCACACGCTCAGGTCTGCATGGACTACCTGTAAATAACACTCTGCATTATAGATCTACGTTATTAGCCTAAAACCTAAACTGTTAAATATGGAGCAGCACTTAGAATCTGAACACAATCAAAAGCTTCATGAAGTTTGCGGACCTTGTGGTGGTAGATCGTTAACTGTACAAGCAAACAGAAGAAACAATCGTGTGCGCAATCATTTCCGGTAACCAAAAAAAAAAAGTTTTTTACACTGTGTTAATAGTATTCTGAGGTAAATCAACTCAAACTTAGGCGTCACAGGTTTGAAGGAAGTTTGAAAATATTTCTGAGGCACGCAGAGCTCATAGCACATGCCCCATTGATTGGAAAATGTAAGGCAAAGTAAACGGATGACTTACCTGGAAAGTAAGACAAAGCGAATATGTGAAACTCTACATAAGTTTCATTTTCTTCTTAGTCAGCGTTTATAACATTGTTAATAGTTAAGATCAGGTCTCTCTCATATTTTTGATGCTTTACAGCCTGAACTAAGATGTTCTATCGTTATTAAGATTTATGATTTTATATCAAAAACAAAATACCAGCCCTGTAAGAAGTGAACTGTCATAAGTCAAACCCTCATAACTTGAAATGGAAAACTCTTCGCTAATGCCCTATGGTGTGTGTTAAGTTCAACATATATATGAAATGCTGTAAACATTTCATCCCTCAAAACTGTTTCACTTTTTGACAAATGTCCCATAAAAATGTCACAAGCTGAAGATTATTCTAGATTCATGTACTTGTTAAAATGCTCAATAACTCCATCAATTAAATGACAAGAAGGGAAAAAATATATGATCGTATCGTTTAAATATAGATTAAACAAATTATATGATTTTTTTTACTTCTTCCTTTCAAGTATGAGCTTTAATTCTCCATTGTTTTGGTGTGAAAATTAGATCTAATAACTAGAGTTGTGAGGAAAGGGGAATCTCCATTCCGCCGGGGTGGTTGACCTCATACCCGATTGGGTTACAGGCAAACTAAAATGTCTCTCTTTAACAGCCATGGCCTCTATGTTACACCCACCTAGCTTAGTTGTCTCTCTTTCTTTTCCCTGCTCTCTTCACAACCTCCTTCCACTAATTTTGTCTAAGCAAGAAAAAGCACAAGTCCCTGCCAGAAAATGCAAGAATTTAGAATAAACTTTCTTTTCTGACAGCAGTTAACTAATCCACTATAATCGCCACCCAAATAGAACATGTTGCAGTGTCTAGAATATACTGATAACATAGAAAATAATTGGCATACTCCTAAAGTGACATTATATCCTAACTATGCATTTACCTGGCTGTTAATTGATAACAGCTTCAATTACGCATAAAAATTCTTTCAATGACCATAAATTTCTTAGTGGTCTCTTACCTTGGAGAGGCTGGCCCAAAAATAAATAACTTGTCCAACAACAAATCGCTGCACTGCAGACTTTCCCTGCAAGTGAAAACCAAACAGACGGCTGAAGATCACCGCTGGAGGTTCCTGACCAGAAGGCAAGACCAGGCTAGACTGAGATAAGCAGTTGGCCAGCATGCCAAGTAGTCTGTTATAGAAAGGTATGGGTCATTGGTTTGACATGAGTGCAAAAAGAAATGATAAAAAAACAAAAAAAACAAATGATACCCAGACTGAAAGAAACAATATGATAAATGAAATCTGTTCTTGCATATTAGATTATGGTAATTTTTTTTTTATTGTATATATGTATATACATATACTCAAGTCCACTGATGACATTTCAAATTATTATTTTATATTGTACTTGCAAACAAAGAGAATAAAATAGTAAGATTTCAAATATGTTTTATGTAGAGATGGAAAATGTCTCGGGTATAATTTTGGAGTGAATTTCATGTCATCAAAAGACATCATGACAAGTTAATGAAACAAAATGATAAATAAAATTAGCTGTCCTATAAAGAGGCTGGAAACAGATATATGTGCTTTACTTGCCTTGCCCCGCACACTCTTGCTTTATAGATTGCAGCATCCTTCTCTGGAGACATCCCGTTGGAGGCATTACATCCACCAATGTAATGTTTGGCATCTGTAATTACAGTATGACTGTCTCCTTGAAACCTGGCCTTTAGCGCATGAGATTCCTAAAACAAGAAAAAAACAAGCTGTAATGGCACCTGCTCAATTGCTTTTTTTTTCTAGAACATGACGAAAGAAAAGCTTTTTTTTTTTGGTTAGAGCAATATAAAAGTCTTAGATATACATGCATGAGTACTAAGCAAAGGATTTCTTCAAAGTTGAGTTTTAAAAAAAGAAGAATAAAAAAAATGAGACTTTAGAATACCAAAGATATATAATATATTGCAAACAAACTTGATTGATCCTGACGGCTGTTACCAAAGCAAGTCAAGATAAATTCATTATCTAATGTTCTAACATTACAAATCGTTGGACTGGACAAACAAAGGAACTCACCCTAGGTTTATGTTTAGCCTCAATAAGCAGAGCAGGGTCAAAGGCCATGCGTGGAGGCTGCATAAGGAAAGCAAGCCAGACACCAAGCCAGGGCACTACCAGCACATAGAGGTGCTCCATATTTGCACAAGCTAACAACGCCCCCCAAACCTGCTGTATTAAGGGTAGCAACTCTGCTCGCTCTTCGAGGACGCTGCGTTGGTAGACATGGCGAACAGCATCTTGGAATAATGGCACAAGCCATTGAGTGTTTGTCTGAAATGATATCATGCTTCAAATTATGAATGCTCCTAATTATCAAATTCTAATGTGTACAGAAGAACTTTAAAAAAAAATTGATTTATTTGATTGATTAGGTGAATATTTTTATACTTGCCAACATCAAATGCAATGATCCCAGAGCCTTTTTTTTCCTGTCCTTTAGCTTTCTTATATCATGAAAGCATAAACATAGCCTTAAATGCTTCTTGCATATTTTAAATAAGCCTATATATGGTTTCTCCGAATCTCACGGATCACAAAGAACTGAACTGAAACAGTGTTATGAGAAGCTGACACAAATGAATAAAATATGTAAATGCCAGACTAGCTTTTTCAGCCATGTAATGAGAAGAGAGAAACTAGAACATCATGTGACAACTGCAATGATTGAAGGAAAATGCAAACGATATTGGATGGACTAGTAAAGTGGCTTAATGTAAGACAAATGACAGGTGCACTAAAAATAACCAGGGATCAAAATGCATGGAAACTCACGATTGCCTACGCTAAACCAAAACAAACCTTGAATGGGGCAAATGAAACTGCATAAGTCATTTCAACAGTTTTAGCTTCAAACAACAGCATTTTCATAAACTGCTTATGAAATAACCAAAGTGGTTTAGCAAAAAAGAATGCTCCTCTTGAAATACTTCATCCTTATATATATAAAAAAAAATTGTAGACATTTCAATCTATCAACTAAGCATTATAATTAGATGAGTTATGGGGACCTTGTTTGAATTCAGCCAAACAAATACTCCTTCACAACAAAGTCAAATCAATAAATGCATCCTTTTCAACAGGGATGGATCTACCTCTGAATCAATGACAGGTAATTCAAGGTCTATTACAGACTTTATCTTTAGAATACACCCTATTTGTTATTCTTTTATGCCGTCTGTTGACAATTCTGATAGACATAATCATCCTCAGAACTGTCTACTGTTTTGAAAAGATCACCCACAAAATTAACAAATGGTGCCTAAATTGTTTTTTTAAATAACATTTTCTGTTACTACAGTTTCTACTGAACCAATCTATATCATATGACTAAACTGACACGCATATATCTCCATCTCTTTCCTCTCTTTCCTACAAAACTTACCTCTCCGTCATACAATGTGAGTAGAGTCAACAGTGTTTCTAATGCCGCTTTCCGAACAGACATGATGTTGTGTCTAAGGAATGGCCATAAACGAGGTGTCAGTCCTGTCAGAGAGTCTTTCATACTATGAAGTTAAAGAAAAAGAGAGGAATTCATGAAGGTGAGAAAACAAATTTAGTGACTTTGGCAAACGGAACTGGTGTTTGATATTTGAAAGCCATTTGTTTATAAACGTTGGGTGAGGCACAGGAGTGCTGCAGATTTCAAAAATGGCTTTAAAACTTGGGGGAGAGTGTGGAGGTAGTAGTGATGTTGTCAAAAACATAATAGAGAGCTCAGTTTCAATTTATTTTATTTCTTCAGCCTATCATTGACAATAGCAGTAATCTTCAAAGTTTATGTTTTTTTTTATTACTATTATTATTGCTTTATTTCTCTCACTGAATGCAAGTTATTAAGCACTATTTTTGTCTTACTTTGGACTAAAGGATGGGCACTCATAGCCCATATTGAATATGCAACAAAAAAAAAATTTAAAAAAAGGATGGTGATTCATAAATTACGAAAGAAAAAGGGGAAAAGATTTACAAAGACAGAGACAGGGAGACTACATCTGGTTTCCTAAAAGTAAATGTTTTGGTCACATCCTTGAATTCTTTAGATCTAGATCCAAGCTTTAAAAATATGAGTAAAGGTCAAAAGAGCAAGCAAGTCTGTGTCTGTGTTGTCAAACATTTTTTCTGATAGCATGTTTCATACAAGACTCCGAGCACCAGGCAACTTATGAGAAAATGATAAACAGCGGTGATACAATTTTAAAATAAAAATTACAAAAAAAAGCTGATAGTAAATATTTAATATGATTGAATCAAAAGAAAATACAACAACAAGAAAAGAAACTTTACCTTGTAGAGGCCTTTGTCAGTGGATGGGACATCAGTTTAGCCAAGAGTGTCATTATAGAATTTGTTGAAGCTGTTAAGTCATCAAGATCAACTAAAATGTTCCACAAGCAGCTAAGAATCAATGGTATCTGGAGGAAGTGTGGGGTAATGGAAATGTTAATTTTCAAATCTTTGTTTTATTCTTTTTTTTACAGACTAAAGGGAGTCAAATGCACTTGAAAATTTCTCCTCAGGTTTCCATACAAATGTGTAACAGGTAAGCTTATGGCTATAAATAACATCAAAATTGCTAAAATAGTAGAAGTTCATATGCTTAGCACCAACCCACATGGCTGGTGGAAAGTGTAGAAACACATTATTAATTCTACTGCAAATTAAATAAAAAATGATTGACTGATTACATAATTATTTATTTAGATACTTTGCTCACGGAATTGGTAACCAGGTGTCAAATCTGTTAAGCCTTCCAATTATGGCATTGAACCATACAAAATTCCACAGAAAAGGGCAGATACAAAAACGAGGCCATGACAGTTTTTATTTGCTTAACTACCATAGAAGGCCTTGGACCATACTGGCATTATTAACAAACCTGATCTGGCAAAAACTTTCCCAAGGCATCTGTGACAGGAATGAGGGCAGAAGCAGCCACAGCACGGACATCATCATCAGGGTCTTGCAAGCCTTGCTGGATGGCTGGCAGTATAGTAGGCAAGAGGCTAGAAACCAAGTCCTTCAGAGAAAAAAGAGAGACAGTCGAGTCTATAAATGGCCTGCTGTCCAAATTGAAATTTAAAAAATTTTGAAGCTGCTTCTGAGTTCCTTTCGATTTTTTTTCAAATTACTCAAATTCATATCATTTTCAGGTGTACTGGCTGTTTTCAAGTAAAAAGAATAACAAAACAGCACATACAAGAAGCTTATATTCTTTAATATTCAAACCAATGTCCAACTCTGATTTAATAAGATGCTAATATGAGCACAAAGAAGGCACATAACTCTGAAAGGTCTATACATGTTTAGTTTTTATGCAGTAATAAAGGAAAACTTCTAAATTATAGAAAAGAACCAGTAAAACCCACCTGCCGGACTGCAAGGATGTACTTCAGACTAAGCAGAGATCCATGTCGCACTTCCCACTGGTTTTGTCCAAGCAGCTGCAGCGCAACACTTACCACAGCAGGTACAGAATCTGATGTCATAAATTTCAGAACTGCTCCCAAAGTCTGCGCACATGTTTCTCTTACAGGAGCAACAACCTATGACATTGTGAAGAAAGGATCAAATCACTCTCACACAGCTGTTAATATGATAAAGAAAAAAACACTGATCTAATTCAAAGTTAATCTGTGACTTAATAATTGTTTTTTTTTTCTACTAGTTTAACATCAAACCACATACTCACATATGCTTTTTAAAACAGTAATAAAACAATTACAGAGAACTGTTCTGGGTGATCAAATGTGTATATTAATATATTTTACAAGCAAATATAAAATCAAATTTAAACAAAATCTTTTCTTCAGACAAGATAAATGGGTTTGATAAAAAAGGAATTTTTACTTGTAATTATCTTTAATTTTCCTTTAAACAAACCCAAACATTATGGGTTAACAAATCAATACAATTTAAATAAAAATAATGATTCAATTTTGGAAAAACAACATAGACTCTTTCAACCTAAAAAAGCATCTGGAATGAGATTTCAACTCCTTTGCCATTTTACATTTTAAGTACTGATCCTTTAACTTATTCTTTAATAAAGAAGTAGAGCATAAAATCTCTTGGCTTGCCTCATCAGATACAAAGTCTCCAAAGCGGTCAAGGGCAAGCACGCACAGCAGTCGCAGGGCAAGGTCTGATAACCAAGCTTGGTTGTTGATGATCAGCTTTAAAAAATGCAGACAGACATGCCAAAAATAAAAAAAAAGGAATTATAAGGGAAAATTATCAAATTACCACCTATTTTCTCAGAAAATTTAAGCTATTTCTTGCCTGCATTGAATTAGTCATGTAAAACATGAAAATGATAGTAAAAGACTGAAGCGTTTGCAAAGTTAGTAAGAATTGAGAATAAAAACACTAAGTTAAAACAAGTTGCACAGAGATAAAATAAAATGATGCCACCGGCTAAATGTGAAAAAAAAAAACGCTGGTTCGAAGGAAGATTTTTTGAATATACAGTAGTCTCCGGATAAAAGCACGCCAGTTAAAAGCACGCTTCGGTTAAATACACGCTGAAGAGGTCTGACCGATTTTTACTATGTAATCGGTATACTCTAAATGCACGCTACATCGCCTAAACGCACGCTTTGAAATTATTAAATCGGCATTGCTTACTGTACCCGGTAGTAAAGTGGACGAAATATCCACGCTATTACGGCACATGGCAGCCTGAAAACCCTGCTACCATGCTTATACACATCATACTGGTACACGAAAGGGAAGAGGTGGAGGACAAAGGCTGTACACCAGTATCGTCGTATAGATCTAAACACACAATGTCCTCTACCTGGGCCATGGGATCGGCCATAAGCTTGGAAGGGTAGGGAGGGGAGGGTTGGAGTGGAGCACAGGCAAGGTGATGCAATTTTCGCTGCTTTGTGTCTGCCTGGTCAGATCTATCCATTACGGCTAGTATCCTCTCCCCTCCTCCCTCGCTTTTTGCGTTGCACGGTTGTCTGAAGTTTGCACGTGGTGTATCACTGTCAGGCATCATCTGTGTAAAACAAGTCTAGTCATAGTCAAGATTGGTCGTTCACTCATTGCGATTTCATCCGTCAGTAGCGTTGTGCAGTCTTCACTCTCAGAGTCTAGTCTCTTTTTTCATCGACATACTCGACACGATACATAATGTCTACTCACAAGACATTAACGTTGGAAACACAGCTTAAGATTCTAGACATTTTGTTCATGAAACTTCAATTGTCAATGTTGTTCCTTCTTACGAATTTCGTTATTTCAATGTTCTTTAATAAAAACAAAGAATTAAAAAAAAAAAATAAAACAAAAATAAAAGAACCCAAAACGTCGCTGAACTCAAAGGTTTAATAACCTCCCTTTCACGCCAAATGTGTGTATAATCAAGGGAAATAACCCTGCATTATGCAGTGCTATAAGGGAAGTAACCAAATTTTTTTCATTACTTTTTATAAAGACACGCATCTCCTAAACACACGCTATTGAAGCCTCCCGAGGACCGTGCGTTTATCCGGAGACTACTGTATATGTTTTACTTATAACTTTTTTCATCAGCTAACTTTTAGATTTGACAATGGGTATATAAATTTAAGAAAAGTGTGAAAACCTGGTTGCTGGGTGTATCCGCATTCTTTCCTGCACCTTGTCCATGTAGTTTGACAACCTCTCTGAGACCACAACCTGCCCCATGACGCACTTCCCATGAACTATGAAATAGGTCTGATATTAACACCTCACAGAAGTTCTGGAACGGCCACTCATCAGGCTGGATATAGGGAAACAAAGCAAGCAATTCGTAGCTTTCTGTTTTAGAAAGTTCTTTAATGCATTATCTCTAAGTAAATACAATAAAAAATACTTGAACTTACTAGTCATAGCTGTTCGCGAAATATTTTTCCCAAATTAAGATATTCCAAAACTTAACAATTTAAGATGAATTTATAAGAGATAAAAGTTTTATAACACCTATTAAAAACTCATATTTACTTCTCATAAATGTTCTGCGAGTTTTCACTGTGACCACATTTTGAACGAGATAAAATTTATAAAAAAAATGAATTGCAATAAAGTAAATCATGTTTGAATAAAAAATTTAAATATACCTAACACATCAAAAAATTCAAATAAATATTTACAACAGCATAGGATTAAGAAAATTGTAAAAACATTTTAACTTGCAGTGAAGAACAATGATGTGAAGATGGTTAGAATTAAAAGCAATTATAATTTAACAAAAAAATGAACACTTACCTCATCTGCCAAAGATGCTGAAGTGTTTGAGTCTAATGAGCCGGATCTTTCCCTCTTTATACGCTTCAGAGAGTATGGTTCTTCAGAACAATTGTTATTGCTGCAGTCAGAGCGATTCAAATGACAAATTAAATTCAACTATCAAATTATTGAAATAAAAAAAAAATAGACATTGAAAAGTTTAAGCTTCTTCCACAATTTTGTTCCAATATCTGAAAAATGAGCAAAAAACACAGATTTATGCAAGCACCTAGTGGGTTGAGATATTTATATTGAAAACAGAAAACATATTTGAATCCAACATTCAATTAACAAATTGACTTTGCTTTGCCTGTTCTTATAACAATAAGAGAGAGATCATAACACAAATAAGAAAAAAAGTAGTTTAGAGAAAATGTCTGATATTTATCGATTGTAAGTTAACATAATAACCAAACTAAAGAGAATTAAAGAAAATCCTTTGCAATAGAAATAGATCAAGTCAAGAGCAACATTACCTAGACAACTGCTTTGAGAAGGACCTGGCCTTACGCTTTGCAGCATTTCTTTCTCTGGAACTTAAAGGAAACTGCTCTCTCAAAACATCTACCACCGGCTGGACATAAAGATATATAAAATAATTATGTTATGTTTCAAACGTTTTAATTACAGTGGAATCTGCTTGAAGTCAACACCACACTATGGTCCCGTTTTTTTCCTTATTTGTTTAAGCAACGAATTTTCTGATAAAGTCAAAGGCTTGCAGACATTTCCGCTTAAAGTCAACATCTCGTGGTGGATGGGAAAAGGTGAAACACATAAGCAGGGATGCATAGGGATGCATGGGTGGGATATAGCTCTTTGTTTGTAAACCCAATCCAGTCAGTAAGTCACTGTGTATTATCAATAGCACACTTAACAAGGCCTAGCTAAGTTAATGTGGTCTTGCGCATTTGTGATAGTAACAAAGACAGGTGCGTAGAGCATGGGCGGGATGGAGAGGCTCGTAGCATAAATATATTTATTTTTTGCATAACACAATTTTGTCAAGATTCAAAATGGTTAATGTGATAATATAGAAATTGACTCTTTTGAACTTGAGAGCTGATATTGTTAAACAAATCATTTTCTTTCAATCAAACAAAAAGTTGGGCTACCACTGTATTGTTGTTTGTGCCTTGAGTGGTGTTGATGCGTAGGTCCTCATCACTGAAGAGGTTATTGTCCAGTCCAATACCTCCAGCAATGTCCAATCCAAGGCGCTTGTTTAGCTGTTGCCTCTGTTGCAGCAATTGCTCCTTGTCATCCATGTCTGGGGTTTATGAAACACATACGTTTATAGTTTGCGTGTTCCCTCTAACAATGCAGAAAATTTTGTTAAAATAACTATTTTTTTCATTCATAGATGTTGAGAGATGCTTTCATATAATGGCAAGAAAAAATAGAAACTTAAAAGTGTATGTTGTATGCATATTGTCCAGGATGTGGTATTATTCAATTACTTTGTTTTCTTTGGTAGAGGCCATTAAATTTCCATTCTATATAATATTATACAATTCACATTTTTTTAAAGACTGCACGACCCGTTCAAAAATTCTTATCACAGATTTTTAAAATCAAGCTGACTTTGGACGTTTCTGGCTGTGCTAGATCTCAGAAAAAAAATTCATCACAATAGATTTTTTGATAAAAAGTTTGAAAATTGTTAAAGATGATGAAGACATGCAGAATTCAGTTTATGGCTGTTGACCAATTTTTGTCTACTTTTTATCATATCTCAAAACAAACAGGTCTTATTGGGCAGATTTCATGATTTTCTTCCATCACTTAAGATATTTTAAAAAGTTTTTTGCTTGTTGAACTTATAATTTTTTTAATCTTTTATGCCATACAAAACATAAGGTAGGTAAAGTAAAGATTAAAATAAAATCCAATAATAAATAGAATGACAAGAATAACATTGCCTAAAGACACTCACCAACAGGAGTGAAATCATATTGATCGCCCTCTGAAGCAAGCAAGGAGCAACCACTTAGCAGGACTTGCCTAACATCAAACTGGGACAGGAACAGAGTACCAGAGCTAACATTGGGTGGGTTCTCTGTCACAGATAATAAGTAGCAGATTGAAGTGTAGCAGTCATAATGCGATTGTATTAAAGTAGATGCTCTACACTTTTTTTCACAGAGGAGATAGAAGGAAGGCACAGATCAGAAAAAACAGGGATACACATAGAAAAACAGTAAGAGAGGAGTACAGATGTCTCTAATTTAGCTCTAGTTAAATGACACTGAGCTAAAAAGGGTTAGGACCAAACTTATGGTTGTGCATCTCTCTAAAAAAGTAAGACATCAGAACAGAATTTTAATGAAATTAAAGCTAGAAAAAAGAAACAACAAAAAGACAGGCATTATAATTTATATAAAATAATATGAACATCTTGAAGTTGCACAACAAACACTATGCAATTCAAAAAAGCTATCCATTGCTCCCTTCTCTAACCTGATTTTGGAGATCCTTTAGGGTCCCATTTAGGTACATTCTTGACAATGGCTTCCACAGCCTGGCTAGCTGCTGTTCTTGTTTCCCAGTTAGGGCTGCGAAGGTAACTATGTACCTACAAAGTAAACATTTAGGGTAAATCATTGATTATCAAACAAAATGCAATGAAGAAAAATAATTAAAATACATGTGATGGCATGATTTGTCATATTTGACAATAAATCCTTGTCCTTAACTTGCTTTAAAAATACATCACAAAGATGGTTGGGAGATAACCTGTATTTGCATGAAATCTCAAGTGACAAAAACAGAGATATTCAACGATAGGACAAAAGCTATATCATCAAGGTGTAAAAAAAAAAAAGTACAACAGCGTAGAGAAAAATAATTACTTGTCAAAAATTTACTTGAGGAACATGAAACAAATGATGATTAAAAGGTTGCATAACATATTTGTCTATTTTTAATTTATTAAAATGCTGCAATCTAGATGTTACTTTGACAGGCTGGAGTAATGTAAAAAAAAAAACCCATTGAGAACAAAAAATTAAATTAAAATATGAAGCCATGTGAACCTTAATAAATTTTGATAATTTTATTTAAGTCAAAATTTATGATTGTAAACAAGAAAATTTTTTGCGTTGATTTTTTTTCTGAGAGTTATACAACTGGTTGACTTAAAGCTCTAAGTAAATAGCAGTGGAAAGTGAGAAATATCACATTGAATTATCTTAAAATAGCTAAAAAAAATCAGCTTATAATATAAATAAATGTGTCAGCTGATTTTAATTTGTCAATTGGCTCAATAATCTCCTATGTCTAAAGAATGAGGATATTTAATCCTGATTGGCATAACAAGAGAGTAACCCACATTGTTGCTTAAAACTGCCATAATAACATTCATAGTTAAAGTTACTTTTGGTGTAACATATCTGGCACTTAAAGGGAAGGCATCGAGACTATGTGCAAAATCTGCACCATCTGTTTTATTCAACCAAAATTCATTTGTCAAAGTAAAGTAGTCTCTTTTTGTCTTTAGCAATTATAGGTTTAGCTTAAAAATACACATATTCTTGACAAATTTTATTTATGCATCTCTATATTTATACTTTAAAAAATCTGCCATACATAAAACAGCGTAAAATATCAAATCAAACTTTATCTTTATGCTGTTGAAAAAATTTTGAAGGAAAATTAGGCATAAAATTGTTGGAGAAAAACTAAAATTTCAACCTTGGGATGAATCAGGAATTATGATAGCCATGAAATAATTTCTATTTCCAAATACACTTGCAATTCAATTTCAGAGGTCCAACTTAACTAAAACAAATCTGTAGTGGTCCACTGAAGTCAAACTTTTTAATACTAATTTATGCAGCTCAAATTATTTGCAATTTAACTTCGTGTCAAAACCTTCATGGATAATTTATGTTAGTATTAAAGCTAGACCCCTGAAGTTCAAGTTATATCAACTGCTTTGTCCAAAATGACACTGATACTATGGATTGTTTCCAAAATACTACTGGACTAGATTTCATAGTAAACTAGATACCTTGCAAAGAAGATTGTTCAGCTCATGTGGATGAAGCCTGACCACGTCTCCCAACTGTTCCGCTGCCGACTTCCTGATCAGAGGTGTAGAACCTGACTCCAGTAACAGGAATAATCGATCCAATCTGGGAATATAAATATGAGGAGGGTATAGGTACAATGTATATAGATCTCAATAGGTGTTTATTATCTAATTTTTTGAGAAAGTGGTTGAAGCAATCTTTAAGCACTTTGTGTATGCAACAGATTATATATAGACATGAAAAAAAATTATCTTCCTTTTCAGCAGAAATTTGTACAAGTTCAATCCATATCCATATTTTATTCTTGCCTCCTCTCTTTAGGATGCTGGAGATATGCTCACACTACCACTATCACTTACACTTTACAGGCATAGATGAAAAATAACTAACAAGGTATAAAAAAGGATGAAAACTACAACAGTTTACTGAAAAAAACTAGATTAAGACACAACTGATGATTCTTAGTTAAATAATCCTCAAATAAGGTAAAATTATAGTAGAAGTTAATTGATGTATTATCTTAAATAGTTTTAATCAGCACTGTAATAACAACATTTTGAAATACAAGTTACATTTATTCTATAGTTTACATAAATAAGACTTTCAGATTAGCTAAGAACATACTAAGAGTAAGACAGAGGTACCTTGTACTCATTTGTCAATCTTGAGTGAACTTCCTTGATCAAACTATTTCATGCAAGCCACTCTTCTTTCACTTTTGAGCTCAAAAATACAATGATAAAGCATAGTGAGCTGGATCTCAGTCTTTCAATTTTTAGAAGTTTCCATTTGACTTTTTTAAAAAATTGTAGATTTTTACACTGATAATAAAACCACTCTGAAAAATAAAAAAGACAATAGATTTATTTGAAATGCCCTTTATCAAAATCATGACATTCTGATATGTTTATCTTAATCTCATTGTTAATACATAATACATCCCTGATAGTGATACATCATTGGCTCTGAAGGTTTTATTTTTTTGTGCGACTTATGGAACCTCAGTGCCACTTATTAAGGCATTTTTTGCTCTAAAAATCAACAAAAAATTCCATATTTAGTCAGTTACCACAGTCAATTGGCCACCGGTACTCTAGTGAGGTACTATAAACTTGATAAGTGCCATATCAAGTGAATTGATGATTGATCACAGCCTCCAACTGAAAACTTTCAATGCCATAAAGTCAATTTTCAATCAAGTTCTCTTTTTGCATGATCCCAGCTTTTTAAAAGACACTGTTTTCTGTAACAATTTCACCTCGAAATATTTTGCCCAACATTTGGCATCATTTATGGCACTTAAAAACTATTGGCCCTCTTTGCCTGGTTAATGTCATTGTGTCCTGATTCAAAGGACAAACAAATTCTTTATGTAGAAATTAAGCGAATGTCAAATAATAAAGGGATGAAACAAGATTTTGTTACATTTCATTCACACAAAAATAATCTCGAAGTCCAACAAGGTAGCAACCAATAAGTACCTAGAGTCATCTGGATTTACAGTTTGTGCACAAAATGCCAAATTTCTATCTTTCATGAACATAGCTTCTTCAATCTACCTATGACTGCCACTCTGTTCCATTATAAAGATATGAAACAAGGTTTACCCATTTCCCTATTTGTTATTTAAAATCAAAAACAAAAAAAATCAACACCACTCATTACCAAACCACTTATTACTAATATTAGCTTCTTGCAGTGATAATGATAGGGCCAAGATTTGATTGATGACACCTCTTTTATTCATAATTCTGAACACCACCCACCTCTCACTACAGTAATCTATATCTTCGTTTCTCACTTTTTGAAATAAGCAGTTAGAGTTATGGGAAATGAGCTTAGCAGCATCTAAACCCATCAGAGCAAAGACAATATCAATTATTTTAGGAATTTGCTTCAAACCGTCCTAAAGTTGGACCAGAATCCATAGGGAACATAGAATGCTTCCTTGCCCTGATTTTACCACATGAAAAAAAGTTTTACTTGTTATCAATTCCAAACTTGTTTTGATACATTGATCAATACACTTATCAGTGCTTAATAATATTTATTGTCTTTGAATTTTCATTTACAATTATTTAGATACTTTGAAGATGTAAAACAAAGAAAAAAACTTATAAATGATGGCATCCGTTTTAGCATTGCATATTTATATTACCACTTAGAGAATCTTAAGAGACATAAAATATCAATTGAACTTGAAAACCAAAATTTCAGATTAACCAGAATAGAGCATTAAATTCTCTATGCTTTGACATTAATGTAGGGCCTACATGTGTAAATAACTACAGTGGAAACCTCATAATAATATATATGGGAATTCATTAAAACTTTGATTTACGAAAAAGTGACTTATTGACGGAGTGTGTACTATGCATGTAACGATGCATTTTGGCATGATTTTTTTTATTCTGACACAGTGAAAGCACTTTTCCAGACTTATAAAATAAAGTACATGCAGTGCTATGCTCCACGCGGAGAGTGATTCTGGTGTGTGTGTGCCCACCTATGTTACAGGCAAGAGTCTGCAATAAGGCTACAAGAGAGAAAGGGGTTAGGCCCACCTCTGCCCCCCCTGCACACTTGTATGACATTTCTGATCTGTCGTCCACATTTTTTTTAACTCTCTTTCTCTATGTATTCTGATAATTCGAATTTCGGATGATTCAAAGTCCTTTTTTAGCCGAATGACTTCAAAATATGTGGACTTGACATTGACATAACCACAGTCTACACAAAATGAGCAAAATCCTCAACATTTGCCCAACTTTTCATTTGAGCTCAAAGTGTAAAAAACTCAACAGTTTAAAATGTAAAGAAAAAATTGGGGGTGTTCTACATCACTTAAAATTTAAATGCTTTGCCATTACAGTACAGCACACCTCCAATTCAAAGAGCACCTCGTGTTCAACTAACAGAGAAAAAGCCTTTTTTCCCTGTATTTGACTCTGAAAATTTCTCACATGAGACGAAGTAATCTGAGATTCATCCTCTGAATCTGATGCATAGAATAGAATCACAAAAGTTGGCAACCCCTCGATAAAATTCTTTTCTACTTAGAAATATAATTATAAATCTAATTGAAACTTCTGTACAACAGCACTTTCCCCTCTGCCCCTTTTTTTCTCCTATGAAATGAAAGTAAAAGTTAACTACCCATGATCTTTCTTTCTGTTATAACACTTAAACAGCACTGTAGGTAGGCAAAGCTGTTAACTATACAGATAGTGACCAGTTAAAACTTGTTATTCTTATACTCAGCAGCCAAACAAAATGCCTTTCAAGACAGTCAGTTAAGTGCTGCGCGCTGTCATCTCTGACACCACTTCCCTCCTCTTCCTCCATCTCTATCCTTTTCTCATCAAAATTTCAAATACATGTATTTTAATTCTATTTTTTTTTAAATCACATGCTTCTTTTAACGCCTCTGTCAAAGACCATTTTCATCTTTAAATTTTTGCATGTTTAATAGTGAAAATAGTGCAGTTTTAAAATCTCTCCATAAATTTTTTCACTATTTTTGTCCAACCTTCCTCAGCGATTCCCCTTTTGTTGGTAAAAAAAAAATTTTTAAGTAGGCTTATAATAGTACACTAAACAAGTAGGCCTACATGTAATTTAATTGTAAAAATTGTCAAATTCTGTCTAAATCTGTGCTTATTCCCAAAACTTTAGCGACTGTTTAATCTCGTTTCATTTAGTGTCGCTAGAACATAACATCTAAAATACTAATCAGCATTTAAATTAGGTCTATTCTAATTGTATGGGATGAGGACTTTCTAGTACCTCTGGGTCTAGATCTTTGGATAGCAAAGTTTTTAAATCAATGATAAAATTAACTTAAAGTGTTGAACATTGCTTAACAAATCAAATAAAAAAAAACAAAAAAAACCAGTGCACCTTTTGATCTCCTTTCTTCGACAAAGTTGTTGTGAACTTATTATATTAGACTCATCATTTGGGGTGAATTTAGCTTGCAATGGACTTCTTAAACTAGGTATTTTTATTTTTTATCCTACTTCTAGATTTTGATTTACCCCTAGATATTCCACTTTCACTACATGGCTTATTTAGCCCCAGAATCTAAGGGTTCTTTGTTTGGTTAAACGCACAACTCTTATTTCGACCTAGACTTAGTCTCAACCAAACGTTAGTTATTAAATGCATCAGTTGATTCTAAAAGAAATAAAATATGGAACTTGAGAATACATTGTACTCTTGTCTCAATCCACAAATCCCAATCTAGAGCTGATCTAGATTTAGTCTAGCTTCATATCGACCAATATGGTCTCTAGATCTAGAGTATGGTTTTACATGGCATATGATTATGAAGCATATGGATAAAGTATTAGCAATAACATAGTCTAACGTAAACACATGAATCAATTGGTTTGTTTAATGGAAATAAATCGTGAAGACCGGAAATTCTACGCCATTTTTCGATACGACCTTCTCGAGAACGCGACATATTTATACTGACTGCCGTATAAGCAGTCCTTCCGACAAAATGCCTGGGTATGTCATTAGTGATTGGTCACGTTGATGAAAATCGTCGACCAATCATCGCCAAGCCATGCCAGAAATTGGCCACAAGTAATTCTTGCCAATTAAGAGTGGAATCAAAAAAAAAATTGTTTTTAATAAAAATAATAATAATAATAATAATAATAATAATAATAATAATAATAATAATAATAATAATAATAATAATAATAATAATAATAATGGTGATGATGATGATGAACTCTTCCAGACAACAGACCATCTCATGGGACACCAAACGTCGTCTTCCCTTCCACCCGGAGAAGATAAAGAACTCTGTAATCAATTTTTACTTACTTTCAATAACAAGATTGATAATATAAGAACATTTCTTGGTAACGACACATCACTGCCAGATGAGCATGAACCATGAATTGGAAATACTATGACTGAATTTTGCTATGTAACTGAAGAGGAAATTACAAAGTATACAAAAGCATCCTCCCCCAAAACGTGTGATTTAGATCCCATCCCAACATCTTTATTAAAGGAATACACAATGGAGTTAGTCCCTTACATAACAAAAATTATAAATGAATCTCTGGCCACTGGTGTTGTACCTGACATTTTCAAACGTGCTATTGTGACACCTCTTCTCAAGAAGCCCGGGCTTGACGAAACGGATCTTAAAAACTTTAGACCTGTCTCAAATCTCAATTTTCTATCAAAAATTCTGGAAAAAGTTGTATTAGGTCAAGTCCTGAAACACGTTAAAAGTAACGGTTTTGATGAAGTTCTTCAATCCGCATACAAGATGCACCATAGCACGGAGACTGCACTTTTAAAAGTGACCTCAGATATTCTGGACTTAGTAGATGACAAAAACTTATGTCTCCTTGTGCTGCTTGATCTAACAGCTGCTTTCGAACTATTGATCATGAAATTTTACTAAACAGGCTTAAGAAGTCGTTTCTTGTGTCGGGTACAGTACTTACGTGGTTTGAGTCATATCTTACCAATAGATTTTATTGTGTTAAAGAGAGAAATGAAACGTCTCAAAATCTTCCTCTCAAATATGGAGTCCCTCAAGGCTCAGTTTTAGGTCCTGTTCTCTTTACCATGTATACTAAACCACTATTAGGAAACATAGCATAAGTTACCACCTTTATGCTGATGACACCCAATTATATGGAACAAGTGACACTGAAAACATACACCAACTTATACATACAACCACCCACTGCACACAAGATATCAGCTCATGGATGAACATCAACAAACTCAAGCTAAACGAAGACAAAACAGACATAATTATTTTTGGGTGCAGCAAATCCATCGATAGCTTGCCCGTGATCAAATTTGATCTAAATGGACATGAAGTACTATGCAGTAAGAAAGTGAAAAATCTTGGGGCTATATTAGACCAAGATATGTCAATGTTTTCTTTTGTTTCAAATCTCTGTAAGAATTTATATTTTCAAGTAAGAAAAATCAGCTCAATAAGAAAGTATATAAACCATAATGTTGCAAAAACACTTGTAACTACACTAATACTATCAAGAATTGATTATTATAATTCTTTGTTAGCAGGCCTGCCAAAACAACAATTGCAACGACTACAAAATCTTCAATTTTAGATTAATTACCTTAAAGCGTAAGAGAGATCATGTTACGCCAATGTTGATAGAGCTGCACTGGTTGAACATAAATGATCGTATCTGCTACAAGATCTGTCTTTATTGTTTTAAGTGCCTGAACAACATGGCACCAGAATACCTAACTGGCATGTTAAGAGTTTACACAACATCACGGTCATTGCGATCTGCTAACGACCGAACAATTCTTGTCAAACCACATAAAAACTATGTTGCCTACGGCAAGCGATCATTTTCTTATGTAGCACCAACCATGTGGAATCGGCTCCCCAGATATATCAGAGAGTCTGATTCCATAGAGACCTTTAAAAGGCAGCTTAAACACCATTTATTCACCACAACGTATTCCCGGCAGTAGATGATGTTTTACTTGTATCATATTCTTAAGCAAATGTATGTTATGCATGTTATTTTTTATATAATATGTATGTTATTCTTTATGCTATGTACGTCATTCTGTATGTTATGAATGTATGTTCAGGCCTTCTAGCCTGCTTCTATCTTATTCTTTTTCTTGTAAAGCGCATAGAGCATTTTAATCATTTGGATATGCGCTATATAAATGCACTTTATTATTATTATTATTATTATTATTATTATTATTATTATTATTATTATTATTATTATTATTATTATTATTATTATTATGATGATGATGATGATGATGATGATGATGATGGTGGTGGTGGTAATGATGATGTTGATCATGATTGTGTAACAACAAGAAAAAGAAAAATAATGATGATCATGATGATGATGATAATAATAATAATAATAATAATAATAATAATAATAATAATAATAATAATAATAAGAAGAAGAAGAAGAAGAAGAAGAAGAAGAAGAAGAAGAAGAAGAAGAAGAAGAAGAAGAAGAAGAAGAAGAATTAATAATAATAAAGTTGTCGGCAAGAAAATCAGCAAGTTCTTTGAACTTCAAGTGAAACACTGTAAAAATACCATACAAATGGAAGCTAGCTTCGCCTTTCTCTTGGTCCATCAGACTCAGAGCATAAGAAACACTTGGTTTCACTAGTTTTAATCTTCTATATGCTGTTCTAATCGGGTACTTGAAATATTCAGAAGCGTGTACATAAAAAAGGCGATAGAAACCGGTTAGTGATCTTTCAAGGTATAATGTCATATAGAGAGACGTTTTGAAATATAAACTACCGTTGTCTATCAGTTAATTTCATTCAAATGAAAAGTCCTAACAAGAGCAACAAGATACATAACGTGGTCATTTTGTCATTCATAATGTGAGTGATTTCAGTTACAAAATATGTAATGCCTCTTTATTCAACACTTAGTCTAACAATCCTGATGTTTATTTCATAGACATCAGTTAACAATGTCCAACATCCTTTTTTTCCCTACTTGTCCTCTCCAGTAACAGCTTACGTTCAAGATATTTTCATTCTTTGGAAAACGTTATTCGCTTAAGTTGAGCTGAATTTAGTTCACCACTCTCTTTTGTCGATAACTGGAACTATCAGCTGCGGCATTAATATCTTCTTCCTCTTCAAAGCCACTTTTAAAAGATCAGTTATATTTTCTTGCCCATGCATAACCTCAGTGCTCGAATGGTAGAGCCTACACTGTTAGCATTTTCTTGTTTCCTTCTTTGTTTTGATTATTTATGTATTTATTCAGTTATATTTTCTTGCCCATGCATAACCTCAGTGCTCGAATGGTAGAGCCTACACTGTTAGCATTTTCTTGTTTCTTTCTTTGTTTTGATTATTTATGTATTTATTTTTTCATTCTTCCCCTTCTCATTCTTCTGGTTAATGGTGAACTAGATATTCAACGAAAAATATAATGTGATTTTTTTTCTATTACTTATTCCCAAGCCATAATTATGATGGAATTATCTTTGGATTAATCAGCATCCCTTACTTGTTATGATATAACATATGAATGCTCTCTTAAACACAATGCAATCCTTACATATTTATTTATTTTTTTTTTTGCTGTTGATCTTTTGCTCCTGCCCCCCCTCCCCTCCCCCCCCCACACACACACACTTTAAAAACACCACCGCTACCTCGCCCCTCATTCCTTCCTAATCTGCTCCTTTTTTATCGTTATACTAGTTTTATTATTATTTTTAGTGTTAGAGTATTACAAAGTTAATTAAAGTTTACAGTTGAACGTCGCCGCTTTAGAGCTCGAAATCATTTAACTGTAACTGAAAGTTTAAACAAAAAAAAATTCTACCGGTAGTGAAATTAAAGCTTTTTTTTTTTTTTAATAATCTCTTTGGGAATTTCTGTGTATTATTTACTGCTCTTACTTTGTGTCTTTATTCTTTTTATTTCGTCTAAATCTGACTCTGTTGTTAGGTTTATTAATTATTTTTTTTTTCCGCTATTCCTTCGTTTAACGTTCATAGATACCAGCCGCTCCTAATGGAGAGATGGGTTTTCCATAACTGATAAATATACACTGTATTCTGTTAGCGCCAATAAAGGCGTGAATGAGGACATGATTGTAATTCACTTCCTTATTGAACGAGTAGTTAGTTTGTTCCTTTTTTGTTTTGTTTTGTTCTTGTTATAGTTGTTTTGTTTGTTTTTTTATTTGTTCAAACCTTTATGCATTATTTTTAAAAATACCAGTAGCAAAACTTCAACTTTTCTATTTCACTGTTGTTGTTGTTGTTGTTGTTGTTGTTGTTGTTGTTGTTGTTGTTGTTGTTGTTGTTGTTGTTGTTGTTGTTGTTGTTGTTGTTGTTGTTGTTGTTGTTCTTCTTCTTCTTCTTCTTCTTCTTCTTCTTCTTCTTATTATTATTATTATTATTATTATTATTATTATTAATTATTATTATTCATTTATTTTTTTTTTATTCAAGCATTTGGCAGCTGGCATCGAAATGATATCAGGGAAATTTCATGAGGATACCTAAACCAAAATAGTATTACATTAAATAAAGATAGGGGCCAATCTATTTAGCTTCTAGTTGGCGAGCTCTTGGTGTATGGCATAACTTTATTCCTCGATTCTTTTGCTTCTTAAAGTTCACCGAAATCTGTTCTCGCTGCCTTGTCTATAGGCCCCATGTTGCAGTTTTAAGTCCTTGCGTTTTTGTTGTTGCTCATGGGGAGTCTGTGCAGAAGATGGATTGGTTAAAGGTCCAGCGAATTATCTAACGCATTTTTGTTAGCTCTTCACTGTTTATATAAGTTATTTTTTTTTTTTTTTTGCTCTTTTTGGGGAAGCAGGAAGCCGAATGGTAACAATGTTAATCCATATTAACTTTTGTTCCTTTCTGATTGTATCAGGTGATTGCCTCATTTGAGAAACTTAATAATGGCTGTTCTTCTCTTCGGTGTGTTCTTTTACCGACGTTTCTCATCTTGGCTTGGCGTCTTTTATTTTTGTTTTTGTTTTTAATTAATCTTGTTTTTTTTTTTTTTTTTTATAACCGAAATAAGCTCTTCGATTGCACTGTTGTGCCACCAAATGTATCAGTATCCCTCAAGCAAAGAAAAAAAAATATTTATTATTGCCATTGTATTTTGTTCTGCCCAGTGTGTAGTGTGGGGTGAAAAAAGGAGTGAACATAAATAAGTACATATAATATCAAACAAAACAAATCGAAACAAAAACAACATTGGAATAATCCGTTGGATGCGAATTCAACACACTGGTTTTCAAATAAAAGGAACACATTGATGGTCTCTATAAAAACAAGAAAACATTGGATTTAGAGCATATGTCTTTTCCCACTCGCAACGTATAAACACCCTGAGGAAACAGCGGTTTCTCCAAATGTAAAAAGGCACGATTGATGACTATTGCTATAGACTAATACCAATAAACTACACTCCGAAAAAAAAAAAGTGTAGCACACATATACTAGTTTGGAAAGTTATCACAATTAAAATTTGAAGAAAGAAATCAAACTTTGGTAGCATCAGGAAAAAATATTACCCTCCCCTCCTCTTTCACACATAGATTTCTAGAAGCTGTTTTCTAAGCCTGATTTACGAAATAAAGTTCTACCGGCACAATTAATAACTCCCAAGGCTGGAAACAAAAGCAATTATCTATACAATTTTTTTAAACCATAAAACAATAAATATAAAAAAAAAACAAAAAACACAAGCCGCGCAGTGCATAAGAATAACAGGTTTTTTCAAGCGTATCAAATTAATCTTGTCACGCAAGGCAGAGCTATACAATGAGATCACACAAGCACCCCACCACCATGCATACTGATCAAGGAAGCAATGGTAATAGCGGTTCTAGATTCTTGATCTATACAGGTTTAACCCCCCCCCCCCCCTCAACCTCCACCTCCTCCATGACGAGAAGCGTTTCTTTCTCATTGCGTGTATTTATGATAAGCCAAACACTTCGACCCCCGATAATGTCAGCACTGTATACATGTCATAGACTACACCCTACCAGGTACTAACACTCTTGTAGAAGAGAATAAATGCCACGTCTGAATAATTATGATAACTCTGTGTCCACGACCTGTCACAGATTCTACACACCAGTTGGAGCAGACGTTCCCTCTTATCATGTTAGTAGAGCACAGAATGCCACACAAGTCACAGTGCAGTCTATGATTCAAAATCTCTCATAAACCTTACACATTATCAGGAGCAGACGCGTCTTAGAAACCGTAATGATAATGTCATATTTGACCATGGCTTAAGTGTTTTCATCATCTGTTCATATTATGAGTACATGAGAGAGAGAGAGAGAGAGAGAGAGAGAGAGAGAGAGAGAGAGAGAGAGAGAGAGAGAGAGAGAGAGAGAGAGAGAGAGAGAGAATATATTTCAATATACTGGAATACACTAAAATATACTATATCACGTTAAGAGAAAAAAAAGCAGCAAAAACCTGTTGTCTTTTCTCCTCCATTGGCTAACTGTATTATGCTGCCAATTCATAATGGGATAAAGTTTATTCTATCCATCCTTTGTTTAAGATGCAAAGCTGCAAGAATATGGATCAAAATTCATATAACCAATTGTACATCAATGGCTTAGAAAAAAAATAGGAAGCCCATTTGATTTGTCCACTAATCTTGCTAATTTATTATACGAACAACTGGGGGTCAAATGTCTCCTACTAATAGCAAAATTAAACAAAAATTCTCATATAATCATAAAGTAAAGTTCAAAGACAGAAAAAAGATCGAAGCAACTTTGAACTTGTATAAAAACAAGTAATTTAATATCATTTGTTCTCAAATCTTCTTTCTTTTGAAGTTTACTTTATGATGACTTGAGACTTTTTCTTTTGTCCCTACTTGGTTCTATTCTTTTTTTTTTTGTAACACTGGAATGAAAAATTGGATATGCCATTGAGCCTAAATAAATATCAATCAAAATATTCATTAAAATTTTACCTTTCACAGCTTCTTAAGTTAGAGTCATTACTTTTTTGCTACATAAAAAAAAACAAATTAAAGAAAGACGCTGTTCTCTATTTTATATGTATATTCATAATTTATTGCAGAGACAGTAGTAATAGTTGAGGACAAGTAAACACAATACATTGGAAAAAAATGTGAAACTGTGATAGTATTTTAACGCCCATATCTGTCACTATTCTATTAAAGACTTCACCTTTTTCCCAAAAAAAGGACCTTTTCATTTTTTACGTTACTCAAAGTTCTTCAATACAGTATATCAATTTTTTAATCATAATTTTTTACTTACTGTTTCAACATGCATAAGTCATTTCAATACATTGTATGGCTCATAAACAGCTTATCATTCTGCAATGATAGCTTGGACTTCCTTTTCTCTTAAAATCATTTTATATGTAATTAAAACAAGTGAAAGATATACTAAAAAAAAAGAGGTCAATATTGAACATAAAAAGTTAAATAGTGTATGATACATTATAGTGATCATTCAACTCATTATGACGAACAATAGATGATTGTTAAGAGGAAATGATTAAAAGTGAATGAAAATAAAATCACAAAAATACTACGGAACCATGAATGCCCTAAAAAGAAAAGGAAAAACAAGTGGTAAAACACGCAATGAAAACAAGAAGAAATATTGCTTATAATCCTTTTTTAAATCACATATTCTTGGTGAAGAAAGCTATTAATTTTAACATTTTAACATTTAAAGACACAGCTAAATGAGGAGGGTTGTTAGAACAAAAAATAATTATTAGAAGTGCTGTTTGATATGGCCTGACATGGTGATCTCAGACTTCTTGCATACCAAACTTAAGCCTTCTTCAGACAGGAAATTATTAAAAATGAGGCTCCAATCACCTCCCAATGGAGTCGGACTCAAACTTGCAAAGGTCTATGTAAACAGCGGGTAAACATTCTGATCTCACAATCACCGGTGCTCTGATGTTGCAGTCGCAGGTTTTTAGTTTTTATTGTTCTGTTCCAAGAATTTCATACACATCTGTAGTGCCACTTTAAGTTTATCCCTAATTGATCTGATTTACTGTATTCAAATCATACACAGAGCAGAGAAACATAAAATTCAACACAAAAATCTTGTAAGAACTTAAGAGAGTCAGATGAGCATTTCGTTATCAACACTAGTAAGTATAGTGAGAAAAATACAACCCTTCCCTTAAAATAGAACACAGAAGGAACTAAGCTCCCTCACCAACAACAATCTTATGTACATTTTATATTAACATGAAAGCAAGAGGTATTGTGTAACATATATACATGTGTACATCACAGTTTACTGCTCACAAATTGCTCGGGATGATTGAATTCACTTCTGATTAAATTTATGTTAGACGATACATTATGAGGAATACAACTAAAGACTAAAATTTACCTTGAAAAATCTTTACTCTCTTGGAGGTACTTAAGTAACGTATAGTTACTATACTATTGGAAATATAAAACAAAAAGTACCAAAGAGAGATAGAGCAACATCAGGTGATTAAGTGATACTTAAACATGTAGGAGCGACATCTATATTTGGCCATACTTGGTACTTTAAATTGGTGGAAGAATTTATGCTTATTTGATGATTTGAAGGAAGACAAGATACAACACTGCTAAGATAAGAGTAACATAATGAACAAGTGTTGTCCTATCCCATGTATATTTTCTCGTTTATTTATCAGTACATACTCTCAGAAATAAAGCCAAAAATAAAGCCTATTTCTTTTCGATCTATTAGTTTTCCATATCAGTTTTGTCAATGCGTTAATTCATTTTTTGCTGGCAAGCATTAAGCTGTCACCAGCTGCTACAAATTTGCCACTAACTACCCTTACCCAAAGACACAGTTTAACATTCCATGACTTCCAAAAAAATAAAATAAATAAAAAATTAGATGCTAGCCTTTGATTTTCACCTCGAGAAGATTTACTGATTACTTCTGCTTTTTTTTTTCCCAAACTCTTATCTGTATTTCAAACATACAGATTAACCTCAACGTTATGTTTTATTTGTCCTATGATATAAATAAGCAATAGTTGATAATAAAGAAATATATAGGACTCACATAAAAAAAACAAGTACATCATCTCATACATGGTGCAGATTAATTGAGGAATCATGGTATTTATCTTGTAAAAAAAGTTTAAGTTGGAAGAAATGCATCAGTGGCAAGTGCGACACAGTGTTAATTATCAACATGGTAAACACAGGAAGTTGCGATTTAATAATAACAAAATAACAATTGTTACCCTCTGATTTTAACTACAGTCTTACAATAGGATGCTGTAAATGGTAGTTGACAACAGAATAGAGGTGTTCAATTCCATTGTTCTTAACAGTCTTAGTTGGAAGATCATTAACCATAACTATGAAAATTGAGAAATATTTCTCAAACCTCATTGGGTTATTAATATAATTAAAGATAAAACCAATCAGTACTTCTCTCACATGAGCTTATTAACAGAAAATGTGTGAAAAATTTGAAAGTGTTGTGATGTGAAATGTGTACCACTAACAGTAACAGCACAAAAGTTCAAACCTCTTCTTTAAAAAAATCTCTCATTTTCAATAAATCTCAAGACACAAATAAAAAAATCATAGTCTTACTAGTTAACTTCACAATGTTTCCTAGTTCCCAACATCATTCTCAACCTCTTTTTGATGAAAATTTTAGGGCTCTTGATGCACAGGAAAACAATTCAAAATAAAGCAGCATGATAAAAGTAGCTCACAATGAAACTTTTTTTCTTTAACATAAAATTATACATCTCAACATTAACTTGCTGAGGTTCTCATATTCACATTTGGGTTAAAAGTCCTTACAACTAGAGAAAAACCTATCAAAACATAAACTATCCTTTGAGCAATCGAGATACAATAAATTAAAAGGAACAGATTATTAGCTTATTGAACCAGTAAATAAAGGATGGTGAGACACACAAAACATGAGCGTGCATTTTATGCACTAGTTTATGATAGGTGTCAAAATACACATTTATATGTAAAATATAGTGTCACTCACACATATAAATACACCTACACATGCCTTCATACATATATAAACATTCGGCAAAGAATATATTTCAGGTTCTGAATCCGAGCATATGTCATAATGTGGATTAGAAAAAAAATGTGATGAGATCAACAAAAATCATCAAATTAGTATTCTGACTAGCGAAAAGCTTATTAATCAAAAAATAAAAAGAAGAGAAAATTGAAAAAATTTAATGATTATTTCATTTGAATATACAGCATTCTCTATCAACCAAGATTAAAGTCAGATAAACAATGATTTGCATTTTTTTTTAGAAAAAAAAAGAAAACATTAACATCATGCCAAATTAAAAAATAAAAATTTCTTTTTTAAATAAAGACTCATCTTATTGCAACCAGTAACAGAAAAAGTTTACCTTACCATTGAAATGGTGCAATAAATTACAAAAAAAATGCAGCCAACCCTCCGAAAAAATAACCTACTCTTAGTATAACTCATTATAATGTTCTTTGTTGCCTTTTTTTTTAACTATAAAAAAAAAATGTTGCTTTGAAATTCAATAATCATTTGAATACTTGACAACTACTAATTTCAAATGAATTTTGGTTATCCAAGAGTAAAAAAAAATTATTTTACAAAAACATTTAAAAACCAATTCTTGATTTTATTGTACAGTTTCTATCTCATCCAATATTCCCTGCTGTGAATATATTATACTAAAAAGCCAAATTAGCTTAACATCACGGAGAGGCAAGAGGAAAAGTTAGATTTTCAAACCAAAAATAGGAAAACTTGCCCAAACTGAGGAAACTGAAAAAATCAACAACAAACCTCAAAACAACATTTGACAATTAACTTCAGAAGTAAAAAATAAGAAAAGAGATGACTGTTCTGAGCTTGCAAAATGTAATTGGAGCAAATAAAAAATGTAAACTGCAACTCATTCTCTTCCCTTCATTTTCACTTTTCTTCACCTTAATTTCTGTGTGCTGTGATATTCCTACAACAGAACTACAACAATAGGATGAATACAAATATTTTTTCATCCCATGACAAAAAACACAGTCCTGCCATTATCAAATATTTAAACTTTATTTTGATTTTCACAGTTCCTAAAAATATTTATCTTGTGTTAAAGGCACAACGACATATATATATCTAAGGATTAAATAATACTTATTTTTGTTAAACCAATCTAAAAGAGTGTTAAGAGCCCATTGGAACATATCTGAAATCCTAATGCAGACTTGAGTTATAAAACAAGTCATGAGTGACCTTTGCATTTATGCCATTTGACCTGTCTAGATCAATCAGGTAATATCATATGTTATGTGTGTAAACAAAATTCATTGGCACTGAATATTACAATAAAATTTATCATAAGGTATAAAGCTATATAAAGATAACTAGCAAAAGCATTAGCACATACTGATTATGACCATAGATAGGTCTTATCTATATTATTTTTTTCACCATGGATTTACAGATGGATTAGAATTTACTCAAATTCGAAGGCTGTTTTCAAATCGTTTTCTGGTAATGTGAACAGATTACATTTTGGACTAACATTACCAGTAAGGCCCATACTCTGTCATTAATTCAAATCCTTGTCAGCATTTCAGATTTTAGTTGCCCTCTCTATGAAAGGTAAGGTACCATTCTGTTTCTAACTTAAGTACAATCTTTCTTGAAAATTTTACTTAAATATTTGAAAAGTCAAAAGATAATTTCTCAAGAGGAACATGAGTTGCTGATAATGAGTGATGGTGAATGATTATTAGTCAAACTAAAATTGGACAAAATTTCTAAAAGATCCATCCAATATACCATTAACTCTCAAATCTACGCCGAAGTATTCATAATGCTCAAACAATATGATGATGTTATTCTTCTAGAACCAGCCAATCCTGTCCAAAATGAATTATATAATATCTGAAACCAAAACAGAAGAATTTAAGATTTAAAAAGAGTATCACACTTTTCTCACTCTGTATGAGCTTAATGTACATGTATATCTCCTTGTAAGCTTAAGAGTTTAAAATTTTCAGCTTGAGATAGAAAGCAAAACAAAACTAAAAAACAAAAAAAACCTAAGGAGTTTTGGTTCTTAAATACTAATGAAATGGTTCTGCTTATAAAAAGCATCCTTATGGATGCACCATAGCAATGGAGAAACTACAAAAGCAAACTTGAGTTGAATTCATATAAAACTCTTTCACTTGAAGCACTAATACAAAACCTGAGGAGGCCCTAAGAAAGTATGAGTTGCAATTAATCCAGAAATTATGGGCAGACCTAATTTAAAACACATGTGAAAGATAAGGCAGTTTTACAGTTGCAAATGTAAATTGTGCAGCAATATATAGACAATACAGAACAATCGATGGTTCCCATTTGTGAAAAAAATGTTCAATAATTAAAGAAACGAAGAGAGATTTTATTTAAAGCTGCACAATAGCTTGCTAAAGAGAAAGCCAAAATCCTGTGAGAATTTTTTGCCTCCTGTAAACGATTGCATTGGCTATGTCTTTTACATTCAAAAGTGGGATAATTGAGCTCCATGAAACATGTAACGGATTTGAACAACTGTCAAACAATCTATAGCATGAGGCTATGAGACAAAGAGTGACTATGACATTTTTCAAAGAGAATAGAGAGTGTGGTAGGATAAACCATTATGTGGGGTGACAAAATAAAAAAAAACAGGACATTTTTTTAGTTTCTTTGCAATGACAGTCAACTAAAATGACTCAATTCTGCCACAGAGGAGGTTTAACAAGAGTTACGTCAATGGGCACATTTTTTTTATGGCTGCAGACTAAACTGCAACGCCCATGATATAAGCAGAAGAGTGAAAACTCATTTAAAAAATTTAATTCAAGGTTTGCTTTTTTTCTTTTGTCATATAACCTGATTTTGTTATAGTTTCCATATTTCACTATAACTATCTGCCCTTAAGTCTGAGATCTGTTGACAATAGTAAAGCAATGTATTTGCTTCTTTGTGACTTACAAATTAAACTAAATAAGATATCTACATAAAACAAAAAATTAAAAAATTCTTTCAAAGCATTAAAAAGGGCTAATAGCATACTAAAAAGGTTGAAACTGTTAATTTTAACACCAAAATTCTTTTCCATTTTTCTACAGATAAAAGTTTATATGAATTGCTTTGCCTTTACTCCAGCGTGTACGAAATACAACTTAATTTTATATTCAATAAGTCAATTGATGTAGGCTAAAGTTTTACAGTCATAGCTTGGAATCAGGAGGATTTATAATGTCTTTTTCAATTAACTTGTATTTAAGTATGTAAATAATCTTAAGAACTCATACTCAATTTACACTTAAAATACTAGGCGCAAGGTAACAAATCTGAACTGATTTTGTTATTCCCACTTAGACTTTACAAAATCATAAAAATATACATAAAAACACCAAACTATGGAAAAATCTTTTTAAAAGACCAGGAATTGTTTGAGAATTGAATGATACCATGAAATGGTCACAGTTGTAAGTGAGGAGCTCTGTTTATCTGTCACTTGAATTTTAATTGCCTCACTTAATCAATAATAATATCTAAATTACAACAAAGACTTGTCACAGTCGTATTCACATCTAAGGCCTATCAGCTCATCAAAGCCCATTTTCAGTGTACTTTCATCTGGGTTTTTACCAGATCATCTATGGTATTTTCATATTTGCTTTTAAAATAGTTTTATTTTTTGGCTGAATAATTAGTAAATTTTGAGGGATTGAAAAGCTGTTTTAAATCTCAAAGGAAAGAAAAAATTGCTATAAATCAAAGCGAAATTATTTTTGAACAACCTCCAAGTTCTTTAATCTCCCTCTTTCTTGTAGCTCTTTCTCTATTATAAATACAGCCTTTGTGTATGCTTAATTGTATAAAAAAAATGTAGTAGATCCGAAAAAAATAGCTACGGTCTTCTCTAGAACTGTATACCTTCTTCCCCATTTCCAAGTGAGGTTTTTTTTCTTTTAAGGGTTACACTACTTCCAATAAGTATGTCTCTCCAGGAAAATACAGATTTGAATTAGAAAAGTACATATTAAAATATTAACTTACAATTGAAATGCACTTAAAATTTGCATCATATTTTTCATGCATAAGGAAAGAGCACAGCCTTTATAAGTCATAACAAAAAAAAAAACAACAGAAGAAAGTAATACTCTCTATTACCTTTGAGGCATTAAATTTAAAAGCTGACTTTTGTGTATCATAGAATTGTCATTATTTTGCAAAAACCAGATAAGCTTTTTCACTGTTTCCATTTTCAGCCTGGTCTCTTGCAGGCGTTTTTTTAAGTAGTTCACACTTAGACAAGAATAATATTCTTGAGATTTAATGACTGCCCTATTATTATTTACCAAAAGTATCTTTTGCATATCATTTGAGTCTTTCTCTCTATCTATACTATTGAAATTGCTTGATGGACTGTTAATACTTGAAGAACCATCTGAACATGGCAATGTCTGACTCTGAGTAATCTCCTGAAACTTCAACTGCAATCGTCCAAATTTGCGTGAAAGCTCTTGCTGCAGGGTCAGGCTGTGCCGCAGGTTGCGAAGCACACAATTATGTGAGCATACGTCAGCAATATGCAACATGCGAGTAGAGTCTTCAATGTTCCTCAAAACAAAACTGACAAGGGATGGCAATGATCTATCTCGCTGTGGGGAATACACCACACTATCTGTTTTCCTGAGTGTGATAGAAAAGAGAATTTTTGCCATGAATCTAAGGAGTTTACAAAAAAAAATGTATGTTGCTCAAACTTTTTGGGATCAACTACATTTTATAAAAGAAATTGATAAAAATTCAAAGCCTATTCCTTTTCCATCTTTCCATTTTAACTAGTTTGATCTTAAGAAGTATTTGAACTTAAACATAAACATGACAATATCTTTTAAAGGACTTCTTCAAAATCAGTCTGCAATACCAGTTCTAAATCTGGTTGTTTATATCTATTATTAAAGGTAGAAAAGAACCTTCGAAACAAGCCAGCCTCATAGGACTAATCAATAAATTGATTGCTATAAAGATTACTTGTTCCAACATATAACTTATGTACTTTTTTTTTAAACTTAATTGTTATTAATTACAGATAACAATCATTTTATGAAAGAATCAGTCCAAATACTTCAAAATAACCTTTCAAGCAAGTTAATAAATTAAGGATGAAGACCCAATTACTGCGTCAAAAAAAAAAAAATTGACAATGGTAAAAATATTCAATGTTGCATAATATATAAAGGATATAAAATCATAAACCATTACTAAATTAGGTTTTATTAAAACAAAGATAATATAAACATGACAGAAAATATTATTATGTATTTTACACTTACAGTATTACCTCTCTATGCTGGTTAAAAATTCAAAATAAGAATAACTCTTTGATTACTTTCTAGCCCAGTTTAAAAAAAAAGGAACAAAGTGATCCTTAACATCATTTTTTCTCTCTGAGATTATTACCTTTTGGCAGGAAAAATGATGACAACAGGGTAAGAGCTGAATGTAAATTGCCATGGAAGATCATTTACAGCACCATTAATTCTGAGGAAGATAAAGCAAATTATCAGCATGCAATTTATCATATTTTAAAAATGAAGGCCAAGTTAAGGAAGAGCTTTGATTTCACCTTTTCTTTCATCATCTCCAACAAGAATATATTATATTAGACATTAAACAAGTAAGATAATTATGTTGAAAAAATAAACAATTAAAAATTACTGAATTAAGCTCCAAGTCAGAGATGTGATTAATTCTTTTCAAAATCAATATCATTTTTTTATGAAACCCCTGGCTGCTTCATGTTTTTCTTCCCTGTGTGTTAAGGAATTTTCTAAAAAGTGCTTCAGAGTATGGGTACATTTCTACAAACACACCCCAAAACAAAATAGAGTGATGCTAAGTTCTGTTTTTACTCATGACAAAGGTTTGAACCTTGCCTGGAGACTAAAATTAGACATAAAAAGTTGTATTGTGTTGCGGCATCATCAAAATAAATAGGGTTATGATGTGAATGTACCCATGTTCTCTATTTGGAAGACCTACCTGGTACGGCTACAGCGCAATCAAAGGGTTAGTAATAATTATCTCTTAATAATGGAGTCAGGTGAAAGAATGGGGACAATCTAAACGAGCATTTCTAGACCTTGGCACATCAAATTTGGCATAAAGTTTGAAATTGTCCTAAAAATTGAGTGGCAATATTATTTTTCACCAAAATAGTGTTTTGGGAAAATTAAAGACAAAAATATGATAATTTTCTTCAAATAAAAAGGTGAATGTGTGAACTGGGCAGAGATGATAGAAGTGAAACTGAAAGTAGGCCTACAGTGTATACTGAGTGCAGAGATGTATAGAGACAGCTAATTAAAGAATTTAAAAAGACTGCTTCGACATAAATTCTAGATCTAGGGCCTAGCTATTTACAGCAGCTAGACTCAAATGAAAAAGATAGGACCTGTGTTTAGAATGTTGAGGTTTATTTGTCTGAGGCATTTTTTTTTCTCATGGACAATTGTGCGTAGCTCTAAGCCGTGTTATCAAACAAGAAAACTTTAAAGTCTCCACACCTAAGAGGGACAGCACTGTTAATAATATAGTCTGTGAGGAGATATTAACTCTTTGAGGAACAAATTGTTTAAGTGCCAGCCTTTTAATCTTTGATTCCCCTTAGAACAATATAGGTTGTAGATTAAAAAATCTAAAAAACTTACTTATCCCATATTCTCCTTTCTCCCTAAAAACACACGAATCCCAGTCCCAGCAAATTGATACCACGATCCAGTTTTTATTCAGCTTTCATTAATAATAATTATAATAATAAATAAATAAATAGGATTAAAGAAATTTTTTTTACACCAAATCATAAAAGTGTAACTGTTTCTACAATATTTTCTATTTTGTTCCAATTCTCTCATATTAACACTTTAACCTTACTCTCAAATGGTATAAATAGAAAGAAAAATCATTGCTGTAAATGAAAGAATACTACTTCTATGAATGCTCATACTGTTTGGAGTTCAATCCAATTGACTCACCAAATATATGATAAGGTTCAAACCAACCAGTGAATTTAAAGCTCAAGAAGTGTGGGCACCCAAAAGTTAGATTTTTATTTTAACTTACAGTCAAGTCCGCTCATTTTGAAGTATTCGGTTAAAAAAAGGACTCTGAATCATCCGAAATTCGAATTATCAGAATACATAGAGAAAGAGAGTTAAAAAAAATGTGGATGACAAATCAGAAATGTCGTGCAGGGGGTAGGGGTGGGCTTCACCCCTTTTTCTCTTATAGCCTTATTGCAGACTCTTGCCTGTAACGTAGGTGGCAAACACACACACCAGAATAACTTGCCGTGCAGAGCATAGCACTACATGTACTTTGTTTTATAAGCCTGGAAAAGTGCTTTCACTGTGTCAGAATTAAAAAATCACGCCAAAATTGCTTCGAATTAACCAGATCCTTATTTCAAAATTCGAACTAACCGATATTTTTTAATAAAGCTTAAATAGAGAAATATTCGGTAAAATTAAACAACTTCGAAGTATCTAAGAATTCGAAGTATTTGGATTGAACTGTATATATAAAATGATCTCTAACTGGAAGGCACAATTTCATTTCCACTACTCTCTGATAAGCCTTAATATAGAAAAACCACAGTTGTCTCTTTTCTCTAGATATTCTCACTACTCATGTCCTTATTTTCTGTTTTAAGTGATTTGTTTGGATCATGGTGTTAACAGCCTTATTTGAATTGTTGTAAAATAACAAATAACTCACCTGGCAAATGTTATATTGGATGGAGAAAAGTACTGAGCAAGAGACAGGAATGTGTGGCTAAAAGTTTGGCAGAACCCACACCAGTGAGCATAAACCAACAAAACAACATCCTGGAAAACAAGCATTGAAAAAAATGATAGCATTGTTCTGCATTTAGGATATATATTAAGGAATAAAAATAATGAATCAAACTAAGAGAACATCATAAAATATGACAAATATAAAAAAAGTGTTACCCCAAAACTGCAAATGAAATGAAATTAACTTCTTACAAAGAGAACCCAGAATTAAAAGAGTCAATCATAAAAATAAGATAGATAATCGCTTCCACTGTCTTAAAAAAAAAGTTCCATCTTACATTTAGATCTAGTCAGTCAGAAAACAAAAAACATTTTCAAAGTATATGAAACCAGTTTGTTCAAGAATGATCACATATTTTCAAGATTTACAATCAAGTCAGCATAACACAATTTTCAGCACTGAAGTAATGAATAAATATTTTTTATATCTTCAACTTTAACGTGACAATAAATTTTTAACCAAGTCATATAAAGGGTCAAACTTTTATCCAATATCTTCAATATCCCAAAGGCAATGAGTTAAGCATATTAAGTATTGTTCTTAAATCTTATAAAATCATGGTTGAAGCCTCACCTTACTTTCCTCCAAAACAACTTCATGGAAAGTGCTTATGTTAAGCTCTTGCACACATACATTGTTTCCAACACTACATCTACTTGGAGCAAAACTGTGAGAATTTTGGTGCCTCTTCAACAAGCCCAACTCAAAGTCAACAATGAAAGACACTGAAAAAGAATGGGTACAATATATGTGTGTGTGTGTGTTGTGTGTTTCTATATGGTGTTAAAACAGTGATTAGCTTTGAAACCTAAATAAATCTAAGAAAATTAAAAGCAAGAAAAAGATATGTATTTACTCCACCCAAACTGCATGTTCTGATGGAGACAGCTTGAATTATCTATTGATACATGGTGCCAAAATCAAATTTTGAAAAAAAGGTACAAAAATTATATTTTTTAAAATCAAATGGATATCTTTGAGGTATTAATTAAACTCAATTACAATCCACTTCGATTATTTCTAAGTCTTTGGAATTAAAAAATAAAATTTAAATCAACCAAATTTCGAATGATCAGGATACAAAGAGAAAGAGGAAAAAATACTTCATCCTGTCCCAATAAAACTAGTGAATCAATCACCAACACCTTAGATGAAGTGATGACAGGCACAAAACATTGCATACTGAACAATTGAGCCTGACGACCAGCTATATCAAGCCAGCAGCGTGCATTCACGACTTACTTCTTCAAACAGTCTAAAGCTTATTCACCCTTGAGACCTAGATGCCAACCCTCTTTTCCTTAACATTCTCGCAACAGACTTTTGTTGGTGTTAAGTAGGCAGGAGTAACGTACAGTTACACACACTCATGGGAAACATTCACCACTAATATTATTGCCTTGCTTCCTCTAAAGCCAGGAACAGAGCATTTGAATCCAATTACAAAACCAGTCTGCACCAGAGGTAAATCTGGGTACTTTTCTTTTCTTTTTTTGGGGCAACCCAACCAACAAAAATTGGTTATATTAATCTGATCCAGACCTGGATATTAATCTATTTATGATTTTTATCTAAATCTATATTATTGCCTTGTTAAGCTGAGTTCTCCCACAAAAGAAAAAAAAGCCAACATGAACATAAACTATTAAAAATATCTTAATCGAAGCCAAATATTCATCGACCCTCCTAAAAAGACTATTCTCATGCAAAATGCGGGAATGAAATCAAAGAAATAGCTTATCAAAAATAAGAATATGACTTCAGACATGCTTGATTTGTTTCGTGTTGTACTTTTCTTATTGTTTATTGAGATAAGAAAGATAATTCTTACATTTGCCAGCCACTTATCAAAAGCACAAGATATACAAAGTGCACTAGGAATAGTGGGAAGCCTACACCATCATAAGACTTCTTTTTCACAAAAAAGGAGCACCAATGCTCCTGATTGACAATTTTTTAAACTTACCTCCTCAAGGGACATATATATATATATAATTGAAATAATTCTAATGACCAAGAACTTACAAGCATTAAAAAAAATTCTAGCCGAAAGAACTAGAGGGACAAGGAACATTTTAACCATGAAATACTCAAATCCATCAGATAAAGCAAGAAAAAAAGCAAAAACATCAACTTACATGTATTTAAAAAAGTAAGGTTTCCTTCCATCACAAAATGCTGTTCTCTCTAAAGGAGAAAATTTAATGAAATCACAGTTATGTTTGAAAATTTGCACATAAATAGGTATTAAAAGAACTACCTTAACCTCACATATCACAAAAGACATAGCTGTGGAGAAACCTACAAACTTATGCACAGTGGGATATGTCTAGAATTGACATATTTATTTAAATTTACATCCACAAGGAATATTTACAATTTGATAATCTTTCAGATGTATGAACACAAATAATGGATCAAAGGTGTGAATCTAAATCAAAGTAAAACAAATTATATCACAAAGGTGAGCTTTGTTCCTTGATTATCTAATCAACACACTAGCCATGTCATACTCAAAACCATTAACCTATCCAAGCTTTTATTGTTACCTCTTTATCAACCAGCACCAGTGCTGGAGCTGATGGCACACCCAACATGTCAGAGAACATCCAGTGGTTGTGTTGGTCTATAGAGTAGAAGTGCAATGGACTCGCAGTTCTGCAACCTAAGGAGGGGAAACCGTTTCCATCTTGAACTGAAACACCCAGAGAAGGATCCAGCTTTAAAGAGGAGGGGCTTGATGGTGCCACCCTCTGCATACGCTCCAGGCTTAGCCGGTCACACAAACGCCTTGGAATTTCCTCTAAATGGTCGCGTACATACCTGTCAGTCATTCTACGCTCAGTAGACTCTTTCCACAAAAAGTTTTCAGACCTTTGTTGTGTTGCTCCCTGGTCAAAAAGACCATGGTATGCCTGCTGTTGAGAGTTTGCCTCAGAGTTAGTGGAGTTGTGTTGGCAGCAGATGCTGAGTCTACCAGCCCCACTGTAGTTTAGCTGCACGTTACGGCAATCAAGAGGAAGTGGTCTTCTTCTATGGCTGCTGCTGTAACTGCTCGCATTGTTTCTGCTGGTAGTATTTGCGTGATCCCACACCCATAGCAAGATGTGTGCAATCCTCCCACAGCTATTATCACTTAAGTTTTGACAACATACACTGCACACTCTATCAGATGCCTAAAGAAAAAAAAATTCCAACATTTCAATGAATCTTATCTGCCAAAAATATTTTCATCTTATCTGGCTAAAAAACAAAGAGAGAAAAACTGTCTGCACTGAGAAAATAAAAATAATTATCAAAGGATCCAGGTATGTCCTCTAGTGAGTTTATTTTTTAAATCTTGCAGTTGGCAACCCTTTTTGACAAATGTTTTGAATAGGAGGACAAAATGTGAAAAATTTTCTTGATGAGTCTTTCCTAATGAATTTGTGTTCATTGATTTCAGCAAGATGCTAATTTGAAATTTGCCTTGCCATGTTGATGTGAATCAAACCTCTAGCATTGATAACTGGCCCTATAAAATCTCTGCTAACAGCATATGTGTAGTGACACCACAATATGAGACGTTTTGCGGCAAAAGATTACTTGGGAAAATGCCATTTTTCTTGAAAGGCTTGAAATCCTTGCTATTTAAAGTGCTTTCACTTTTTAAACAATATGAAAATTAGAAATTGGAGAGGTATAAGAAGAGGAAATTTCAAGTTTTCTTTAGGAAAATTATGTTTGACGAAAAATGTCTCATTTCGTGGCATCTCTACACTTATGTCTCGAATAACAGCTTCCATTCCCTTTTTATTGGTTTCAAATCATTTTTTTCATTGTAAAAAACATTCCCAAGGGTATAAAAAAATTTTAAAGCATTGATTAAACAGTTAAAATGGAAAATTATTCATTCAATTCATGTAGAATAAAGAAAAAAATAAAACGCTCATATCATTAAAAAAATTTGCATTCATGTACAAGAGAGCAAAATGAGGAAAAAATGGAGAATTCCAATTGAGAGGAACATGTTAATTACTCAACTTTTTTGCTTCAAACTGCCTCTTCAAGGTAACTTTAAATAAGGAACATGGAGATTTATGACAGTAATTTTCTTTGTGAAAAAGTCTTTATTATCTCTTTTATCTATTAATATTCAAAGAATAATGATAACCTGCTAGTAAAAAGATAGCTGAGTCAGACCAAGACTTATTACTGAACTGTGAGTGTGATGAAATTAAAATTTTCGTTTTTCTTACATTGGTCCCAGGAACAATTGCTGACATGCAACACATAACTATCTCCTTCTGAAGTTTTTGGGCCATCTGTCCAGCTTTCAGTGACTGACATGATCTGCTCAACTGCTGATACTGACGTATGGCTGTATGTGCCATTTCTACCATTGTCTGCCGACTGACTTTCACCAAAGGATGAATTTTGCAATCCTGATAGAGAAGGGCCAAATCTTTCACCTTGCAGACAGAGTAAAGGATCAATTTTTGAAAATAACACTACAGCTTATATTAATCAAGCAACACATTCCTCTTTTTCAAATACAAATTAGCTTTTATCCACAACTATACCGCTCCAACAATTTTCTATTTCATATCTTGAAATCTATGCTTCATAAATATAAAGAAATAAAATGACTCTCAAGACAAAGTAACAAATGAAAGTATTTTACCATATACATCAGTTCAGAAAAAGCTTAGATGCTTAGATTTTAGAATGCAGTGGGTAAAAACTTATCAATCCTCACTAAGAGCTGTTATCTTTTCCCAGTATATTGTATGAATTTGAAAAATGAGTTTGATTTTGGTCTTTGTACTGCAGTGGATTATTATCAATAGGCAGAAGCTGCCGATATCATTCATGTGCATGTAGGGTGTTTGCATAGCTAGCTTCAATGCAGTTATCTTATTTCATCATTATATGATGTAATGACAGCAGGCAGGCATAGAAAAATAAGGCTAATGAGAAAGAAAACAAAAGGACAAATTTTTTAAAATAACAAATTTTCTGATTACTATTCAAGTTACTGTATGCTCCTAACTTCTGAGATATCAAAGTATAAAGATGATGCCTTTTTCTTTTCTTAATGTGAATACATTATAATATGCTGTATCCATTTTGCAAATTAACTGACAGATTATGCCTTATTTACAAGGTTCAATGTGCTTATCTGTTATGGCTTCACATAAAATGTGACCCTCACCATCGGATTAAGTTGCATAAATTGGAATCTTTGAAATGATATTGATTTATAACTTGTACAAGTGCTATCAGCTGATACATTCTTTCTTGTATCCCAGCACTCTGGTACTGACTTCAGAAAACTCTTCTGGTCAGGAGAGCAGACCTGCCACTCTCCAGGGAAAGAAAATCTGAATGATTCTGTCAAAAAATCTGAACCTGCCCCAAAAAATCTGAATGACTCGCTTCATTTTTGCCTTTTACAGAGCAGCATGCATTACATAATACATAATGCTGTCTTTGGTCAATGTTCATTCATCAATTTAGCTCTGAAATCTGATAAAAACAAGGTTTCTCAGTTTGTAATTCTTCAGTGTTGAAAAATTCTAAAAAAAATCTTGAGATCTTTTTAACATACCTCTTTCAGTTTAAATCAAGTACTCTATGCCTCAAGATACTTTAAAGTGACTCAATACATTGCATGGCATTGGCGTTGCAGCATTTGATGAATTGGCAAAGAGCACAACTGCCAACCTAGCTCGTGAGGGAATTGTACAACATGACTTCAAAAGGTTTATTTTTATATAAAAAGGAGTAAATGTACTCCTTACAGAAAGGGTTAAAAAAATGACACGTTTGATGCTCCATTTCTGATTTTAGATAATCTTTCTTCATGATGTATAGGCCTTTCTCACACTTAACTTGGGAAAATGAAAAATCTCATGAATTTTGCTAGATCCAGCTGTTGAAAACTTAATCAGATATTTCATGGGGAGCAAATTGACAATTTGCTGGAAAGTTGTAACATTTTATTTTATAAATAATCTAAAGAGCGCATTCCACTCTATTGTTCAATCCCTTCATTGAGAAACAGGTCAATTTAAGTACACATATTACACTACGGCTGTAAGATTGTTAACCATGATTTAGATGTAATTTAGATCTAGATATAAATCTACATTAGATAAAATGATCAAAAACATAGATCTTGTGAAGATTGTAAAGTTTGCATCCGGATAAAGCATCTTAGGCGTATTATAAGAATGAGATCTAGATCTAGATTTTACTTTTCACAGACCTAAAATTACAGAGTCTCAAATCATTTCATCTTGATTTACTCTAGTTCTTTTTAGGATTTCTCAATTGATCTTGATGAAAAAAGTGCTGTCCTGGAATAAAAATTACTCTTAGAAAATAAAGTAAGAATAACCCTTTGTTGGAAATAACGGCGAAGTCTGGATGTGAAGATAGAGAGACGGTTGCGCAGACGAATAAACTCAGCAGAATCAATATTTGGGGCAGTTACAACTTAAATATTAGTATCAATTTCAATACTGGATTGAAAATACATAATAAAAAAAATAATGTCGATATATCATAATTATATCGTCTGTATTTATTCTTTTGTGCAGGCTATCTTTCAATCTTGTGGGCCTAATTAAAAAAAAAAAAAAGGTGAAATGTTTTTAATCGTTGAGGTGAAAACTTAGTTCAGGAAAAAAATCAGAATATTTCCTAAATATTCGTAAAATCGGAAATAGACCAAATTTCCATAAAAAATCGGAATGATTCCGATTAAATCAGTATGAATGGCAGGTCTGAGGAGAGTAGCCACTAAGCAACAAAACTTTTAAGTTTCAAACCAGCAGAGTGAAAAACTCTAAAGCAGAATTCAGTTTAACAATAAACCTGAAATAATTCAGCATTGTGGGGGTTCAAATTTCTTTACAGTATTATCACAGCTACTTTACAAACAATAAAAACGTACAGTTGTTTGGTCATAGCTTCACCTTCTCACCATGTGCAATAAAAGCTCTGTGTCAAAAAGAGGATCCTCCACATGAAACAAAATCAATGCTGGTCCTTTATTGATTTCTTCTGCCAGTGCTTTACTCTTCACACCTTCTAGTGAAAGCCTCTTGACCACTTCCTGTGGATAAGTGTACAACCTCATAGAGATCGACATTTTTTTCTCTTTTAAATGCGAGCTGTCAGAGTTTTCATTAAGACCAAATTCTTAGAGATTCAAGATATAAAAAATGACCTAAGATTCACAAAAAGCAAGTTCATAGATAGGTTCTAAAGAGGCAAGTTCATAGACTGAGAGCGCTGGGTTTAAAGATTTACATATTTTCAAACCTTAAACACCTTCATAGATGAGACAAAATTAATGCAGTTGCCATTGCTGGGTTTTATTATATGCATCACTGCTACAGCCCTTGCAATAAAGAGTGAAAACTTTGTTTACAGCAGGATTTCGCCTGGACTTTCAATTTATACTGTTAAGATCTATGAGAGTTATTTTTGTAATGACAAGGAGCTTTACAAAAGGCAACTAAAATCAGCCATGTACATAGACAGCAAAGATATTTTAAAACATACCTGGCCTTTGTTATATAGAGACCAATTCACAATATTTGAACTTGTTATATTTTTTCCGAAAGGATATATCTGTGAAGAGTTAAATATTGTAAATGAGCAAAACCAAATCAAATTATGTTAATTATAAATTTTGTGCGGTACACTTATTAAGACAAGACAGGATTGTACAGCAAAATCTGTTTCCCATAAGTTTAACAAGGTTTCTTAAAAAAAATTCCATTAATTTCAGAAATAGCTTAAATAACTTCTTTTGGTGTATATGGAACATGACAGTATAATTATAATAATCAAAAAATAAAAAAGAGGGCTTATAGGCATTGTAAACATAGTGCTATTCTACCTTAAGTGTTATTAAAAAATCAGACGTACATATTCTTCTCAATGATTTTCTATCATTTCTACTTCAACATTCTTTGACGCACATATTCTGGTGCTCATGTGATATTAGCAAAGTAACATGTAAGACAAATATTGTATAACTAAATATTGTACTGTAATGCCCTGATTAGGAGGAAAAGGGTGGTTAGTGTATCTTAAGAAATGAAGGTATTTGTGAAGATGATAAGCCTTTTCTGATATTTCTTTCCAATTGTTAAAAACCATACTAATTTTTTACTAAGGGCCTTTAAGAATAACCATATAGCTGCCTAGTCACAAAGATAAATTCTAATTACCTTACAATTTAGACTATAAAGAAGTTAACATTAACGACAAAATTCTAGCAACTGCAATCATGTTTTTGATTTGAACATATTTTAGTTCAATAGAGACTAATTGGAGATGTAAAAAATCAGGATCAAATATAATTTTGAGTACAACTAGGTTTTGTTTTTACTTTAATTTAATTATTTAATCCCAATGACATGAAAAATTAGGAAAGATTAAATACATGTATACAAATACAGAACAAAATAGTGCCTCATCTCATACTGATTAATGCTTCTGTAACTATCAAGTACTTTCATGGTGCATACTTAAGTTCATTCTTTCATTTTTACCATGGAGCTGTTGGTGATTCTAAAGAGAACAATACTTTCATAGTCTGTCATCCCCAGTTGATTGGCAATGTTGGAATGTGTTACAACTGCAAGTCGTATTGGCTGTAATGGATCTAAAGAAAAGATGTTGAAAGGTACTGTTCACTTTATGTGGATGAAGATAAAAAAGAGAGAGAGGTGGTGTAGGGGAAGGAGGGCAACCTATGTGAGAGAGAGAGAGAGAGAGAGAGAGAGAGAGAGAGAGAGAGAGAGAGAGAGAGAGAGAGAGAGAGAGAAAGTGAGTGTGTGTTAATGATACTTTAGCTAAGATTTAAGTATAATACTATTGTCATTCATGATTCTATAGAATTTCTGTTAAACATGCAGAATTATGTTCTAACTTAATATTAAAAGAAAACTTTATTTCAAATTGAACATAAGGTTCGGAAATAATTGTGACAGATTATTCATTATTGTAAGGAAATGCAGTACACATATCATTGCCTATGTGTACTGTCACAGAGGGCAGCCTTACTGTTCGGGAGTGGGGTGATACCTTTGACATCTACAAGATGTCCCAAGAAATTAAGTTCACAAGCACCAAATACACACTTAACATTGTTTATGATAAGTCCATGTGAAGAGAGGAGCTGAAACAGATACACAAATATAGGCAAAGCGCAAGTCACAGAGTAACACATCCATTAGATATTGAAGCGACTGTTTGTTTAACCCAAGAGCTTACAAAAAAACTCTTCAAAATCAAAGGGGGTGATTAAAGCTGCCTTTTCTATGAACAAAAAAGGAGTAGATTACGCCGAAATCTTGAATATGAGCAGCAGATACTGGTATTCGTCAGATGATATATTGAGAAACCTTAGCCACCATAAGCCTTGATAAGGATAACATCTGACATCAGCTTCAGAGACAACATGATTTGAGGATTTGGAGTGGCTGACAATATTTATTTCATCCGTTGAAAGAATTTTATTTTAACATCAGCCAGTTCTTTGGTCAAAGCGATGGGTTTGGGCATGTGTTGGAGGGCCATGGGTGACAACGTGATGCTTCACTCCTTATTTGTTAGCAAAATTGGAACTTAAGAAGTGTTATGTAAGGAGCTCTAGGAACTGATACAGCTGGGTGAAATATTTGCTTTGAAAAATAGAATCCTAAATCTGCTTTCTCAGCATTTTGCTTCTTGAAGAATAGAAATATTTTCAAAACAATAACAGCTGCAAGTACGAGAGCTAAACCTGAGATACTAATGGGAAACTAGTTGATGGATGGATTTCTTGGTTTTTAGCAGAACACACTGTGGCTGGGAAAGATTGGTTGACAATGTGAGGAAACTTATTGGATGCCAGAACAACATGCTTTGCAAACACAATCAGCAGCTTGTGCCAGCTAGTTGAGGTCATCAAATTCCTAGCTTACAATAATGTTGTAAACACGAGCATATAGTTTGAGAGGATTAATCTTCCTAAGTAAAGCAGATGGTTTTCTTCCACCAAGTCCATTAATAGACAAAAATAGTTTGTTATCTCTTTACACATGTGTCTTGACCAGTGTTTTGCATACTACAAATTTTCAAGTGCTTTCTCCAGGACATGACCATGGAACTCATTTGCTGATGATTCTAAATCAAGGGCATTGGGCAATATCTACGCGATCATATTTGGTTTGAGTTTGAGTTATGTTATTAGTGCCAAACTGACTCTGCTCTAGCAAGCTTGTCTAAATCTTGGAAAGCTTGATTGACACCAGGCTGACTTAAGTTTGGCTGCTGGACTGCGGGATGAGGAACTGCGGTTGACTTGCCAAAGTAGCGAGAAATGCTTGGGTTTAGATGTTTTAAGATTCAGCCAGTGCATATTTCTTTATGATTAACGTTGTTAGAATAAGTAGTTTAACTAACTAAAAAAATCCTGAATCTAGCATGATAGCACTGGTCTAGATCTATTTTATATGTCGTGGGGAGACAATGCTAGTGTAGATCTAGGTTAAATAAAAAAAAGTCTTTGTTGAGATCATCTATTTAGAATTTAAATTAATGCACACAAAACTATGATCTGATTTAACATCAAATTGAACAGAAATTTCAGAAAAAATTCTGATAGATTGTTCAGCAGAAGATGGATTGTGATTCCTCCTATAGCGAAAATCAGTACGTGTATACAATAACAAAAACAATGGAAGGAACTATAGCCATAACAATACCAATAAAATCAATTTCACCTTAACAATTACAATCATAAACTAAAATCCTCAACTTGTCAAGAAAAGATGATAACAATGGAGCCTACTGGACACCCAACATGCTAAAAAGATGAGGGTTAAGCAAGCAAGCAGGTGATGATAACTACAATATCCCTACAGTATCTCTATCTCCTATACCTTAGACTTAAGTGGCTTTGTATCTATGCCAGCCCATCAGAACAGGATGACTTGACCTGGTACCAATTGCATGGTCCTGTATCCCATGTTGCTCTTGGTTGAGTTACCTTCATAGTACTTGTATTATTGCCTAGTGTCCTAGATAAACATAAATCAATTTTTGGACGACTAGCCTGTTGTTTTTGTTTTTTTTTTTTAAATCAAAATTAACAGTGTGCATTCTCAATATTGATCTATAGCTAAGTTCTAAAGTGACGTATTATAGAGGAAATTTATTGCTCTTGACAATCAATACTTTCAAATATAAATAAGCTTATGTATCACCTCTTGTACCATCTAAGAGACAGCAAATATAGTTCGAAATTTTTTAAAATTACAATTTTGAAGGGCAAAAAGGATTTTTTAGTTTTCATACCATCAAGCAAAATGGATACAAAATACAAAGCAAATTTAACAAAATGACTCTAAGAAATATTTTTGCACTCTACTTATGTGTAATTACCTCTTTCAATGATCCTCATAGAGGCAAAGTAGAATTGGCGATATCCACCAACATGGCTTTCACATGACAAGTTGAAATAACCAAAGACAACAGTCTAAAGAAAGAGCAAGTAAAAAATCACAAAAAGAATTACAAACTCATGTTGAAGTAGAGAATTTCTGTTTAAAAAAAGCCAAATTACAAAAATAATACACAGAAGAAGCTTTTTCCTTCAACTTCAAGCTCATAATGACTATTCTTTATTAAGATCATGATAAATAGAATTATAATAATGATAATAATAATAATAATAACAATTTTCAAATTGAGGTAAAAGCCAATTTTTACACTTCTGAAGCCAAAGTTAAAACAATCAATACATCAAAGTAGGCGATACAAATTACTGATAAGTGGAAGCTAGACTTATTTCACTGGACCTTTTCTCTATCTTATTCCCTAAACCTCTCAGTCTTTCTCTCCCACACTCTCCCATTTAGCTTTGACTCTCCTTCCCCCAACCAAAAACAAAACCTTCTTCTCCCCTTTAGCTTTGACTCTCCTTCTCCCAACCAAAAACAAAAACAAAAAGAAAACCTCACATCATGTTTGGCTATCAGCTCCACAATTTCCTTCTTGGAATGAACTACACTCACAGGATGCATTAGGTTTTCCACAAACTTCACAATATGTTCTGCCCTAAAAGTACCTGGATAGAAAGAGGGATGATGAGTACTTTTTGAGAATTTTCGCATTTAGCAGAAGTTCTGCAACAATGTATTAGCTCACAATACTCTCAAACTAACACCAAGTATACTTGATATTATTTTCATTCATGAGCATGTTGAGAAAAATCAATCCTAATTGATGAGGTACGAGCTAGAGATAGATGGCTATGAATTTCTTAAACTTGGTGCAATCAAAATCAAGTTTCTAAATTCTTTGATTCTGTTACTTAGAATGATTGTTACAGCTAGGATATAAAGGAAAACTTTGGCACCTCTGAAAACAGCTAAGTTTTAAGAAAGATGTAGAGAGAAGAAAAGAAACTGAGGAAGCAGGAGAAAATGAAGCAAAACAGAACGCAAAAAACAGCTGTCAACCTCAGGCTTACCAGAGAATCTATAACCATCCAGCTTTGTATGATAAACCATTAAAACTGGAAACATTAAGAACTTATAGCGCTTGCGACACTCTCCCTCTGACCACCAACAGTTGATAGCAGCAAACCGCACCTAAGATAACAAGTGCTCTATTAATCAGAGAACAAAATTGTTACTGGCACAAAAATCTTTGCATGGATATTTTGAAACAAGTTCAATAGCTTCTCTTGTATTGAAAGGCACTTTTCTGACAACAGATTAGGTTCCTTAATTTGATGCAGTGGCAACTCTGCACATATAATATTACATACCCTAAATAAAATTAGAGGAAAAAATTAAATCAATGGCAAAAGAAGTAAATATGGCTAGTGATTACTGAGAAGCATCTTTGTTTCACTATGCAAATGAGGAATCAAAAAAGCATGTATGGTGCAAGGTGATCTAAAATGACCATCAGATACGGATGTGTGAAAAAAATTATACAGTAAACACTCCACTAATAATTATATGAAGTGTTTATCTTTAAATTATAACCAAAGTGTTAATATGTGAATGGCATGTCATCTGCATTCTATGACACTCTATGAGAAAAGAAGTTCAACCAAATGCTGTTCGCAAACAATAAGAGTTCTATTATTGCAAATTACACTGAAATAAGTTGAATACTATGTATGTAAAAATAAAGTACCACCCAGATTTGAACTTGTTTTCTAACTTTATGCTTATTTTAAAATTTTGCACAGTAAGCCAAAACTCTTTCAATCTAAAACACAGATTCTTCATATTATTTTTAAGTTTGAGTTTTGCCTCAACTCAACTACATTTATAACTGCACCAGTGATTGCTGGCTAAAATATATATTTGTCCCCGACATTCTGTCAAGGACTTACTTCAACCTATGACACTAAGGACTAGTTAGTAAATAGTAATGTAGCGGATTTTCCTGCATTGTATGTACAAAATACACAAGATGCTCTGCTGACCTCACATTAATACCAAAACAAATGAAGCGATAGTGAAAACAAAGTTTTCTCCAGGTCAGATTTCTAAAGTAATTTGTTTTTATTACCGTGTAAATATCTTATGACTATAGGTTTGAATTGGTAATCACTCAAAAAACCTTAACTATTTTATACAATTTACAATTATTAAAGATTGCAAAGCCTATTTCCGATGAAATTAACATCGAATCTATATATTCTGCTTGAGTAAGGTCAGTTCTCCAGATTCTTAAAAGGAAGGACAAAGACTTATGTTCATAAAATACTGATAAAGTGGTAGAAGATTGCCTTTACCTTTCCCTCCAAGTAAAGAGCAGCTTTGAGATACTCAGATCGAACCGCTCTAGACTTGGTACACCATGGAGCATAGTACAGTGTGACAACAATATCATCCTGATGCAGCATCTGGATGAGTGGTGACAGCGTCCCAAGTGGAGCATCGTGCACAGGGCCAGATGGGGGAAACATGAACTGAGGTGGGCGTGGGGGCAGCACAACTGGCTTGCCTTTAGAGCTGAGTCAAAAAGATCACAAAGACTGAGTTAAAATTTTGTTGATAAACAAGTGAGGTATTTTTCCCTAAAACTTTTATACGATGGAACCTATTCTGGAACGAACAAGGTAATCTTTAGAGATGCATAAATTGGCTTTATATTCAAATCCCATTCATCATGCAATTTACATAGGCCCCTACATGTTGTTAATAGATCTAGATCTAGTATAATAGTATGAACACATTCAACTTTGAAAATTCTTGTAAAATACCTCAGCTTAACAGGCTGATAATGTTATTCTTTACTAAAAAAAATTAAATTAGAGGTTAGAACTTTTCAATTTAAAGAAAATTGTCTTACATCATAACAAAAATTGCTTACCAAATTTTAGCACAAAAAATGTAGTTTTAAAACTACTCAAAGCCTGAATTCTTCAGCTTTAAACTGACCTTCTTGTTTCTAGATCTAGATCTAAATCACACATTAGAAATAGGATAAAAATTAATAAAAAAGGCCAATATTTCTTATGTCAGTTGAAATCGAATTTGGTTTCTCAAGTTACTAGACTTCTCTAGATCTAGATCTAGATCTAGATCTAATCTAGATTAGTTAGGCCTACTTATTATCTATCGCTCCCAAACTAGTAGATGAAGAGATATAAGCGTATAAGATGTAGTTGTAGATCTAGATATGGTAAAGCCAGATTTAGAACCTTGATACCTCAATTTAAAAATCTAAATCAATCATTCAATTTCGTGGATGGATCGGATTTAGAGCTAGATCTAGATCTGATCTAGACTAGAATAGATCTACAGAGCAGTTTATTTAGCTTTACCTGCAAACATATTCGATAATGAATGATGTAAGAAATGTCACAAAAAAGCAGCATAATTGAGGATGACGGGCCATTTCGCGGAGTAAGTCATCTGGCCGTTTTATGAAGCCGAAAACCCGAGAGACATGTGTGAAAAGTGAGGGTTTATCCGCCATTGACGGACGCACACGTCAGTGTTGTTGTAGACGCTCCTTACTCCCCTTCATTCATTTCTTGACTGCTGTGCTGGAGCCTACCACAACGAAGAATGGCAAAGAGCAGGCTTTGTTTTTTTTTTTTTTTCTTATCTCGATTAACTAGAGCATAAAACCATGGGAGGTTTTATTTTGTGTGTGTGTGTGGTTTTTTATTTAATCTGGGCCAGAATGTAACCAATTCTAAACCTTTCATCTCTGATTCTTTTTGATAACCCTAAACACACATGCATAAATATGCGATCGGGGTTCAAGAAGTCTTTGGTCTAGTTATGAAGCAATAGAAATAGAGCTTTGTAATTTAACCCTAAACTGTTACATTTTTATTTCACAACATAATCATCACACGGAGATACACATTAATTTCTGCAGCCTCTCTTTGAAATTAAAAATTCCTTGACTAAAAAGGTCAAGAATGGGCTCCTAACCAGTCTTCAACAGCTTCACTGGCGTCCTGGTTGTCATGGAAACGGCATCCTTTGAATGTTTTTTTTTTAGATTATGTAATAGAGGGGAAAATTTTTTTAGGGGGTTACGTCTGGTGAATAAGCTGAGTGTTGCAGGATTTCTGTCTGGAATGCGTGTCGTGCCCTATGCACAGGGGGCATTGTCATGCAGTTGGAGGACCTAATTAATTAATGGGATTTTTTTTTCACACTTTTCCACACACATTTTAACTGCAATTTTATCAGTAAACACGAGGAGCAGTCGCCTGTGACGGTTTGTCCATTTTCCAGTTTTGTCCGTCATAACTCTAACTTCCCAATCCCAAAAAACACGACAACATGACGTTTCCACTTAATAGTGACACCAGTCCTTTGCTTTCTTAGGTGAAGGAGAACAAGGGTTTTTTTTTTTTTAATATATTGCATTGACGATTTTTTTTTTTTTTCTCTGGATCAAAATGATAAACTTATGTTCATCCATAGTCACCGTTTTTTTAAAAGAAATGTGTCATTGAATTTCATTAGATCGAGAGTTTTGCAGGACTAAACCCGCTGCTTCTTTTGCAAGGTGGTCAAAAGGCGAGGTACCCACGAAGCAGAGACTTTATTCATATTGAAATAGTCATGGAGAATCAGTTCAATTGAACCTACACTGATTCCAGTTTCACTTGAGAGCTGTCCGACCATTATAGAGTAGATCTTATAGAAGCAGTTTGTGTTAACATTATCTTCAGTTAACACAATAGGCGGGCACCCTTCACGATCTCGATCCATTACACACGTAAATCCAGGTTCGATTTTTCTTACCCAGTTAGTCACAGTATTATATTGAGGAAATTTGTGATTTTGAACTCGGATCATTTCCAGAAAAAAATATCAGAGGAATTTCCTTGCAAGTATAAAAACTTGATAACCGAACGATATTCAGTTTTAGCATTGAGAAATAAACGATTAAACGATCTAACAAATGGCTAATTACCGTTGGATTATCCTAAAAATTAGCATCGTGCGTTCCAAAGATTTGATCTGAAGGCTGACAAAATTTAAATACACTACCTATACCACGATTCCGTCTTACTCATAACAAGGACTTTTTGGACCTCACTCGAATTATGTAAGATATGTATATTTTTCAAATGAAAAGCCCGCCTCTACAAAGAAACTTATTGTGTCTAGGCCAAAGTTCTAGTTAGATTTAGAAAAGTTTTGTGAAATAACAAGGTGCGATGGATATCCGTGTACATTATATATTCCTCATTCACCTCTTTTCTCCCTTCCGACCCTCCAAATCTTCTGAGATGTAATTCTCGACAGAGGGCCGTATTATAAACAAAAAATGTTTCCGATGATCGTAAGCAAGCGCTTTCCGCGTGGGCTTCAGTGTGTCAACAATTTCCAGCCATATATTCAATACCGGCCAGAAACGAAGCGGTTACGTGATAACATTAGGGAGATTATCTTCGAAACCTGAAATAAGTGCCACATTAAAAAGAAAGAAGAAAGCCGATCACTCCAGCGTCAGCCTCAATTGTTAGGACTTTTAACAGGGTATTACCTCTCTCTCTCTCTCTCTCTCTCTCTCTCTCTCTCTCTCTCTCTCTCTCTCTCTCTCTCTCTCTCTCTCTCTCTCTCTCTCTCTCTCTCTCAGAAGCCACAATAAAGGCGAAATGTTTATATGTTAAATCTATACTTGTGTTGTTTCTTTTTTAGTCCCGTAGTTATAAAGTTGTGTGCCTGTGTCTTTCTAGACCCCCCCCCCCCCCGCCCTCTTTCTCTCTCTCTCTCTCTCTCTCTCTCTCTCTCTCTCTCTCTCTCTCTCTCTCTCTCTCTCTCAGAAGCCACAATAAAGGCGAAACGTTTATATGTTAAATCTATACTTGTTTTTTTTTCTTTTTTTAGTCCCGTAGTTATAAAGTTGTGTGCCTGTGTCTTTCTAAACCCTCTCTCTCTCTCTGTCTCTCTGTCTCTGTCTCTCTCTCGTTCTCTCTTTCTCTCTCACACACACACACTCACAAACACACATAAACCTAACTCTGTGTTGAAATAGATTTGTTTTTCTTCTAAGATCGCTCCGGGAAAACTTGGGAAAACTTGTCAAGCCTTCTAAGTGTTAGAAAGTTAGATTTTGTCGAGGATATTTTGAGGAGATTCTTTAGCTGTCCTTGCAAGGATCATGATAAATCTATTTCGTCAAGGGATCGACTACACAGTAATATAATTCTATAACCAATGGCATGACAATTGACATCAATAAGTATGGGCTAGGCCCTAAGATACAGACCCCTTTTGGTTTTTTTTTAGATCAAAGCCAGGACTCTTGCTTACACTTCAAACGATACAGAATAAATTATTCTTTTAAATTAAAGCCGCCAACCAGCTTCGAGTCGTGTTAGTTTCCTTTATATCGAATGTCCATCTTAGTGTGTATGTACAGCATCGCAGAGAATGCCAAATGACTGAGTTGGAGGAGCATTGAATTAATAGCCAGGAGGTCTCAGGTTCAGTCCCTGGCTACTGGACCATCTTATCAACCTCAACAAGAGGCAGTCGGAAACCTGCAATCGCTACAAAAGTATGAATATTGAAGAATGCAAAAGTGAAAAAAAAAACGAAAAAAAAGTTATAATGAGGCAGTAGAGTTGGGTTTGGGGTCCCGTATTGAAAGACAAAGATTTTAAAATTTAATTCACTGGACAAATTCACAAAACCATTTTGTGATTACAGAAACATAATCATAATAAAAGCATAACATATTTATGATGCTTTTAGCTTGTACCTAAAAAGAAAAAAGCACAAGAAGGAAGGAAAATGCTACATTTTTTATTTGCTGAAAACATGAAAGAGGAAAAAAGACACACAAAAACAACAACAAGAACAAAAACAAAACAAAACAAGGCGTACCATTATGTGAAAATTTATCCATGCTTGGTGGTTAATCTTTAAAATAATCCATTATATTCATCATACTAAATGGACACACCTTATTAAAAAATACTACTAGTACTCGATAAACATTCATAAAATAAATGGCATAATAATAAATCATTAAAACTCTTTGTGAATATTATAAGCTATTAGTTCCATATATAATTACATGACCCAATCTCTACACTTAAATAAAGATATTTCCATAAATTTTTGTTTGTATCCGTCGAGTGCAAATGTTCTTCCTAAATCGTATTATTAAGAAAAGGCTATGTGTATGAAGAATGTTCAACATTCTGGGTCGTAGACTGATTAAAAAACTTGAATTAGCTTTCCGACGATAGTAAACTAAAATAAATGTATACATGTATTCTTGTCATGGGCTACGAAGCATAGTAAAGTTCTTGAGCAAAAAACAAAACCGGTCTCGAGGTTAACTCAGAGAGAGGCTCTATAAAAAGTCATGAAGGAGTTAACAAAGAGGGTTAGATTCATTTAAGTGTTTTGAGAGACAGAGAGAGAGAGAGAGAGAGAGAGAGAGAGAGAGAGAGAGAGAGAGAGAGAGAGAGAGAGAGAGAGAGAGAGAGAGAGAGAGAGAGAGAGAGACAGACAGACAGACAGACAGACAGACAGATAGACAGAGACAGAGACAGAGACAGAGACAGACAGACAGATACAGAGAGACACACACACAGAGACGGAGAGATTGAGAGAGATTCGTCAACGACAAAACTCATTTATTGATATCTTTTTTTTTTACATGGCAGTACAATAAAGCTAAAATATATCGTTTGAAATTCATTCAAATCAATTTTTTAAACCCATAACATGTCCTTGTCATTGTACATCCAGCAGATAATACTTGTATTAGTCTTTATAGAAAAAGCTACATGCCACATGTTAAATATAGCCAATGAGTCCATGTCAAAAGGCATTTTACAAAGTCTCAGAAACATCTTGCCACTGATGAGAAAGTCAGCAGGATACAACAAAGACTGTACATCTGATAGAAAATGTCGTTGATACACTTCGAACTCCTATGTTAAAGTGCTGCTGCTTATGCCAGATTGCAAGAATTAGCAGCTGGTAAGTCCTTGCTAACAAGAGCACTTCTTGCACCCACGACGATTAATCCATCTTCTGTAACCAAACCTGCAGAAGTGAGGGCAGATAACGGGCGGACAGAGCAGCCTGTGATGACGCCTGGGGTACCGGTGAATTCCGAACCGTTTGTGTGACACAGTCAGGCCGTTGGCCAGGTACGTACTTTCCCAAAGTGAGACCATAGCTAGGGCAAAACACAGGACGAGCAATAGGCGTGAATAAGACATTTTTTTTGTCTTCTTGCCGTATAAATTGAAACTTAAAATACAGAACTTTACTTGCAATAATAAACAGTTCTCTTTAGAGGTTACGCAGATCAAGATAAGTTTTGAAAAATGGTATCAAATAGGTAACTTCATTAACAAAATTAGGAATATTATTTTTAACAAACAAAAAACAAACAAAATAGTGTTTGTTTTATACCAACTCCACATTTTTGTCTCTCTTTTATATTGGACAAACTGTGCAAAGTACTCGCATTTATATCTGTGTGTGTGTGTGTGTACAAAGGGATAAACACACTAGATGATATCATCGGCACATAGGCCTACACATACTTCCGGAAAGATAGAGACGTGTGAATCCGCACCTAAAACAAAGGAATGTATCGCTTTTAAGTAAACAAAATTAATCAAACATTAAAAGGGACACGAAGTCTAAATATCTGTAAACAAAGTTTAATTCATTGTACTTAAGGAACTAATTTGATACAGTGGATGGGCACCATGAAGAAGATCCCGCAAGAAACAAGTCAGAAAGGACACAATTAATTTATCTCATTTTTATCGCTTCTGTGGCATACTATTAATTTCACCAGAACTAATTCAGATGTTTTTGTGAAAACGGATAGCTTCAGTTGCGTGACACTTTCAGACCAAATACCATGTTTCTCTCTGTCTTAAAAGCAAAGGTAAATACCTGCCAAGGAACGCGAGGTCATAGTTCGAGTAGTAGTAAGAAATTTCATCTATTTTCCGCCTTGTTCTCTGTCTTCCTTTCAGTCTCTTTTCATCTGTCTATCTTTTCCTACCTATCTCTATCTATCTATCTAGGCCTATCTAGATTTCTCCCTTCCAACCTTTTTTTTAAAAGCAGCACTAACCATAAATTATGGAATAAGAAACTTCAACCTACCTTCTTTTACATATCCTCCTTCCTCCATCATCTTCCTATGTGACGCTTTTCTAGTTCCATCAATTTATTTTACTACATTAGTCAATATACACTCGTTTTTTTCTTTCATCCGACGATGTCAATTTGTGGCTGTCCTACACAAATTTAATACTAACAAACACAACAATCAGTTGATTAATGAATCGGCGCTAAGGAAAACGAAAGTTCATCATTGAAAAAATATCGTTGAACCCTTTCAGCTGATTATAATGACTAGGGTGCAATTATTTTAGGAAAAAGTAGAAAAATGTCTGTGGTGTGTCATCATGATATTAAGGTTCTTTAAAAAACTAAAAAAAAAAATAATAAAATAAATAATAACCGCAAAGAGACAAAAACGCAAAAAGAAAGCATAATTCTCCTCCACCCCCCCCCAAAAAAAAAAAAAAAAAAAAAAAAATCAAACAAAAACAAAACAAAACAAAACAAAAGAAGACAAAAACAAAAAACAACAACAAAAAAAAAAAGGAAAACAAAAAAAAGCATACTTTTGAAAATTAAAAGGAAAAAAAATCAGAAACGTACTGTCCTCGGTAAGCTACTAATGTCCGTTCTGATAGTTTTAAATTAATGAATATACATCGATCGCAGCACTTTCTGCAATACTATGTAAGAAAAACTTAGAGAAGTCTTTACTAAGTGTTGTTTAACAAAATACATCCGACACAGAAATACTGTAGGTATTTTCACGTGCTTTTGGGTTTTGGGTGGCTGTAGTCAGAAAATTGAAATTGATTTATGATTACCTTTGGTAACTCTGGTAGCCCAAACCTAAACACCAACCATGCATATGGCGCATAAGCGAGTCATACAGAACATTATTATTTATCTATTGATTTATTCTTTTAGCCTGTTTAAAAAAAGAAACAAAGAAAAACAAATGTCAAATTCATCAGGTTACCCATGCATGGCTCATTCCCTCCTCCTTCATACATTATTTTGTAATGCCAGCCCTTTGAAACTCCACCACTACATTTTTGAACCATTTTCCCCGTTTCCATTAATAACCACGCTTCAAACTTTTACAGCTCCGAGTTTATTGTTTTGGTAACACGAACTACCAATACAATCAACGAAAATTTCGTTTTCAATACTCCTACCTGGCTTACAAACTCACTGAGCCACAGTTGCAATGAAAAAAAAAAACATTTAATTTTTGAAAAATCTGCCAAGCTGTAAAGAGACCAATTTAATGTTTGTGCAGTACTAATTACAGTCTTAAACACGCACGGCGCTCATTGAAACCGAAGCTTCTACGGTAGTCAAACTTGGAAAAAAACTCATCAAGTCATTACTAGTGTTTCCTGGTGTTGCTTGATTGTCATTATCAATTTTTAATGAATGCTGTCCCATTTGAAGGTTAAAATTAAGGGCCAGAACTTGGTTTTTACCAGAGTGTGTATATAGTTGGTTTTACTTAATTCGAGATAGATCTACCGCAGTCACTATCTCGTATCTCGCATTGTACTGTGACAAGCTTTGTTGATGGTTCAGTGAAAGATCAAAATAGTAAATAAGATTTGTATAGCCTAAAGTTTCGTGATTCACTTTTTTTTTAAAATAACGCTCACTTTCTCAGTAACTCTCTAGGTAGCAGTGATGATAAATCTACGATTTATTCTTAAGAATTTATTAATGCCTTGACGGCGGTACATGATTTCATCGATGTTAACATGATAATTTAGCTTCTCCTTGCGGGCTACTGCACCAGTATAGTTTACAAACTTTTTCAGTCTTATGATGTCCAAGATGATTGAAATTTTGCTTTATGATTAAATTTTCTTCTCTCAGGAGAATCCAATAAATATGGGAGTGGCTTTTATTGATATTATAATACCTCTACAACCCACTGCAGTGATTTCACTACCTCAAATCTCAATTTTACCGCGCTTATTATCTCCTGAAATCCAGTGGAGCACCTAATTTTTGCATCGTGCTTTTAAACATGTGAGCGGTGACGCCTTTCTATGAGCCATCACCTGCTGGACATTATCAGGATATCATAAATTCGTAACTAAAAAGCAACCCGAAAAGACTATCGAAGAGTGAATCTCAACTTACGGGTATTTCTAAGACCACATTACATAACTTGGCTTCAAGCATGTTTAGTTAAGTTAGTGCTCATCGAAAGCTAAGGCTCAGTTCCTGGAAAAAAAAATAAACAAAACGTGACTCCAAACCTCAATGGAACGTCGATAGATCTCAGCTGGGGTTTGGCGCTTCACCCTTGTAAAAGAAAGGTGTCATTCTTCTATGCTAAACGCCTAGAATCTATGAAGCGATAGTTGTTTCTTAGCATCCCGCCTTCAGAAATTGCGAGAATGATCCGCATAGCGGATTACGTGATTGAACTGGTTCTAGGCAGCCTTGTCATCCTGGTAGGCTTGGTCACCAACTGCTTAAGCGCCCGAGTATTTTGGCACCAAGGCTTCACTCAGCACCATGTGAACGTTACTTTGCTGGGTCTAGCACTGTCGGACCTCACGTGCCTGACGTGTGCGGCTGTCTACAGATTTTCTTATTTACAAGGTCAGTTCACCTGGTGGTACGAGCGGATCATTCTCCCATTTGGCTTGTCCCAAGTAGCTATGTGCCGGGTGACCTTCTGTCTGACAGCATTGCTCTCCCTAGAGAGATGGATATCTGTGTGTCATCCACTTCGCGCTAGAAGCTGGCTCAGAAAGTAAGGGCATTTTATATTAAATCTATTATCTAGTTTTATTGGGAGATGAAGGTTATTGCTGCGAAAAAAAGAACATTTTTACATTATTATTGTGAGAACCGACTTCTATTAGTCATTTGAAACACGAAAGTATAGATTTCACTCTCTAAATCATCAACAACGTTTTTTTAAAAAAAAAAACAAAGGAAAAAAAACAACCCAATATCAATAAAAGTAGTTAAATAATATGAAAATTAAGGTAGACAGACGCTTACTTTTTTTTATTCCTAATTCTAGACCTACTTTCTATACTATGTTTGAGCATTGTCGCTTAAAATTGTATGCAATAGATTTTGGTCTAAATCTATATATATATATATATATATATATATATATATATATATATATATATATATATTTATATATATATCGTTTGAAGATAAGTTGGAATAATTGATAAGAGTGCTCAACTGTGGGAGCATTTCATAGATATAGAAGATCTTACCTTAAATTCTCTGCATACTACACTTGTGTTTCAAGCGGAGGACAAAAGTGTCGCCTGTAGAATCCACAACACGTAAGATTCTAAACTTCTTCAGAGAAAATTTGATATGAATTTTGTTATATAAACAAACGTTGTGATAATGTCTTTTATTCAGGTCCAACCTGACTCAAGCCACAGTCATCACGGCATTGTTCAGCATAGCTTTGAATGTGCCTGCTCTTCTCGTAAAAGCATACTCAAGCACGCAGAGAGCAACCAATGATACATCTGATTCTGGTGCCATAGAAGCTCTTAATGGAAAGGCAAACTCAACAGCTGGCTTGTGCTGGATGGACGCTTTCACGACCCTCAACTCAACAGCTTGCCGCAAAATCCCTCAACTTCCCATGTCGGACGTTTTGGTGCAGGAAAGCTTTGAGACCAATACCACTACTCCTAAGTCAGAAAGCAGTTTCTTGTCTTCCGATGATCCACATTTAGCACACCAAGTGATGGTTTTGCTGTTAACTCCAGACGCCAACATAACGTACGTAATCGTCTGTACCCTGGTCGTATTTCCTGGCATATGTAACAATTTGGTCACTTTCTGCACAGTATCAATCATTCTCAAATTACGTAAGATGAGCAGAAAGCGTTTGTCCCTCTCAGAGACACCAAACGGTCAGAATCCTGCTGATATGACCTTGAAGATCTCCGTTCGTGAAACGCGCTTGGTGAAGTCGATACTGGCGGTCATGATTATCTTCATCGTCTGTCACAGTCCTACGTCTGCGTGGGCCCACGCGATATTGTTTGGTGGAGCGACTCTCTTACGCAAACAACCTATACTTCATAGTTATCTCATGACGGGATTTATGTTTTTGGAGACTGTCAATTCGTCCGTTAACTTTTTCGTATATATCACTTATTTCCCAGGATTTAAAAGGAGCTTTAAACAACTGTATCCTTGTTTTCCACTGAAAAACACAGAGCGTAAAACTTAAATATTTTATTTTAGCTCATAGGATGTGCCCTCTTATGTTAGGACTCTATTAAAGACTGTGCAACGCGATTGCTTTCTATTTTACTGTGACCGAAATGTATGGGTTTTTTTTGGGGGGGATCCACTTATATTAAGTCACAAGATGAGGGAACTCTTTAAGAACAAACTCCGCTAGGCTCTACAAAATAAAACCTCTTGATCTGTGTACCAAAGAAGACAAGAAAAGGACATTCGTCATGAGACAAATTAGACAAATCTAATGTATGTCGTGGACCATATTACTTTGTTGGCCCTGCTTTTTGGACAATGCATTACAATTTTGATTGGAAGATATTGGGTAATATGTTGTATGTTATTTCTCTAGCAAACGGCGAATCGAGAATTACAAAGTTCTATCTACACTGGGATCATTTTGCTAAAAGTGAAGTTGAATTTTCTAGACGATAGCAAAGTGTCTAGTTTTTTTTTTCATTAACCTTTTTTCACTTTATTCCATTTAAGGGGGGTAAGATTAGTTGGTTAAGATAGTTTCAGGCAATATATTAAAATTGTTTTTTAACCTTTTTTCAAAAGAATTGCACTATTTGAACGGTGTATACCATACCTTTTATAGAATGAGCCAGCTTCTTTGTGAGGGCAACTCCACTGGAATAAATCTTATCAAAATACTGATAAAAACAATCCTTTATTATTGTAAGAACCACACTTCCGTGAGAAAACACCTTTAAAGGATCCAAATTTTCTTAGATTAAAAAAAAGACGTTAAAAGGTTTAAATCGTATTTTTTTTAAATTAAAAATTCGTTATGAGCCTCAAAAAGCAATTCTGTTCTTTTTATGATGGTTGCATTTAACGAAAATGAAAAACAGGTTAAAAAATTAAAATAAATCTGATTTAAAAAAGTGAAGCTAACAAGGGATCAATATTTGTCAATATCAATATCTATTTAATTTTAAAATGTATTTATAACTTTGATAAACTTTTCAAAAGCTGCTTACTTCGTGCATCATTAGAAGTTTGATATCATGCAACCTATCTTTTTCAACGATTATTTTTTCCAGCATAGAGGAACTCTAATACATAACTGTACCAAGTATCTCACACTTTTCTATAAATAGTGCGTCCTCAAAATACGTCCCAGAACAAAAGGATTAATGCTGCCTTTTCCTTTTGCTTATGTTATTGTTTCTTTTTTTTTTTTTAACTGATTACATGCACCAAAAAAAGAATGAGAAGTCATGCAATCTTAGAAAATAAATTTAAAATGAAAGCTGTGTCTTGAGGAAGGCTTATTTCTTTTATTTATTTTTTTATTCGACGTTCCTTAAATTTAATGAGATAAGAGGGGAGGGGAGTCTTGAGTTTTTTCGATTGTAAGGCTAGCTTTTAAATCAGTTTGCCTTACTATCTAACCAGTGACCAATCACTAAGGGCTCTAAAATTTAATAATTTATTATTAAATCTTTGTCGCTCTCTCTCTCTCTCTCTCTCTCTCTCTCTCTCTCTCTCTCTCTCTCTCTCTCTCTCTCTCTCTCTCTCTCTCTCCCCTCTCTCTCTCTGCGTATATATATATATACATAAATACCTTTCTCTCTCTCACTCCCGTTCATATTTTTTAAACGCTTTCTGATCCTTTCGAAGCAAGTCAATAAATGCATTAAAAATGGTTATAGTTGAAAGACTTCTTATATTATAATATTTCGACACATTAAAAGCAACTGAAAAAGTTATAATATATGGAACCTAAGAGTCTAAAAACAAGTGAAACGGTAAGATTCGGTGGCTATGAACCTTTTACATACACATGCTTATGGTAAAGGCCATAAGGTTTTATTTCATCTTTGTTCCATGTATATAGAAATCTTATTGAATCAGAAGTAACTGAAATCTGATAGGATTCTTGCAAGACAAACAGGCCTGTGATGATTTTAACTTGTTGCTGTAACCGGCAAGTTGCTCGTCACTTAACTGAGGGCATGGTGTAGACACTACCAAGACTATGTTTAATGGCTCTTAGATGCAAATAGCTTAATATAATCCATTGACTTTTTACACAATACTTCTTGATTTAAAGAAAAATCGATACATTCATGGTAACTTCCACTCAAAAGAGGCCAAAGACTTTATCATCAGAACATGGTAAATTTACCTAACCGATAATCTAGCAACGCAATCATTTCAATTATTTAAGGCCTATGGCGCATAAAAAAAGACATCTTTCTGCCAAAGAGACAAAGAATTGTAAAATGGATACTGCCTTCGGGTATTGGTAATAATGGGCAAAACACAGGAAAAAATCCAATGAAAACGTTCTTGTCCGATAAGATACTGTTGGAGAAAGACACTAGTAAGTATGTCTTTAAGTCTGTCTGAGTAAGTGACCCTCTTCTTTATATATATTTCTCTCTTTCCTTTTTATGCTGTTCCACCTATTTTTTTTGTTTTTTTTTGTTTTACGTTTCCCTTTATCTTTTTCGCTCCCTCTATCACATTCTATTTTCTGTAAACTCATCTTACATTCGGCTCTTTTCATTTTGCTTTATTAGTCTCCTCTATCATTCACTTGTCTGCCTGTCTGCCTGTCTGCCTTTTTGTTTGCGAGTCTCTTCCTCTGTCTGTCAAACTTTACCTCACTAAACACAAAATTTATCCCCATCCCTCTGCTATTGCGGTTCGATTATGAAAAACCAAGAACAATGTCTTCAAAACCGTATTGATATCAAAACCAAAACTAAATCACGGATCAGCGATTTGAGCGATATCATCTGACTAATCTAAACCGCTCAAAGTAATGACCCCAATGAGACCTTATTTATTAAATGTGCAGATGGAAAATGTCTTCTAGATTTACAAGACAGAGCTAATGACTTCTACCTACTTGGTATTATTCCTTACGAAACCTTGTTCGCACTATCAGTATTTTTAATTTTTCTGCGTCACAACAGACACCAATCCCGACTAAATTTCTTGATAATAAATATGAAGAAATGGCATCCGGGTGTGAGAAAAGCACTGTAGTTTCAAAGCTTTTCATTTATCAAAGTACATTTGCTCCGCCGAGTTTTTCCCAAGGCGATGTGATTTCAACTACAGGTGTTCTTATTATAAGAATAATAGTGTAAATGAACTGCGTTCATTTTAGTATCCCATAAGCTTATGCCAACAATTCGTATCATTCTTAAAATGGAGTCTTGTATTATTAGTTTTTGAAAATCATGAATTTTAAGGATAGCTGGACCTTAATACCATGATATCAGAATGTACACCGTTTTAGCGAAGACAGAAAGGTCAACCAAGAATGCCCAGCCAAATTGTCTATCCAGTTCTAATCGGCTTGTTCAATTTTCTGTTGCAATACAAACGAGCTCAGGGTTCAGGGGCGCAAGATATTTTTTCTAATCTTTCGAGGAATTCGACATTACCGTCGTTTACCATTGTTGAATTGATCATTCAACCCCCACCATTGCACCTATATAATACTTATTTTTCAAACACAAATTCTAAATCAATTTTTGCCGTTCACTACAATGTCAACAAAGCCAACCATTATCATAGTGAATTAAGACATCTAAAACAATTGAAGTATTCAAGATAACTCCACCTCAAAATGAACTGTACTTAACTGGAAACAGCCAAACTAAATCAATAAAGACTCTTTTTTTTTAAACCAGGCCACCAGAGTGCTACACTCTTTTTCATGATTCATGAGAGATCGTACCGAGCTGGAACAACAAATGTGGTTCAGGTTGTAAAGCAATATCGTCGTACGAATGCTGGGTGGCATTTAATATAACACTATTTCAAAAAAATTCTGTCATGACTGCGTCTCAACTGTTCACCTGCTATTTCTTCTTCTTCTCTTTCTTCTTCCTCCTCTAGTTCTTTTTTTTCCCTTTCTTCTTCTTCCCCTCCTCTTCTGATCATTATCACGACTATAGTCATCAAAAGTATTTTTCCCCTGTTGATACAATTATTATTATTATTATTATTATTATTATTATTATTATTATTATTATTATTATTATTATTATTATTATTGTTGTTGTTGTTGTTGTTGTTGTTGTTGTTGTTGTTTTTGTTGCTACTACTACTACCACTACTACTACTACTACTACTACTACTACTACTACTACTACTACTACTACTACTACTACTGCTGCTGCTGCTGCTACTACCTCTACCACCACCACCACAACAACAACAACAACAACTACTACTACTACTACTACTACTACTACTACTACTACTACTACTACTACTACTACTACTACTACCACCAACCACCTCCCACTTCTACTTCTACTACTACTACTATCCCCACTACTACTACTACTACTACTACTACTACTACTACTACTACTACTACTACTGCTGCTGCTGCTGCTGCTGCTACTACTACTACTACTACTATTACTATTGCTACTACTACTGCTACTACTATTACTACTAGCCTACTACTGCTATTACTACCACCAACCACCTCCCACTTCTACTACTACTACTACTACTACTACTACTACTACTACTACTACTACTACTACTACTACTACTACTACTACTACTACTACTACTACTACTACTACTACTACCACTACTACTACTGCTGCTGCTGCTGCTGCTGCTGCTGCTGTTGCTTCTTCTGCTGCTGCTACTACCATCCCATGCCACCCTTTTCTCTCTCCAAAAAGTTTTTGAACTGCCTAGTAGTGGTAGGAAGTCTAAAGACAGGCCAGCAGATCACTGCCAAGTAAGCTTATTATAACTTAGGCCCACCCTATTTCATTGATTATTAAACTGCTGTGACTTGCGGTAGACTAAACTTTGGTACCGCCGACCAATGGCCTAGATTCCGCTGTTGATTAAAGCAGTAGAATATCTTTCAGAAGGCGGATCCAGTCGATCTAATCGCGCACACGATTCTACCGAACGTGCAGTAGTTTTTTTTTTTGGTTTGAAATAAACCAGAACATTTTTCTGATAAACTTCAACAATTGCTTCTTTAGAATCTGCACTAAAGATCTTCAGAAACTAGCTCTACTTGCAGAAAGTTAATTTAGTTTCACAAACTTCTCCAGAATGAGTGGCGCAGGCGATGTCGACAAATCAAAAAGCGTTCACGTGAGTACACATAGAAATCTACTCTAGACCTAGATCTAGATCTGACAAAAATCTACGTTGGTGATGGCATTGTTATGCCCTATGCGTCACAATCTGGTGATTATTGATGATCGTAAAAGATTCCATATCTAGATCTAGATCTAGATCTAGATTAGGCTGCCTCTAGTCTGAGTCTATAGATCTATTTCGTCAGGATTTTACTTGCTTACAGTTACTTAAGGTTACCGATAAACAGGTCCCTAGGGCGCCTATTCATCGGACTCAGGTTCCAAGTATACTGCATCACTATTATACTGCCGTTTACTATTATTTTGATCATAAAGTTATTCTCATCAGACCAGTACTTATCTAGATCTAGCCGATTTTTGAAGGTGTTCACAGTTTTTAATGTAATATAACTTTGATAGGCAGGTTTTTTCACGTATTCACTGCTCACATGGCGATCGAGTTTTTCCGTAATGATGTTCAAGCTTGCTGTGGATAGAGCTTGAAAGCTTGACTTCTGGTCCCAGTTCCTGGAGCCACATCTTTCCACAACTTCAGAACGCCACATGCATCCCTGTCATAGATCACCATCACTATTTTATAAATCTCAATCATGTTCCCTCTTATCCTTCTATTATAGCTTAAAGTTAATAACTTAAGCTCTCAAAGTCTTTCGGCATATGGCAGGTCCTTCATCCCTGATATTTGTTTGATGGCCCTTCTCTGTACTCCCTCATCTGCTCTGAAACTAATTTCTTACTCACGGGTGACCAGATGGAACTTGCAAATATATAGTCAAGATGTAAGTGACTTGTAGAGCGGTATGAAGTTCTTCTTGTTTAAATGATAGAAGGATCTTCTTATAAATGCAAAGATCTGGGTAGACTTTTTTTACTTTTTCGCCTATATGTTCTTCAAATTTCGATTCATCATCTATACTTTAATATCTTTCTCAAAATGAATCCTTTCCAGTGTTGTTGTTCCTAGTGTACTGATTTTATTATGATAATTGATATGTCCTTTTTCCTATCTATGTTCATATGTTTGCATTTCTCTGGGTGGAATCTGAAAAGTTATGTGTCACTTCATTGTCACTTGTGACATCTTATCTAGATGCCCTTGGAGAGTCTCTCTGTCATTTATGGATCTTATGTTGTTGAAAATTTTTGGTGATGTCAGCAAATAGATAAATATGAGGGTCAGTCATCTCAGGCAAGTTGTTGATAAATATAACGAACATCAAGGGTCCAAGCACCTTTGGTAAGAAATAACTTATTATATCCAAAAGAATGCCTGTAACACTTAAACTATAATTAAGTTTCATATTTATTCCGACTAAATACCAAAAGCTATCAATTGTGCGAAGAAGTAAGCAAAATTCTACCAAGTCCTCCTCAATTTATTTCAGTTTTATAGGTTATTATACTGAAAGTAAAGCAATCATTGCACTCTAAGTCTTTTTAAAGTTTATTCTTCCTGTGCTGAGGCAGTTCATGTGTCGTTTTGTTGCGTAAACTGTTCTTGCAAAGAAGGTGTTTTAACATTGAAGTGAGTATGTAGCTATTGTAAGGTTGGTTGGAAGTTAGATTTTAGTCTATTGTTATGATTTTCAGCCCAACTTTTCCCGGAATCCAATTATTTTCCAGTGTGCACAATTTATAAGTTTAATATGGCTTCAAACTATGTTTTGTTTAATGATTAAGTAATTTAGTATGATAAAATAATTTTATGCTTGGCATCAATTTCAGATTCATTCCGAGCCCTCGTTATTTTACTTGCATAAAGACAGATGATTAGCAGTAAATTTTATGATAAATGTTCATCGCCAAATAATCTTTAAATGTATAGATGTGATATTATTACATCTCAACGAAATCATTTATAATTAGAAGAGTCAATTTTTGAAAGCTTTAAACTTGCTAACTTCACTGTAGATACAAAAAATACTAACTAACTCGCTCATTGGTTATTCACTTGAATTGCATGGGATTTAGAAAACCAATTATGTAGAACTTTCACTGCATTTCCCCCTAAATAATTGAGTACCTGCCACCAACTTAATGCTGCATTTTATTCAAGTTTTTATCAACTCTTTATTATTCAGAGAACTTCAACCTCATAAGAGCATTTTTGTACAAATAAAAAATAAGAGAATATCACAAATATCTTAGATTTTATGCATTTATTAATTTAAATAAAATTAGGAGATAAACTTGATTGTTAACCGCAGCATCTTTCAAATTATGTACAATTGTTAAGCTACTCTTTATATAAAAATTATCAAAATGAAAAAAGTAACAAATATTAGGGTACACCAACTAGGTAATAGTTGACCATTCACAATGCTGTGCAGATTAAAGTTTAAAAAAAGTTTATTTCTGCATTATTGCTAATCTTTCTTATTATAGCTTTTATTACTCTTTCAGGAAAGATAGTCAGTAAACTAATTTTGTTGTAAAATATCCTGAAATAAAAAGTCAAATCTCCTTTGGATGCAAGGCCTGCTTTCAATTATATTACTTTAAAAAAGGAGCAAGAGAGGTCAGCTATAATAGAGATATTTGAAGGTTACATGTATCCTTCCTTGCTGTGATGTACTTATTTCCCACTCTATATTTTACTTCCATCTCCTGGTTTGTCCTGTTTTCATTCTGTTGCTTTTTGTTGTTGAACCTTGCAATGACTTTATTGGAGTGTAGAAATTACCAAAACCAATTTAGGCTACATCTTGCAGTGAACAGGCTGTGCTCCAATATACTTTGATTGCCTGTTTAAAAGATTTACGGTTTATGCTTATGCAACTGATACAAGGTATCATGTTACTTAAACAGAAACGGTGTTTTTATATATATTTTATAAAATGTCAACATTTTGGATCAAATTCTCTGTGTTTCTGCAGACGGGTGCATGTTCTGTAGAAAGTTGCATGGTAGAACAAGCAGAGAAAGGTTTTGCTGCAAATGGAGACAATTATGATGCTCATCGTCCTGGTTACACGGATGAGGCTGTTGAACTCATTGCTGAGACTGTGACTGCTGGCATGTCCAAATTAGGTGGAGTTGCCAAGTACAACGTCCTTGAGCTTGGGGCGGGGACGGGTAAGCTCACTCAGCAGCTGATCATTAAACTACCAAAGTCTACCTCATATTTAGCCTCAGAACCTTCCAGAAACTTTTTGGAAACGCTTGAGGCCAAAAATCTTGGGGTGGATACTGTTTTGGCCAGTGTAGACAGCCTTTCCCTCCCTGAGGGCAACGTGGAGACAGTTGTATGTGGCCAGTGCTTTCATTGGTTTTGTGACACCCCTAACATTGAGAAAATACGACGCCTCATGGTCCCTGGGGGGAAATTAATTCTGCTTTGGAATGTCAACAACATGGAGGACACCTGGATGAAGCCAATGGGCGAGCAACGATTGAAGATCATCAAGAATGTTGGTGGGTCGCTGAAGCATGTGCTTCAAACAGGAGAGTGGCAGACCGATATCGAGGCTTCACCCTTGTTCTCATTGGGGAGCTGTCTTCACTTAGCAGGCAACCACATTGTTGGAGATCTGGATAAGATCATGTCCAACATTTCAACAGTTTCTGCTTACAACATGTTGCCAGAAGCTGAGAGAAAGTCTTACCTGGATGAGTTGCGAGCAGTTATTCAAAACTGGCCAGGTGTAGATATTCAAAACCTCACCATGCTCATGTATACTCTGCTTGCCACGTATGTGGCTATTTGACACTGAAAAACCTATTGTCAGTTAAATTTTTTCATTCCAAAGGTTTATATGAGTTATTCATGTGGATCTGTTAGAGGCTCTTATTTCTTGCAACTTTGTGTGTGACAGTTCAGCAATGCAGCTCATTGTGGCTCTGTGACAGCTGCTATTTTTGGTTGTTAAACGTGAACTTTGCAACAACTGACTCATATGACTATTTGTCAGTGTATTTGAAAAAAAGATGATGCAAATCGTTCTCAGTCTGTTATGGTTATAACTGTCTTGAACAAGTTGCCCTAATACAGTGTAAGCTCATGCATTCCACGCCACTGGTTACTTACATTGTCTTTTTGAAAGTTCACAAATCAACCCCCACCTTTATGGCTCTTTTCCTCTTCATGTATACAGTATCATTTTAATGAGTCTTTGTACCACCCCAGTGGTAAAATCTCAATTATAGTAATATTTATTGTATACTTGAATGTCGCCCATGCACAGATTAGAAAATTTTGTTGGAGAAAGAAGTTACCAAGTGAATTTAATTGTTTCTGTAAACCTATTAAAATCCATACCATACTCCTTGTGACATCAGAAGACCTTCTTTGATTTGAAGGCATGTCTCTCTCTCTATATATAACCTCTGTAAGCGTTCAAATGATCGATTCACGATCTCATGATGTGAGATCATATATCATCCTGCCCCCTCTTTGCTTTGAAACATATATATTTTGGAGTTATGATTTTGTTTATAGCTTTTACATGCGTCACCAATTTACACCACTCCCCCCCCCCAAAAAAAAAAAAAAAAAAAAAAAAAAACTATTGCAGATTCCAGAAAAATCCCCGACAAAACAGTTAAGCCAAGACCCATATATGTGTCCCTCAGATGTATTTGATTCAAAGATTAGAACACATTTAACTCGATTTTGCATTTGAAATGGGAATTTCAGTTCAGAATCAGATTTCCTTTAATTGTCAGACAAATGGCTGAAGAAAATGGAATGAAGATTAATCTTAGGAAAAATTATTGTGAAATATGTGATTTTGATGGGCCAAACTTAGTCTATTATGCCAAGCAGATGTAAATTAACATTTCTCAATCATCGCAAGACCCAGGGTGCTCTATTTCAAGCTATGCAAAGTATACCGATGCTTCCATGTTCTTTGTCCATTCTTCTTCTTCTTCTTCTTCTTCTTCTTCTTCTTCTTCTTCTTCTTCTTCTTCTTCTTCTTCTTCTTCTTCTTCTTCTTCTTCTTCTTCTTCTTCTTCTTCTTCTTCTTCTTCTTCTTCTTCTTCTTCTCCTTCTACTTCTCCTTCTCCTTCTCCTTCTCCTTCTCCTTCTCCTTCTTCTTCTTCTTCTTCTTCTTCTTCTTCTTCTCCTTCTCCTTCTTCTTCTTCTTCTTCTTCTTCTTCTTCTTCTTCTTCTTCTTCTTCTTCTTCTTCTTCTTCTTCTTCTTCTTCTTCTTCTTCTTCTTCTTCTTCTTCTTCTTCTTCTTCTTCTTCTTCTTCTTCTTCTTCTTCTTCTTCTTTTTTCTTCTCTTCGTCTTCTTCTTATTATAACTATTATTATTTTCTTTTTTTGTATGCCTGTATAGAAATTTTTAAAGATGTAGAACACAATATATTTTTGTCGTTAATCCCCCATGTTTACGTTATCAACTGGGTTTAGTTTGCTTATTGAAATTGAGTAAGCCAGCAAAGTAAGTACGAGAAATCTTTTCACACTTGTGCCACCTTCCTGGGCTTCCTATCCCTATGATCTCACCATGATGCATGTAATTGTCCATCTCTCCCCTCCCTCCTTCATGAATCTCCCTCTCGCAGTTTTAAACAAATTGTACCCTTCCGGCTTTCACTCTTCCATATGTTTTGCTCTTTTTTTTTCCTTTACAATTTAAAAAAGTCGATTTTACTTTTCCACCTATATCCTGAGCAGGTTTTGAAGACTTTCTTGAGTCTTCTTTCACCTTTTTTTTTATGGAAATTTCTCTGAATTAAAAAGACCATAATGCAACGGAAAAGTTGTTATTTCACAATAAGGTTTTAGTTTTGACAGCAATGGTTGAGTAGCATCATAATCAATGTAAAAAAATTATGGTATTTCACTACAAAGTTTTATAAAGAAATTCAAGTAATTTTACGTATTTGTCTGTCATACCTGGCTGTTGTGCACTGTTTTTCTTTTTTTTTTCTCTTACAACCATTACTACAACTCTCTTGGATTAACCTTTTATGCATGTTGCCTTCATGTTAACTCCGTACTAAAGCATATAAACTGTCATAGAAATTCTTTTCAAATCTATTTTTAAACTTAAGAACTGCTCCAATTTCGTTTTCTCATCCTATCTGTGCATGGGTGAAAAATCTAACAATTCAATACATGCGCTTAGTCCGACATTCTATTGAAAAATTGGAACGTTGTAGAGTTAAATGCCAGCTTGTCGCTTACTTATGCAGTAAGTGGATTGTTTCACAAAACTATGTTTGTTGTAAAAGACTATGACCAAAGCTAATGTGCTGCATAGTCTCAAAAATAATTAAGAGTTTGGATATGCCTCTCACCCTTCTCAAATTAGTTCACCACGATATGAACATCGAGGCCAATGATATTTTCAGGAGTCTGATGGGAAGCCTGATGCTCATATATCGGCCCTGGCTGCTGGAGGTTTCGGAACGAACTCGAGCAACTATGAGGCCCATCGACCTGGCTATAACGAAGAAGCTGTAAGGATCATCGCCCAGGCTGTAACGGCTGTTTCCTGCGCAAGGGAGGCCATTCAGTACCATGTGTTGGAGCTGGGAGCAGGCACAGGAAAATTGACGCAGCAGTTGGTAAAAGAATTGTCAGGAAATACCAAGTATCTAGCACTCGATCCTTCCAAAGACTTTATGGAGGCCCTAGAAGAGAAATCCCTCGGCGTAAAGACTGTAGTGGGCAGCGCTGATAACATCCCTCTCCCAGACCACAGCGTCCAGGCGGTGGTTTGTGCGCAGAGTTTCCATTGGTTTTCTGATCCGGCTAGCCTGAAGAGCATCCACCGCGTGTTAGCGCCAGGCGGCATTTTGGGTCTTGTGTGGAATAAAAAGCAACTAGCTGAACACGGATGGCAGAAGAAGATCACAGAGAACTTTGAGGAGGTGATGGAAAAATTCGGTGCATCCAGACGCTACGTTCTCCACGAGTACGAGTGGAAGGAGGATATTGACGGCTCACAGCTGTTCAGTCTCAGCCAGCATTATGACTTGCCTGGTTTCGCTTTCCACGGGACAATGGAACAGCTTTTATCCATGATATCGACCGTGTCTGTATACAATTCGCTGACCCAACACGAGCGTGACACATACTTAAACAAGCTCAGAGTAGTGCTCACAAATTGGCCAAATTTAGATCTAAACAATCTACAGATACCCCATTCAACAGATCTTTTTATTTACAAGCGAATGAACGAAATATAAAAGAAAATTATGTATTTTTTTCCCTTTTTAAACGTATTTAGTTTTAGCCGCAGCAATTCTCTTTTCACCGCCGAAATCAGTGATCTGGTAGGGATTAGTTCAGTGAGAATAAACTGATCTTGTGATAAGCTTGTCATGGTGTGCCAGAATGTAAAAGAAAGCAGTTTTTCTGTACAAAATAATAATCTAATCCAATGCATTAGAAATGTTTTTTTTTTTTTTTTTTTTTTTTTGATGTTAGAAGTTTATATATATATATATATCCAACTTTAAGAGCACTTCCTCCCTGTCCTCTGTATTCATTTTGATGAGCCAGCATTTCGAATCCGAAGGTGTCCGTCTTGAGAAATGGCTCCGCAGTTATTTAATGCAGAGTTAGAAAGCATGCTTCTACTGTCCTAGTCCTAACAAAATTTTAACTTTTTACTAAATGCAATTTAAAAAAATATCATTTACAAGTACAGCACCTTTGCATTGAACTCTTTACAAACTTTTTACTAAATGCAATTAAAAAAAATATCATTTACAAGTATAGTAACTTTGCATTGGACTCTTTACAAAACAAGTTTCAAACTTAAATTTGTCTAATGATTTAAAGTTTACTCACTAGATTCTCATCCCAAGTACAAAACGTAGTTACCTGAATTCCCTCAAATGTGGGTTTTCATGGTAATGAGAGTGCAGATAGTTTTACTAACAAAGACATTTTTGTGAAAATCAACTTTTTAGTTAGTCTGATCTAAGACCAAAAGTCAACACATATAGAATGCCATCTGGCAAGTGCGCTGGTATTCGGATTCAACAAATTAATTATTTGAAATTCTATCAATCTTAATTTAAAGATTAACCCAATCACCTGCTCAAATGGGAGGGATCATTATTTTGTTACGTTTGTGACAGCCTTTACAATGTGAAACATATAAGTGGAATTTGAAGGTGTTCTGCATATATAAGAAACATGTTCTTAAGGTCGAATGGCCTCTTTACACTTTTTCGAGAGGTAAATTCCTGTTAAATTTCATGTTACCTGAATGAGCTCGGAACGATTAACAAAATTTGACCGTTTTAGTTCTTTTATCGTGGCTTGAATTGACACAATTATTTTATTCTCTAAAATAATATTCAGTTTGATACCAGTTTAAATCGGTCCTGGCGGGGGCAAAATTCAACAAGGTTGAGTATTCTGGGCTGTATTATAATTTGTAACCGAATGCATGTTATGCATTAAAAATGCGGAACAGTGTGTTGTTCATCAAACCCCCACATTCTCTCAACTATCCAGAAATAATCTAAAGCGAAAAATCACGCCCCCCACCCCCCATAAACTGCTTGTAGACAAAAACAAGCCAATGTGTTTGAAGAGTAGTGTTTCATTGTTCATACATGCGTTTCAGATATAATATATGCAAGATAGACAAAAAATCACTTTCCCGTCCCATATCCAATTGTAAGAAAAGTTCCCATTTATTCCAAGTCATTTGTTGAGCTATCCTGTCGAGTTATAAATTTATACCAGAATGCATTAGTGTATTGTCATAGAAATCACCATTTTTTATGTCTAGAAATCAATGCAAGCGAAAAAAAAAGTTTTCCAATTTCAAAAGACTGATATTTTCAGGACGGCCACGTATCTGCCCTGGCTGTTGGAGGTTTCGGCAAAAATTCGAGCAACTATGAAGCCAACCGACCAGGATATACCCAAGAAGCTGTTAGAATCATCGCCCAGGCTGTTTTAAGTGGTTCCTTTGTAGAGGAGACCATGCGTTATCATGTATTGGAGCTCGGGGCAGGCACAGGGAAACTGACGCAGCAGCTAGTCAAAGAGTTACCCACCGCCACGAAATATTTAGCCATTGACCCGTCTAGGGACTTCTTGAACGTATTGGAAGAAAAATCCCTTGGCGTTGAGACTGTTCTGGGCAGCGCCGACAAGATCCCTCTCCCAGACCACAGCGTCCAGGCGGTAGTTTGTGCCCAGAGTTTTCACTGGTTCTCTGATCTTGACAGCCTGAAGAGCATCCATCGTGTGTTGGCACCCTCAGGAATTCTTGTTCTGTTGTGGAATAAGAAAAACTTAAACGATGGATGGAGGAAGAAGATCTTAGAGCAAAGATTTGAGGTTATGAGGAAAGTTGCTGCGGACACTCGGGAAATCTTTAACACTGGAGAATGGAAAACTGACATCGAGCGGTGTGAACTGTTCTCATTGAGCAAGTATCTCGACTTACAAGGTGTGGAGTTCCGTGGTTCCTTAGAGCAGATCCTGTCTAATCTGACAACTGTGTCCGCCTATAATGTGCTCCCATCAGAGGAGCGAGAGGCTTACATAGATGACCTCCGGACAGTGTTGAGGAACTGGCCAGGTGTAGATATCAACGACATGGAGATACCATACACGACTGATCTATATATTTACGTCGCTCAAAACGAAATATAAGAGGAACTTTCCGTACTTTTCGTTTTTATTTCCGCCAATTATCAATCGTATCTTCTTATTATTTGTCTTGGAAATTATCATGATTTTCAGCTTCTGTCTTCAGAATAGAAAGTATTATAGTATATGGAATTTTAATTCCATCTCGAAGACTCACATGTCTATAGCAGTTCTTCAGCAATCGTGAGCTTGAGGGCAAGGGTGTTTAACAACTTGTTAGGCTTGATGTTTTAGAAGAAAAAGCAGGTGAATGGGAGAACACGAAAATGTAGGGCTCAAAATAAAATCAGTTTTCTGCTGAAAGAGATGCTTGATTGAATATGTTTGCAACAATGTAACATCTTCTGTTTTCCTTACTTTCAACTGTGTTTACTAATTAGAAATTCGTTTACAATTAGAAATTAGCTTTACGTTAACAATTATTTATGATTATATTAGATGCACCTAGATTTAACAAGCAAGTGAATACCATATCTTTTTTCTAACTTCCATTTGTAATTTCACATTAACACATTTTTTTTCTTTTGAAAGATGAGTTAATACACACTAGCAAGAACTGAGGCGAAACGGACGTTTAGGAAAATGTCATTTCAAAGTGATTAGGGGTGGGGGGGGGGTGCTAATCATGTATCGGCGGTAATCACGCAATTGATTGAATATGTCAAAGATTTGTCTTTTAGTAACATGAATTTTCTTATGTTCATCTTGTTCTCTTAACCAAAATGACTACGTTGTATATTATTATACAATGCTCTTGCTCTTTCAATGTTTATTTACATGCTTTTTTGTGCATCTTTGGTTTGTGCCATATCCAAAACCCGCTTGGTCTAACAAAATGTCAAATTTTAATATTTTTTTTTCCTTTTTCTTTTGATGTATTGTTCAAGTTCAGATTTTTTTTTTGTTGATATGCTCCTCTACGAGGAAGTCGGATTGATTTTGATGTAATACTTCCTTTGATTCCACATGTTTCAAAGCATAGATTATATCTGCACCATTGTTTCTAATAGTGATCGCAATGCCTTCAGTAATCAGAACCATCCAATAATTTGCATATATCGTATTGTGTATTTGGCTTGATTTTCCTATGATAGTCGGAATATGTATTACCCATTTAAACAGTTGTGCTCACTGTAAGTTGTGCACTTCATATGAAATAATTGCAACAACCGCGATAATCAATTAAAAAATGATTAAGAGATTTGTGCCATTGAGATAGAATTTATACATTTACTTGTACTATTTTCATTTCCCTTTTGAGCAATTCGGATGGGAGTTCACCCGAGTAATACACTTGCTAGGTGAACCACAGTGAGCAACGTGCTCCGTAGATTCAATACCTGTAGTATGATATGAGCTTTTTGTGGATAGCCAACCAGCTTGTCCTCGGTTTACTTTTTTTTTGTTTTTGTTTGTTTTGAGATGAGCTGATGTAGTCGCGAATCTCTTTAATTCTTGACTGTATTCGCTTTCATGCCTACAGTAGCCTACTTACTGTCAAGGAGCGTTGGTATAGAAGCTTATAATTGGTACATTATTAGAAACCTCGGTATCCACACGAAGCGATTATGTTAAGGAAACCAGTTTGTTTTATTTAGTGTATATTTGACCTTTATCTCGGTTTCAAAAGTGTTTGTGCGTGTATGTCGCGCGCGGGGGAAGATAAAGAGTGAATACAATCATGTGTGTAAAGGTATAGACTTAGGAAGGAGATATAACATTATAAATCAAAATGCCAAAACAAAATCATCTTGATAGACCCTTCTTAAGAGCTTATAATCAAAAGGAGCTGCTGTATTTTTCGCTGATTATTTCTTTATTTTCAGCCTCTGTGATTATGTTTTGTGTCAACTGTATGTGTGGGGGCAGGTTAGGTTATCTGCTGATCCGAATTTCAGGTAACTGCACGTTGTGCATGTGAACTGATAACCTGACTCTTGCTGAATATGATCTAAAAATGTTTTCTGAATAATTGTTATACAGTATAATATATTATTGATAATTTTATATCAAGTACTCAATTAAGCTGATATAACACTGTTTGAAGAAGTATACTAAATGTATAAATGAAGCAGAAGATTTGGAATCTGGAACATATTTTTCGATATATGTCTTTCCTCATAATCTATGATTAAGTGTAAGAAATAAATTCATGCAACGATATCATCGAATAGTTCTTTTCTAGCCATTTAAAGGTTTGTTTCATATGGATAGAAAACGTCTTTCGCGGTGATTGAGTATTGCTATGATTTTGGAACATAGTATTCGCTATGCACATCTTTGTTCGCTTATTTACAGCTTAGATTTAGAGATAATCGTATAAATTTTATACAAGTATGATGAATAAATAAAACGCACAATAATCTCAAGATTGTTGATTAAAAATGCCATTTTTATTATCCTTTGCTGCATGATGTTTTACCCTGAATGTGTCCTTATGTATGTGTGTGTGTGTGTCTCTCTCTCTCTCTGTATGTCTGTCTGTCTGTCTGTCTGTCTGACTCTCTCTCTCTCTCTCTCTCTCTCTCTCTCTCTCTCTCTCGTTCCGTCTCTTTTCTCTATCTTTCAATCTTCTCTCTCCATGTGGAATGTGCATGAATGTTTTGAGAGAGCACAAGTTATGATTGACCATGAGCCTCAGGAAAATCGGTTATAAGTTTTACTAATTTATTTCGTCAGATTTAAAGAGAACACAACTTCAGGCTTTTTTGTTTTTGTTTCCATGCACGTGGGGATACGAACTAACATAAAAATCTCTAGAATAGTCACACATTTATAACCAGTTAAATGTTTCCAGTTGCTTTCTTTCTGAGTAATCCACTATTAGTACATGTATCCTGGCACACGTGTGTTTTTTTGCATTTCTAAGAAATACACGTCAGAATCACATTGTCATCAACTAGTTATGAATGTTAAAATTTGCAACTGTTAGTAATGGTTATTGGTGATTGGATAAGCTGAACCTTTAGATTGTCTCCGCGGAATTTTGCAAATTAAAACATAAATTGCGAAAAATTGCATTAGAAAATAGCAAAATTTGTCACAAATATTGCCAGAAATTGCAAAAATATGCGCATTAGGATTTTTGTATCGGCAGATTGATCTAGGTATAATTAATGAACATTGTTGATCATTTTGCTTGGGAATTTACAAGTTGTGCACAAAAACTGACTGCATGACCAAAAAAAAAAAAAAAAAATTCTCAGCTTAAACTTAAAAGTTAAACATTTTAAAGAAAAGTATATTTCACCCAATGTTTTAAAGAAAGGGAAAGGAAGAAAAAAAAATACATGTATGCCTACATGGCAGTGATCACGACCCTGGAATCTTGTTTTCCTTAAAAATTTATGCTTAAGCAAAAAAGGCAAGAGCAAATTTATGAGAAAGAAATATAAATGAAGATTGTTTTTAAAGAAAAGGCTTATACATGCATATTTTTTTTAATTGAAAAAAAAAAAAGGCAAGGTAAAAAAAAATGTTAAGATAGTTATAATACTTTTTTCATAATGAAAATAAATTTTATGGTAATTAATTATCGATATCAAGGGAAGTAATCGTGCAATACATTTTTGAAGAAAAGTCGTATCTTAGACAAAGATGTTTGTTGGTTTTTTTATTTTATTTAAATTAATATGCAATAATAATGTTTTACACCCACAATTTGCAAAGACTTTAGAATGTTCTTTTTTCATCGAAGTGCTAATACTTAACAATCTAAGTCAGTTGACCATACATAAATATAAAAAAAAAATTATTCCGCAGCTTGTTTACCTTTGATTGAACCAGTGCTGTCAATAGTTTATCATATGACAACACTTTAGTGATGATTTATCTTTTTAATAGAGTAAATGTGGTTAATGAGAGCCTTGAGTGGATTAACTTAACCCTTTCCTATCTAGATAATATCTAAATCTCGAATCGGACAACACCTATTGATCTAGATCTTAATCTGAATCTAGATTTTCTAGATCCCGTTGTAGGTCAGATCTGCAAGCTGTACAAGATCCTGAATGGATAGAGGAGTGTTGCTAGGCATGCAGTAATGTTTACCCCCTTTTCCATGAGTCAATTTGGAGGACTAAGATTAAGAATGGCTTTATTTAGGAATTTTTTGTGGGGAACAAGAATTCAATAGCCAAATTTTATCCAACTTCCATCTGATACTGGTAGTATTGCCCTTCACATACGAGAGAGTTTTCATATAACTTTTAGTGAATGATTAGATAAACTAAAGAAAGAAAAAAAGAGAGTTTACGGTGAAATGTTATTATTTTGGTTTTACTTGCTGACGGATAGTGTTCGATCTGTGATGCGAAATCTTCAAAGCTCCATAGCCCAAGTGCGAACTTGTAGGCCCCTTTCTAAAACAACAAGATAATTCTTTGCATATTGTAAGCCTAGCTTTAGTGGGGTTAGATTTGTAGAGGCATTGCTTTGCCTTGTCAGTCATGTTCCAGAATTATGTTAAATAACTATGAAACAACGAAAATTTTCTATTTCTTGAATTGAGCACCTGTTTTCCCCAAAAGTCTTAAGTAAGATTAAGCCGAATACTCGGTTAATTTCACAACTTCTAATGCAAACGTCTTATCTATGATACTTTCCGCGTTTTTGCAAACGAATTGTGGCGCTTTACTTTAAAATTTATTGCAGCAATGATTCTTAAACGAAATTGAGAAGAAAAAAAAAACGGGTCCGACACACACACACACATACGCAGATATATATCTACATATATATAGGGCCTCGTGCATCTGATTAATAGTACAGGAGAAAAAGAAATTCCCAATGTTAGCAATAAGCCTTATTTTTTAACGTAAAGGGCAATAATAGAACAAAATTACATGGAGTATGATGGACAGCAATTCTATGCATTAATCCCCTTTTGTCTCTTATAAAACATCTCTCTCTCTCTCTCTCTCTCTCTCTCTCTCTCTCTCTCTCTCTCTCTCTCTCTCCCGCTCTCTCGCTTATTAAAGTCTGAAAGGACCTTTTTCTGCTTTATAACATTTACTTAGGTAAATTGAAGTATACATAATTATATGTACCATTTTTTAACTCTATCCTGAACAGATTTGAAGCACAATGTAGATGTAATAGGGAAATCGTCATCGGTTTAATTCCCTTGATCGGCAAAGGAAAATTTCAAAATTTTGCCAATACCACTCTAAAATTTATATAGCATCCACTTGGTCATTAATTTTCATTCCTTTTGGGTTTTCCTCTGAAATTCTGAATCCATTCAACACGATCTTCTCTCTCTTTTGGGAGAACATGCATTGTCGCTTCAATCAGTATACCAGATTGGGTTGGTTTTTTTTTCGGAAAGGAGAAAAAGTGGGACGTTAAAGCACACCGTATCAATAAGTTCAATGCTACTACGTTGCTATGAGAAAGATTTTGTCCTTGCATATTCATCAAATTCAAGCCAATTAGTTAACATTACGATAAGATGAAACAGCTCTGCTCAACTGGAAAAGTGGAATGCACTGGTCATTCATGTACCCTAGTCTTTTTTTTTTTCTTTTTTTAACTGGCGACGGATAGCATTTTCTCCCTAAGTTTATTTGAAACTAAACAGTGTTGTCCAAGAATATTATTTTCTACCTTATCTATCTCTCACACTCTTCTCAGAAGTATATTAAATCAGATCTAT